>OU452233.1:600000-1115000 GCA_911728455.2 Marthasterias glacialis | reverse complement strand
CAAGGCTTGCTGCGCCGCACCAAGGCTTGCTGCGCCGCACCAAGGCTTGCTGCGCCGCACCAAGGCTTGCTGGTGTTTCTGCAAGTAGGCAAATATACACAGTGTTAATTACTCAATTTGGCTGTGCTAATAAGTGGATTAATTAATTAGGCTGAGCTAATTAGTGGATTAATTAATTGGGCTGAGCTATTTACTGGACTAATTAATTGGGGCGCCTATTCGTAATAGTTTGGGATTAAGATAACACGTCTATGAAGAAAAAAAATTATATTTTTAATTTTTTCGTTGAAACACTTCTAATTAAATTATCTGTATTTGCGTGTTTTTGTATTACATTCGCAGTGGGCTTCATACGCAGTCGACTAATTAATTGGGGCGCTTATGCGTAATAGTTCGGGATACATGTATAAGGAACACATCTACGAAGAAAAAAGTTTATATTTCACAGTTTTTCGTTGAAACACTTTCAATTGAAAAATCGGTAGCTTTGTGTTTTTGTGTACAATACATTCGCAAGTGGGAAAATATACGAAGTTGATTAATCAATTAGGCTGAAGCTAATCAGTGGATTAATTGGAGTGCCTATGCGTAATAGTTCGGGATATAAGGAACACATCTACGAAGAAAAAAGTTCATATTTCACAGTTTTTCGTTGAAACACTTTCAATTGAAAAATCAGTGTTTGCGTGTTTTGGGATGTTGCTTCGCATTTGGGCTAATATATGCAGTTTTTTTAATTACTTTGGCTGAGCTAATTAGTAGAGTAATTAATTTGGGACACCTATGCATATTAGTGTGGGATAGAAGGAACACAATTATGAAGAAAAAAGTTTCTCTTTCACAGTTTTTCATTAAAACACTTTCAATTGAAAAATCAGTGTTTGCGTGTTTTGGGATATTGATTCGCAAGTTGGCTAATATATGCAGTTTACTTTGGCTGCGCTAATTAGTAGAGTAATTAATTTGGGGCACCTTTTGGGAAGAAGGAACACATTGGGACATATTTGGGATAGAAGGAACACATTTAATATATATTTCACAGTTTTTCGTTGAAACACTTTCAATTGAAAATTGGGCGTCATGCAACATTCAATGAATGACGTTGACCGTTCGTGACGGTCGTTGACTGACTTTTATGAAATTTGATGCCAGTGTTGGGCGCAATCTTTGAAAATCGCGCAAATTTTAAAATTTGCGCACGAACCTGCGCAAATTTTAAAATTTGCGCACTGAGGCTGCGCAAATTTTAAAATTTGCGCACCATGGCTGCGCAAATTTTTAAATTTGCGCAGCGAGCCATTTTGAGAAACGAAAATTTAAGTCTGCCCTCATACAATTCCATAATTGCGCAACAAGTGGGTTTGACACGAGCTGTACGTTCTAAATTTGAATTTGTCACTTTTGTACGATTTCACTCCTTTTCCTCCCCCTGATAAGCTATGGAAGTACAGCAACGTTAAAGCAGTTCTGGTTAAAGGGACAATAAAAAAGTCCTACATGTATTATGAGTTGGTATCATAATAATGGTTGGAGCATAATTACGACTTAATAACTCATAAATATGAGTTAGCATCTCAAAATTCACATTATTATTAAATATGAGTTAGTCAAAGTAGTAAGTGACTTATTATAAGTTGTAAAATGAATTTTATCTCATAATATGTGAGTATAGTCATACCTATGACTTAAAGTAATTCATAATGAGATAATAACTGATAATCATGACTTAAACTATCTCATAACTATGACATATTAAGTCATATTATGACTTATGCGACACTAACTCATAATTATGACTTAATTTATTTTATTTCCCCCATCATGTTCCTTTAATGCTTCCGTAATAAACAGACCATTGAGTCTGAGCATAGAACAAGATGGTTTGAGAAACCAGTGCTTGTTCCCAAAATTCCTTGGATTTATAGACAGGGAACATTTTTACCCGCCATCAGGGTGTCATGGCTTCGTTCCCTAGCTAGCCATCTGTATAATTTCAGTCTTCTCCTGGGATTGTTATTAAACTTGCTACAAAAGTTCACCCAGTTTTGCTTGAACCATGGGGGAAAAAATGGCTTAAAAGTACTGTGGTGTAACTAGGAAGGGGGACATTTACAATCTAATAAAGACAGTGCTGTATAACTTTACAGTCACTGGTGTTTGGAAGAAAGACATGTGATTTTGTTCATCTAGTTTTCCACTTAAATAATCACAAGGTCAATTAAATGAACACCACTCAACGAAACTAATTTCATCAACAACAACCCCGCCATCGCCATCAACCCCCACGGCCGCCATGTTGATTTGGCGCGTCCCGTCAAATATTGAAGTATTGACCGTGTAGTTCGTAACATCATCCCGCCAAGGAATTGTTCCACGCAATGCATTTGGTGGCGAGCAATTGATATTTACGTGCGCACGCGCAAATTTTAAAATTTGCGCAGGTTCGTGCGCAAATTTTAAAATTTGCGCGACTTTCAAAGATTGCGCCCAACACCAGCACGAAATTTGCTGCCAGCACCAAGTTTGGTGCTCACCTCAGCTAGCTAGTCAACATGGGTCTTGCTTCCAGATTTGCAACAAATATCTTTTGCAAAAATGCTTTATTTAAGGGACCGTTTGTGTCTCTTAAGGTGCAGAGTAGAACATGTACGATGGCGGTGTTGGCCGACGTAAGAAGTAAGATAGAGCGAAAGAGACAGCAGGCGATCGTAGGGGGTGGTCAAAAAAGGATCGAAGCTCAACATAAACGGGTAGGTAACACTAACATAACAGATACACGTTACACTAACAAACAGTACACTTTAAGTGTACTATGTAACATAGTACAGTATTCAGTAACAAAACACCTACACTAACAAAACACTAACAATTTTTACACTATTACACAGTAACATTACACGTCACTAGTGATGAGTGGACTGGGGGAGGGCGGGTGTATTTAGTGGGGTGTACCTAATTCCACCTGTTAAGTGTTATGCTCAAGGTTGGTTAGTTTGTGTTTTGTGTAACTGTAGGCCTATATAGACCGATTGCGTGACCTACGTCACGTGACCCCTGTTAGTGTTGGGTATAAAACGTAAATACACATGTAATCCTCCATAGGAAAGGGTGGTACGGTAGGCCCTACACGATGATTAATGCACTTAGTTTATTCGATTGAGGTTTTTTTAGCTCGAAATCTGTGAAAGATATTCCAGAGTTTGTACCAGAGACCTTCAAGTGGCTGAATAAAGCCAGTAAGGACAGTTCAAGCAAATCTTGAAAATTTTAAAAGTACTGTATAAATGTGCAAGATGTGTACAGCGCGCGACGGAACGTTAGGCCAGACCAGTCAAGACGACTGCGATCACCACACACTTTTCAACACAAAAAATTTAAAGTTTTGAAGCTGAAATCCTCCAAAGAAATTGCTTTCCAAAACTGTGTGATTCCTTTGCCTATTTGAAATTCTGCAAGGCTAGGCTAGGTAAAAGGCAGCCGTTACAATCTGCGTTTTACTACAATATCACGTGACATAAACGACTGTTTTCTTACGTGTAAAAAGTTGTATCAACGCTACATGGATTGCATGTTCGCTGATACCCTGACTTGCATATTGTTTTGTGCAGTCAACGCATGATACCAGCTGTATAGTGTCAACGACCCCCACAATGGCAACAATATAGAGCATGCACTCGGCCAATCATGACCAATGGAACTTCTAGTGTGGGTTGTATGTTGGTGTATTGGGACTGGTATCCTGAGTCGATCATTTTATTACGTTTCTTGATGTTTCATCCAGTCAGATTATTCCATTTAAAATGTGATTTGATTGTCTATTTCCAGGGGAAATTAACAGCACGTGAGCGAGTAAATCTACTTGTTGATCCAGACAGTTTTGTCGAGTTTGACATGTTCGCAGAGCATCGATGTACCGACTTTGGCATGGACGCTGATGACAAGAAGGTTTGTGAAAAAATGAAAAATGTCCCTACAGCAGTGCTTCTGAAGATAAGCAGAGTACTTTTTGTTTTTTTGGCAATTCACCCATCACAAGGCCCAAAGGTCACCCTGTGGGCTACTTATTTATAGGGTTAGAACCCTGCCCCATTGCGCAGAAATTGTTTTTCTTGGGCTTAGAGGGTCTCTTGCAATCTGATTAGACCATTTGAGAAGTGATTGCGGTCGTCGAATAAAAATATTCCACGATGTATTACTACACTTACTTAACGGTACAGCCCGACCCTGGGTCGGCATAAAGTCAGAGTTCACCCTGCGTCACAATTTGAATCAGGTGCAGTTTTGTGCAATTGTTAAAGTAAACCTTTTCTATAAAGTAAGATTTTAGTTTGAGAGGATTAAATTTTGCCGTCGTTTTGTCTTTAGTTTCCAGGTGATGGAGTCATAACTGGACATGGTCTCATCCACGGAAGAGTTGCGTATATTTTTAGCCAGGTAAGTGCAACTTCGACAGAGCTAGTAGTTTTAGAGACAATTTCACAGTATTAACATCGTAAAATTATTGTTGTGACTTGAATAGTTGAGTTTGTTTTTATTGATAATAAAGAATTTCAATGTATTATAATTTTTACTAAAAACATTCAGAAAACAATAATTCTGATAACTGAGATAAGGGTCATTGTATAAATTTTGGGTCCAAAGTGTGACATTTTCCTGTCCCTGTTACACCTGACGTGTGCAATTTAATCTGAAAATGTCTTTAAATTTGACTTCAAAGTGTTTTGATTTGTTCAGCATGTACTTTGCGTTAACATAATCACTCATGGAGGTAGAAGGCACCAAAGAGTGTGCTGTAAATGTATGAAATCTTGTGTCAGATGTAACAAGGGACAACAATAAAAAACAGACCCCAAATTTATAGAATGAGCCATAAATGTAATGGGTGTACCTTTGAAGTTACCATAAAGATAACTTGCAATATCAGTGTCACCGTCTTTCTTAAAATACAATATCATTTTTTCTTTCTCTCAGGATTTTACAGTCCATGGTGGCAGCTTGTCCAGTGCTCATGCTCGTAAGATATGTAAGATCATGGACCAGGCCATGGAGGTTGGAGCTCCTGTGATAGGATTGAATGATTCAGGAGGAGCTCGGATCCAAGAAGGGGTGGAGTCTCTTGCTGGGTATGCAGATATCTTCCAGGTGAGACAATAGGCTTGAATGACGCACCTCTAGAACCGATGATGTTCCCAACTATCTAGCCACCCATAGCCTTTCGCCAAGGCCTTCGTGGCTTAGACATCTGTGTAGCAGCGAAGACCAAGTCAGCGCGCACGAGTGGCGAAGCCACGAGGGCCTTTTCCAACTTGTCAGGAAATTCCAATGTTTTTCTTTATTTCTAGATTTTTGCTACCCTAACAGGGTAACAAAATTCCCAGCCAATCAGAAGCGATGGGGTCAGCGCGCATTAACCTCATCCCCATTGTGATTGGTTGATGTTTCAGCGCTGTTCCGTTTGAAACTTCATGAATAATTCAACATCAAAAACCGCAAAATCAAGTTGGAAAAGGCCCTCGTGGCTTCGCCACTCGATCGTGCGTGCTGACTTGTATCGGTCTTTGCGGCTACATAGCTGTCTAAGCCACGAAGGCCTTGACTAAAGGCTATCCCAACCATGAACCATAGCTTACTACTAGGGTTGGGACGTTTAACCCATTAACATTTCACCGTAAAAAAAACTTGTTAAAATCAAATTTCCTCAATTTTAAAACGAAGCCAACTGTGAAAACAATTGAGAGCTTCCTTTTCTTTAAAAGGTTAGCCCCAGACACTGTCCAGGCAGAATGATTGACATCCCTCTCATTGGTCGGAATGTGTCTTATCTTAATCTCCTACATTTTGTACACATTATTTTCAATCCCCGACAATTTGTTATTTTGCGCTGTACACCAAAAACGCCACACCAGCACACAAGGGATGTGCCCGCACTGTGGCTTGTGGTTTTGTGACTGTCAAGACTGGGTACAGTCTTCTATTTTTAATCCTGGAAAGTATGTTGACATCTACTCCTCCAGGTCAGGATCCAAATACACACAGAAAAAAGAGATCCGGCACTGACAATCGCGATTACACTGCACTGTAGTTTCGATTCTCACTTTGGATTGGAATCGATAGAAACGATTAAACGGGAGTCTCAAGTTCTGTTTTATCGTTTAGGAAAATAAACATAGATGCACAACCCTACTTGCCTCCCAGAAGGATGGATTCCTGTTTTGAGAGATGGAATTAACACACATTAACACACCCAAACGCGAAAACCTAAAAGACACCTTCGGAATGTAAACAGATAACTTCTCTCTCGTTAAACTGTCGTGTATTCTTCTTATAGACGCGAGTGGCCCTTTGCTTTGTGCCTTGTGTTGGGCAATTTTTCATTTCATAAAAAAAATGGGGAAAAATTAATTTTATTCTTTTACTTTAACAGAGGAATGTGATGTCATCTGGGGTCATTCCTCAAATCTCACTCATCATGGGACCGTGTGCTGGTGAGTAGTCTTTATTATAAAGGTAACTTAAGACCCAAAGATAAATCTGACAATTACATCTTGTACAAGAATCACTAACGATTCCAAGTCCATTTGATGTCTTCTCATTTTTAGGTGGCGCTGTGTACTCACCTGCGTTGACTGACTTCACTTTCATGGTCAAGGTATGATCATTTCTTGCCAGTAATTTACCGAGTGGTTCAGAGTTTACCCTAAACCTCTCCAAAGCTTTCCAAAAGCTATTCCCTGTTTTGTTAGATTGGTACTGATTTAGGCAAGCCACTCTAGGCATAAGACCAAGCAGACCAATCTAGCAAGAATCCAGCTGTTTGTCTGTCAAGTTAACTTAGACTGTGACTACAATTTATCAAGGGGATAGTGCTTGGTTTTATCAGGAAGCGCAACTTCGAATCAAATCAGAGCCGGGAAATCTTCTAATGATTTTCTTATCGTTTTATTCATTTAATAACCACAAAAGGAAACATTCTGAAAGAGCAAACACAGGCAAAATACTTAATTGGATATTGAGATAATATAATCCCAATACTGTTTAAAAGAATATATAATCCCAATGCTACTTGAAGGAATATTATATAATCCCCGATGATATTATTACATCAATTCAATTAAATAACCAGAAAAGTAAATTACGTAAATTAATAATAACATATCTATGTGAGTAATTAAACAACTACACTGAAATTGGGTTTTTGTCTTCCCGGTGTTAACTCTGACAATTCATGATAAACAATGAATAAACTTAAAAACAAAGGAATTAATGGAAGACAAGCGCATGTATGCCCACAGATGGACGCGCGCCGATCGCATGCTGACGTTGTATTGTCTGTGCGGCAATTCAAACCAGTGTTCTTACCATTCAGTGTATTATTTTGGCATTTTATTTGCGCTAAATCGGCCGTTTAGATAAAACTTCTTTTTGGTGTTTTACAGGATACATCATTCCTCTTCATAACGGGGCCAGAGGTCGTTAAGGTAAGCTGTTTATATTGCATTTAAAGTTAACTCAAAAAATTGCGCTACAGAAACCTGATGACTTCAATCAACACACCGGACAAACAACCGGTTGAAAAATTCATCAACTTTGGTCACGCGTCAGAGAATACAATGAAGTAGGGTTTCATTTTTGTCAGGGATTTTGTGGACGTTGAGATCAGGCTTGTCTTGAGAAATAAGCAAAGTGATCCGTTGGATCTTCAAAAACTATTACCTAGACTTTGACAGTATTTCATATGGAAAAGATTCTCTGAAGGATTGGTACTGGTACGAAATTTACAAGCAGTATTCTTTCAGATTGAACTAATCAATAGTAATTTTGTTTCTACAATTACCAACCCTTTGTGTTTGAGCTACCCTTCCCTCCCCCTCTCCCACTCCCACGCCCTCCCCCACACCCACGCCTTCCCCCACAACCACGCCCTTCCCCAAACCCACCCACTCCCAACCCCTCTCATTGTGACTGGTTCTCTACTTAATTTTCAAATTTCTTAAGCAAAGTTTTCTAGTTATTAAGTTGGGACCAAGTATTAACCACAATGACTACTATTAGAATTCTTCTTCTCTTTAGGCAGTCACTCAGGAAGATGTTACGTATGAGCAACTTGGAGGAGCCAAGACACATTCATCAATATCAGGTAGAGGCTGGGATGAGGTTAAATTGGAAGGATGTCTTATTAACAATTAGGACATCCAAAAACATTCTTCAATTTTCTGATACATCCAAACAATCATACATTATATTATTAAGAACAACAAATTAGAACAAGCAAAATAACTTCTTATGTTGCTCTTTCTTGCAGGTGTTGCCCACGGTGCCTTTGAGAATGACATCGATGCTCTGTTGAAACTCCGTCAATTATACAACTTCCTCCCTCTAAGTAACCGAGACCCCGCCCCTCTGATGTCTTGCGATGATCCAAGGTAACGTCACAAACTTTCTGAATGAAGTTCTAACTTCTATGAAATGAGCTTCCCCCCACCTCCTCTAATTATGAATATGTGGTAGTTTCCAAGATGGTGTCTCTGATGTTCCACATGACACCTAGGGCATACCAGAAAAAGCAGAAGGTGAATGGATGACATCAGAGAATATGGTAGCGTGACGGGGGAACAGGACGGCACAGAATAGAGTGAAATGGAAAATTTAGTCCTTCCTCTTGCAACGGAGCAAAATAGGCTAGACAGACGGCCAGATGGACAGACCTGGTGTTATATTCTCTTTTGTCAAGAATCATTTCCAATTTAGTTGCCTGATAGAGACAGGATCCATTTCTCACTGGTCTCAAGAACATCTTAGATGGTCAAGTCCAAGCCACAAGATTGAGTTCAAGTGTATCTCCCCTTTATTGTCGAATGATGGATCATTAACTCTTTCAAGAAAACCACTGGTTTCTCACTGTCTGAAGAACATCTTAGATGGTCAAGTCCAAGCCACAAGATTGAGTGTATCTCCCCTGTCTTGTTGATTGATGGACTACATGTATTAAGTCTTTCAAGATAGTACCTCCTTTTGTACCACTTTTTCTCGTTGTCCAAGAAACTTTGATTTTCTCTGCTAGCCTTATCTTTTTATCATCTCTGATTTCTACAGTGACAGGTTGGTTCCTGTTTTGGATAACATTGTACCTCCAGAAACCAACAAACCTTATGACATTCTGGATGTAGTCCGTGCAGTAAGTTTATCTCTTTGTCCTTTTACTGCTGAGGATTTCCTTTTGGTAAATTCAGCCAGATTTGAAAAAAGAGTGTATAGACTCGAAGGTCAGCACTGCAAAAGAAAAATGTTCATATTCTTTCATATTTTATCAAGCAATAAACCATAATTGGATAGCTCAGTTGGTAGAGCGTGGGTATGTTAAGCCGGTGGTAATGGGTTCAAATCCCGCTCCAGTCAATTTATCTTTGTTCACCCCAAAATTGGTTTGCTTTCATATTTTTACAAAAGTCTTGATTTTGATAAGTGAGCTTGCTGCGCTGTACTCTCCCTCATTAGTGTGTTAATGTTTTTATATTTACCTACTTCAGGTTGTTGACAATCGTGAGTTCTTTGAGATAATGCCTGCACACGCAAAGAATATAATTATCGGCTTTGCACGGATGGGTGGTAGAACAGTAGGCATTGTGGGTAATCAGCCAAAGGTTGCGTCAGGTACGTGGTCTTCGTGAATTGTTATTTTCTTTTTCATTCAAATTTTTGTTAATTTTTTAAACTGCTACTCCTCTCCCATGTGTGCTAAGAGACTGTGAAAGTCTTGGCTGTATTCCTACATTTTGGGGAACCTTGTGTTTCCAAGTACAGTGCCTACAGGGTTCGAATCCCACCCAAGGAGTATACAATGCTTAACACACATTGGTGTATGGGTAAAAAACACAAATAATATTCTTTATCCCTGATTCAAAAATTAACATCTATTGTAATGGTTGCGGTACCCGCTGCTAATAGGATTCAAACTGCCTCTAGCTGCCGGGCAATCTCGGTAGTCTAGTTGGTAAGACATCAGCTCTAGAATGGCGGGGGTCGTGGGTTCAAATCCCCTCTGAGAAACATGCCTGTGGATTTTTTTTTCACAGGACTCGGGGGAAAAGTACTGAGTATACAGTGCTTAACACACATCTGTGTATGGGCAAAATCACAAATAATACATTGCTTTTATTGTGTTATGGAAACAATGTCGTGCATGTTAAGGCACCATATACATGTGAGACTTGCACAGACTATTTGGCTGATGGGGCTGCATACTCCTCAGGAGTTGAGATAGTTTCAGGAATATACATCTGAACAATTTTTTTTTCAAAATCTACAAATAAATGTTTTTCTATGAATGTTTCTTTTTGCCAAACAATTACTTTGGGGACCACTCTTGATCAATAACTCCATTTACCAGGAGCTCCAAAATATGCAAAAGTAATTTTATGAAATCAATACAAACTGTACTAACGACCTTGTAGTCCTGAGCCGATTTATTAATGATCTTAAATCTTCTCCCAATCTCATTCTCCTCCCCAGGTTGTCTGGATATTAATTCTTCCGTCAAAGGAGCAAGGTTTGTCCGTTTCTGTGATGCGTTCAACATCCCTCTAGTAACTTTTGTTGATGTGCCAGGTTTCCTACCTGGGACTGCACAGGAGTACGGTGGGATAATCCGACATGGAGCCAAGCTCCTCTATGCATACGCTGAGGCAACTGTACCTAAAATAACAGTCATCACTAGAAAGGTAAAGCTTTGGAGTCAAACCAGGATTAATAATGGGTCTTTAAATTCAACGATGCTCTGTATACATTAATCCGAGCAGCTTGTTCATGGTGGTTTACATCATCACAACTACGGCCAACACGACAATAGCGTGTCAGCATGTGTACTAATTGGCTGGGGTAATTCACAGTGTGTGTGCATTGACACGCGCGTGTGGCGGCCATAGCTGAGATGGTGTAAACCACCATGGACGAGCTGCTCGGAGTAGTGTATAACTGTCGTAAAAAAAATGAGCGTTTTGAGATGCCACTAGGTGTCGATGAAATACTGTATAAGAACTGCCGATTTTATTAAGATTGGTTTGGGAAGACCTTTAGCGGTTTGTTACCATTGTTGCCAAGTTCTCTGTGTGCAAAGTACTTGATGCATTGACATCAACCTGTCGCTTTCTTAGTGGGAAAACCATGATATAACAATAAGAACAAGTGCATGTTAAGAATCATGGAGCTACCTTCTTTTGACTGGTAAGGAAGGGCACCCTAGTCATTGTAAATAACTTCCGAGGCCGAGAGCATCAAACTGAAGTTCTGATGGCTGCACCATCTGAGTGTTGGTTCGAATCCTGGTCATGACATTGTGTCCTTGAGCAAAACACTTAACTTTAATTGCTTCTCATAACCCAGGAGTAAATGGGTACCTGTGAGGGTAGACTTTGTTAATATTAATGATTAGCAACCTGTGCGTTGATTTGGCTGCCGGTGCTGCATACTCCAAAGGAGTTGAGATGATTTCAGGAATGAAGGCCAAATGAACGGGGGTAATAGTATGAGGCGCTTTGATACAAAGATTAAAAGCGCCTAGTAAATGCCTGTTATTGAAATTAATATTATAGACCACTTGCATATGATGTCAAAAGCTCAAACAGCGCCCTCACTGAGGTCTAAGGAAGACCTATCATTGGATGAGAGTTGTGCGCTTTTCTATTATTTTACCATGGCGATGACAGCCTATACAAGGAGTCCATTACAACGCTGATTACTGAGTCTCACTATACCATTTTCCTTGTAGTCTCCTGACGATGGATAGAGTATACTGCCCAAAACTTTGAGTCAACCTGTTCCTTCAGAACCACACACTCAAAAGAGATTTAAACCACGTGGTGTCACCCCAAATACTGACTTATTATTCCATTCTCATTCTTGATCTATGTCTAGGCTTATGGTGGTGCTTATGATGTCATGAGTTCCAAACATCTAAGAGGTGATATTAATTATGCATGGCCAAGCGCTGAAGTAGCTGTCATGGGAGCTGCCGTAAGTAATCCCTCTATAGACTAATCTTGTTTAGCTCGTACGCGCAAGTGTTGTGCCCAGCGCTGAAAAAATTGTCTACTGTAATACCTGTATTTTCTTCATTTCCACTTTAAGCCACGCCCACTTCCCAAAAGTGGCTCCTACAATAGACCGATCCATTAAGCCCCGCCTACTTTAGCAACTGCCTAGCAACTTTCTTGCCACGATCGCAGAGGTGGTTCGGTTGCGGCCACACACACGTATCCGATACACACACGTACATTCATTTGTGAACGGTATGGATTAATCACTTAGTTTCGTGGCCTTTTTAGCAGTGCCTTGAGTCCAAAGAACAATGCAGACAGGAACACTGTTAAATCACTTTTACACAACTGTACAGGGACCACTGCTGTGGGATTTGCACCAACAGAAATATGAAAAGATTCAAGCAAAACAAAAGTTAGTACAGTTGTGTGTGCTCTTGTGTGTCAGAACAATGGTGACAGTTTGTTTACTTTTCTCAGAGATTTTTAACGTGTCGGACATTTGTCGGACTTTCAGTGGCGTTGTCAAGGCTGTGATTGCTCAATACGTTAGTAGGCTGGGCTTAATGGATCGGTCTATTACCAGAAGCCCACGAGAAATTCTTTCAGCTCAGTTGTTTTCTTTTTTTTACTTTTTTTAAGGGGTTTCCTCTGACATGTCTTGCAAAGTCTTAAGTTCTTGTCGGTATCAACTATTTCAGTCATGAGAAATGCCGTTGAATGCTGAAGTGTTTTTTGATAAAATGACACGCAAATGTAAGCCAGCTTTGGAGAAGGAAGTAGCCAAAACATGTACAGCATTCGATGGTGTGTGACGTAATCGCATACCGACAGACAGAAACGTCCACTGTAGAGAAATGACATAGTTAAAGTAATTCTCAACAAAATTAAATCGATGTAACTATCCCAAAAAAGTAGTCACCATCAAAAGCTGGCACTCTGTGGTACTAATATTTTGATTTTGATTTTGATTTTGGTAATCAGGGAGCAGTTCAGATCATCTTTAAAGGACATTCGGATGTAGTCGAGAGAGAACGAGAGTACATTGAGAAGTTTGCTAATCCATTCCCAGCTGCTACACGAGGTATGTTTCAACCTTGATCTCTTAACAAGTCCTTTGGGCATGTCAGGACTGAGTGGTGTAGTACACTTCGTTGTGTGCCCGGCAAAAGGGCGTAAGGCCTTATGCCCTTTTGCCGGGAATATAAAGTAGTTTGTCCCAGTAACAAAAGGATGTAAGCAACAAAATGGCTCCTGACATGAAAAATATATCATTTTTGTTAATTTTTTTGCTAGAATTACCCTGAAGACATGTTTCCCCATTCCCCATGCAGAATTTAACCTTTCTAGAATGACTTGTGCATGACAACATGTTTACCAAACTTTCCCGCTCATAATTCTTGAAACACAAATTTAAACATAAACTGCTTACATCCTTTTGACGGGAACTTTCCCTTACATCCTTTTTCCGGGCACACTACGACTGGATTCAAGCTCTGGTGTTTCCGATCAGCAGAGTGTGGGTTCGAGTCCAGTCATGACCTTGTGTCCTGAAGCAAGACACTCAACCATTATTGCTCGTTTTTCGGATTTGACATAAACCCTCAGGTCCTGTGTGTCGCATTATTTAAGAACTGATTATTGTTATTATTAAGCTGACACTTTTTAAATTTGAATTGACCATTATTTTTTAGGTTTTGTGGATGACATCATCGAGCCACAGACAACGAGGAAAAGGATATGCAGAGATTTAAACCTCCTAGCCAGCAAGAAACAGAGCAATCCTCCAAAGAAACATGCAAACATGCCTCTATGAACTCACACTATGATACAAGTCTCTTCAATCTATTTACCACAAATACAGTAGTGTGAACGAAACATACATGGTATGCCAATTTATATGAACACATTGGCTTGATGTGATAGGGGAAACACAAGCCAATTAACTCTAAACATGTCATCTTTTGCAGAGATTGTGGCTGCAGAAACTTGACAGGTTCAATTTAATGGACTGAAAAGTTTATATTTCTATGCCACGATCTCCTGAGTTTTACATTTTTCAAAAACATTTCTATTTATTAAGATCAATTCTGAAAGACGTCGTTGAAAGCAAGTAGCGTTTAACCCCTCCGTCCCCCTCGTGGCCCCTTTAGAGCTTTCGACCCTACCTCCCCCCCCCCCCCACTTTACCATCTAAGCCCTTCCCCATACCTCCTAGTCTTTCCCGTCGAGTCATTTTAAGAGATGCTCAGTATTTTCGAAGGATTTGTGCGCAGACCCCTCCCCTCTCCTGCTCCTACTTAGTGACATGTTGGTTGCACTAGAAAACATAGGGAGTTGCTTTGGAGAGAATTCTTTCAAACTTTAAACTGATGACATTTACTGTGAATTTTGAGAAGTACACGATCTAGGACCCTTTGATATGATAGATGAGTTATTGAGGAATATTCAGGTGAACCTAAACAAAGCTTCAAGATATCCGAAGCTGTAAGTTGAGCCAAACGTATCGACGTATTGTGGATGTAAAGTGAAGAGTTACTAACCATGTTTTTATTTGGGTGATTACAAATGGTGAACTTACACCCTAAAGTTGCTGGAGGTCTAAATTTAATAAACTGAAATAGGTCAAGTGTAACTTGCTCTCACAAATTGAGAATAAAGAGGCTTTTTTTGGGGGGGGGGGAAGAGGTGGGTATTTCAATGTGTTGGAATCCAGCTTGAAGAGGTTTTCAATGATTTCCAAAACTCGAGGATGCAACTTCAATCTCTTTGGCTTTGGAAGGTCTTATGAAGGAATGCCAAAATTAAACCTTTGGGATACCCTGGGGTTACATGAGGTCAAACCCCAAAGTTACCACTTGTTTACTTTTGCATTCCTCCCCTAAAAGGGACAATTTCTTACAAAGGCTATAGTATGAACCCTAAATTTGCTAAGCACCAGAAAATCTTGTTCAGCAGAAAAAGGTTACCAGCCGAAATACATGTTTTATATTGTTTGTGACTGGTTCCCTGTAAATTTTTGCTAAGCACTTGGGCTTGGCTTTTTAGAACTGTACTCCTTCTTTTGGAGAACATGGTTAAGATATCTAGCTTTACTAACAATGACATTGGATTTGAGCTAAACAGGAGGGACCGAGAGTCAAGAACGTTGTCATGAAGATAATTTGTGAGGGTGTAAAATAAAACATGACTATCAGCACACTTCAGTATTTCTCTTTCCAGGTATAAATATTTATTTTGCAAACTTGTTTTGTTTTTATTTTATAAAACAATGCCTTACTGTCTGTCAACCAAACACCTGTTCAGTACATATACATCCTTTTGTTCATTCGGCTTGACACGACGGCGTGTCCGGTAACCTCAAATCATCTCCATCAACCTAAAGTGCCAACGTATTTAAAGGCTTACTTACATACATCATGCATAAATTAACATGTGTTTACAGTTCTGGTGAAATATTTATAAAAAAACTCATACAAAACATGTCAAGAAGTGGAGATTTGATTATTTCTTTGAACCATTTTTACAAATTACAAATAAATAAAAGTATCAAAATGATTCTGGTTAGATTGATGTCAACTCAACTATCCCGATTGGGATATACCTACACTCGGATTGTAACCCACTTCTGACAAAATTTACAAATACAGAATATTCAAAACTTCAATACAAGATAAATGTTGACGTGTGATTGGCAACTGATACACTAAAGGCTTGTTTATAGTCGGTCGCGCGACGGTCGCGCGATAGTAAAATTGACGCACGACACAGTTTATAGTCGACGCTGATGCCTCAGCGACTATAGACTGCAATGATAAGGCTCAGCGTCCAGCAATCACAGCGTCGAGCGATTATCATCGCGTGACGAACTATAAACCGGCCTTAAGGCTGCAAAATGTCAAATTGCGGACTTTTGTTTTTTACTAATGGGAGACTTTTGGACGGTCCTTTTTCACAGTTCTCACCAGTAGTACACATGCTCAGAACTATGCGCGCAACATTGAGCATGTGCACGCATGCTTGGAACTGTCAAAAAGGATCGTTGTGTCTGCTGCCACCAGCATTTCATAAGTCTCTCATTGTTCCAATCTTAAGCCATGCAAGTTATGGCTGTTGCTATGGACAGCCTATACTTCAACGCACGTTGACGTGGTGATCAAGCTGTAGCCGTAGCTGCCAATCTGACATGACCTTACAAACTGACAATTAGAAAGGCTTTTAATTCAATACACATCTTGTTCCTAATGGGCATGATTGAGGATCTCAAAAGATCAACATAAAAGGCACCAGACTACTTCAAATTGACACCACAATTGCATGATTAAGTGACTAAGTCTATTGTGGCACATCACAACCAAAGTGATATCAAAGCCATAGTATAAGTAGACATCAGTGGAAAACAAATAAATAATGTTGAATGTTTTAAAATACGAGACGAAGACTAAAAAACAATGATAATTTAGTATAATTTATAAGATACAACAAATAAATGTTAAAGAAACATTTATTTTGAATATTAAGTGCATATAATTTTTTGGGGGGTAAACTGTGTTTCAACTCCTGAACAGCCACAATGTGAGATATCCAACATGGCTGCAGCATGTCAAAGGTCATCAGCCTTTGTGCATAAATTAAATCTGAATAAATAGACATACACATTTCCTCACATAATGAACTAATATACAAAGCTAGAACAAAAATAATTACTGAAAGCTGCCGAGAATACACTTTAAATCTACAAAACAAACTTTGGAAAGTAAAGATGAGAACAAAGTCAATGAAAGTGACAAATGGGCTTAATACTTTTTATTAATCAATTAATTTAATACATATTGGTTGAAGGAGTTCTAAAGCGATAATTAAGTTCGTAGCCTCGTTTTTGTTTTGATTGTCTTTAGGAAAAAGCTAGAGCCTAGAACACTGAAGCAACTGAAGCGTGGTGATTTACAAAACAAATTACTTTCTTCAGTAAAAAAAAAAAAGGCCAGAAAATTTCTTTGTGATAGTTGACATCACACTCAAGTACTTGTTTGTATGAAAAACTCAATTTACAGAGCATAAATTTACATTCAAAAAATGCGTCTTAAAACGTGCACAAAAGTTTTAAATTTGAATTGCGTTTTAAATGAGTTTAAATACTTGTATAGCTTTAGAATCTGAATACTTGATGATTAAAACCCTGTTAAGTAGATACTAGTCTTTGTGCAAAACCTTCTCGTTTCGCTTTGTTAAAATGTTTTCCCCACGAGAGGGTGGGGCGCTTCGTGTAAGAAGAGCAGTACGGAGATGGTAGCGCCCTCTTACAGAAAAAAATTGTGACAAACCGAAACGAGAAGGTCTTGCCCAAGGCTAAGTAGTTACCAGCACAAGTTTCTTGGGTAATAGTTTTTAATGCAGTCACTAAACATGTTGTCTGTGAAGCTCTAACTTTTTTTAATACTACAAATCGTCGTGTGCCCGGTAAAAAGGGCATTAGGCCTTATGACATTTTACCGGGCACATAAAGTATTTCATCCCAGTATTAAAAGGACGTAAGCAGTAAAAAGGCCCCTGACATGAAAATCATGGCATTGTTGTTACATTTTTGTTGCTAGAGTTAACCAAAAGACATGTTTTCCCTTTCCCATGCAGAATTTAACCTTCCTATAAAAACTTTTGAATGGCAAACAAAATTGATCAAACTTTCCCGCTCAGTTTTCTTGAAACTTCACATCATTTGCTTACGCCCTTTTACCAGGAACTTGTCGTTATGTCCCTTTACCGGGCACACGACGTTAACCTTCACAATTGTTAAGATCATATCTCCGTTTTCACACACACAAACTACCTGCAGCTTTTCAAGTTCAACATATAATCTACAATAATATACAGTGGAGATCTAAAATGCTGTCTCTCTCTTGATATAAAAATTTCTGTTCATTTCCACCTTTTCCAGATAAATCTTTCTTTCATAATTCCTCTTTTTATATTATTTTATACAACATTTCAAGTGATCATTAATAAGTATCCAAGTCAGCACAAAGATATTGTCATTATATTTTTTCCCAGCCTCCTTAAACACGAGGCTCTCTGTATTATCATTTCGGGTGGCTACCTCACCATTTACCAATATCGCAGCCTCAAAAATTTATAAATATGGTTCGATTATTAAATAAAAATCTTTCAAATGAGGGTTCTTATTCAGTGCAAAAATTACAAAAATACCCCAAACTTGACGGAATAAATAAATAAACTAAGTAGACCACAAAACTTACGAGAAGTAGTCATGGAGTTCATAAAAAAAAATCAAGAATTATTACAAATCATGGAATAAAAAAGTAAGCATTTAAGAGTTTTTGTCTTTAACTAAATCTTTGGTTAAAGAAACACACTACATGTACGCTAGATGTAAACACTTTGCTGTAAAGCATAATACTCTATGTTCATACAATAGAATGATACATCAACAGGAATAAATTAGGGTTTTTATTAAGTTCATACTTAAAGCGACCCAACACAGCATTGGTGATTTTAATTATTAACTCTTCCAGAAACCAATGCTGTATGCTCTTTCAGTATTTAATAGATCGATCCATTAAGCCCCGCCCCCTAAACATATTGACCAATCACAGCATTGGTTACATCACCACTGTACATGTGGGCAGCACAATGTGCATCTCTTCAATGCCACACTGCACAACATGAACACGCGCTATACGTACGCACACACACTGTTTACATTTTCCAGTAGGATGTTATCGTGTTGGACTTTTGTCGGACTTTCAGTGGCATAACCAAGGCTGTGATTGGTCAACTTGTAAGGGGGCAGGGCTTAATGGATCAGTCTATTAAAGAGACCCAACGCAGCATTGGTGACCATTCATTAGTAATCTTCCAGAAACCACTGTAGGTTCCCTCAATATTTAATTCTGAATACTGTTGATTTATTTTACAGGCTGAAGTCTGTTCAAACTCGTTGCATTTTCACTGCATAGACGAAGTGATTCATATTTAGTATTTGAGTTGTAAGGAAAAGACGGCGTTGTGGGGGCACAACCCACAAATATTCAAAACAAAATTCTGATTTACACTCCAGAGCCAATTTTCAGGAAATAAAATCCTAGAAAATTCCTGGGAAAAATTAAGCCCCATGTTCGTGTTTTCCTCGGGAAAAAATAAACACTTTGTATAAAACCCCTGGGGATATATCTTACTTTCCCAAGCAGGGGTACATATGTCTTTTTCCTGGGGAAATGGCTATTCCGCTGGGGTTTGCCAGGGTTAGCAGGTCAAGTGTGAACAGGTCAACAAATGTTCCTGGGAATTTCCCCAGAAAAGTGTAAAAAGGCAGTTAAATGTGTCACACAAACCAAGGCTGGATTCCGCAAGACACTAAGATTCATCTTCAGATGAGTTGTCATTATCACCATGGTGATTTGTATTATGACATCACACTTAGCTTAGCAATAAAGATTGACTAGCAGCTTAAGATCAATCTAAGCTCTTTGTGAAATCGAGCCCATGTTCTTGACATTTTATAAACAGGGTGTCTAAATTGAAAGTAAGATGTTTATATGACACCCACAGCACTATTATTAAGTGTCATTCTATACTCAATTATTCATAGAATGTGGATAGGAATTGTTTTGATGATGGACTACAATCCACCCTCACTCTGTTCCCTCTGTGTACAAATGCTTTAAGTTAATAGCTTAAGTTTATACAAGGATTTCTAATAATAAAAAAAAACATGCTTTTGCATTGCATGGCACTTATTTAATGCTTTCTACCCTGGAATGCACACAGCAACAACTTAATTATTTACTGGTATCTGTCAGAGATTGAACGTTCTTAATTTAATTTGGAATTACATCACATAAATATAATAATTATCAAGCAATAAACCACAAGGGAAAGTGACTTGGTAAGTTTTTAAATCAATTTTGGGGCGAACAAAGACAAAATTGACCCTAACGTTAAGCCGGTGGTCGCAAGTTCAAGTCCCACTCCAGTCAGTTTCTCTTTGTTCACCCCAAAATTTAATATCATAATTGTCAAATCACATATGAGTAGTTTTGAATCAAAGCATTTGTTCTTTTGTGAGATACTTCTTGAAGCACAAATCTCAAAAATGCATCAAAATCCATCGGGGGAATTAAGGCTAAAGGAATGCATTAAGACACTATCAAAGATTTCAACAAAGGAAAGCTTCATTTGATGCAGATAGACAGATGCTTGTTATTTTTACTCAGCACTGTTTCCTTCCTTTCCAGTTAATTTCTCATAAAACAAAACCTCCCAAGAGATTGACGGTTAAAAAGAACATGTATCTTACTTACCAGGAAAGCAAGAAAGAAGACATAAACAAAAGTTACAAAAGTGGCAAGAAGATGAATTGATGGGACAGCACTCTAAAAAGGAATTCCTTACAAAAGTTATCCTGAAATGTTTTCTTGTTTGTCCAGAGACCATCCGAAGACCGCACCGTATTAGAGTTACAAGGTACTGAAGCCATGAAAGTAACTCGTGATTTGCAAACATCTACAGTACCTGGAAAATAAAAGATGTTTTTTTGTTCTTTTAGAAATGGTTTTATTCTTGTGATAATCTGAAAGCTAAAGACCTGACCTGATACTTCATTTTTGTGAGGACAAGGCAGTTTTTCCTTAGTGAAGGGCACCTCTGAAGGAGTTTTAAGTTCTACTTGAACATTTCAAAGGGCATGGAGGCAATAGGCCGATCCATTAAGCCCCGCCTACTAATGCATTGACCAATCACAGCCTTGACAACGCCACTGAAAGTCCGACAAATGACCGACACGTTAAAAACCCATTACAAACTGCCGCCATTGTTCTGACATGCAACAGCACACACAACTGTACTGACTTTTGTTTTACTTTAATTTTTGTTCGTATTTCTGGTGGTGCAAATCCAACAGCAGTGGTCCCTGTACAGTCGTGTAAAAGTGGTTTAACAGTGTTCCTGTCTGCATTGTTCTTTGGACTCAAGGCACTGCTCAAAAGGCCATGAAACTAAATCCATACCGTTCACAAAAACCATGTATGTGTGTGTATCGGATACGTGTGAGTTTGTTTAGGCATTCAAACCAGGGACTTATAACAAAAGAGGACAATAGGGTCCCCGATTGGAGAAGGTCCCCAGTTGGAAATCGTGTTCAAAACCAATGGGAGCTGTTGCTAAAAAGTTAAAGTACAAACAAAAGAGGGACAATAGGAGGTCCCCGATTGGAGGTAAATACACACTTGGGTGTGTGTCCGGCTGCAACCGAACCACCGCGCGCTGTGATCGTGGCAAGAAAGTCACACCATGTGCTGTTGCTAGGCAGTTGCGAAGGTAGGCGGGGCTTAATAGATCAGTCTATTGCCTCCATGGAGTATCAGGCATTAAAGTGACATTTTGAAAATTACATCAAATTAATTATTTTTTTCAACCACAACATATTTCTGTTCTCTTCAAAACTAACATATCAATCTTGACTTACTCAAGAGTTGTAAGTTCATCTTTAGACATCAGCAGCATTTGGAGCATAGGGCGGCGGTCTTCGAGGTGCAGGGATAGGTCTAATGTTTTGTGTATCTGAGTTCTGTAGAGGGCCTACTGCAACGACAGGCTGATAGGGTGATTGTGACATCGGGTAGGCAGGACGGGATGGAGTGCTCTGAGGAGTTGGAATGTAGTTCCGAGGTATCTGGGCAACCTGAAATCAGGAAATTAATAATTTTTTATTTCAATTGATCATTTTTATACTTTTGATTGTACAAAACGTTCAAAGTCGGCACCTTTTTTTAAAAGATGTTATCTAAAGTATTTTAATTTTATTTATGTATTTTATTATAGGACGATTGTAAAAAAAAAATATATATATATATTCTTTATATATTACTTTCTCTGTGTAAATCCACGTAAAAAGCTGTATCCATTCGTTGTGTATCCCCGCTACTGCCGTTTACCAGGTTGTTTGCATCTTAACCGGGGTAGTGATCCCTGGCTTATCGGCAGCACGGTTCGGCTTCTGACTGGTCCCCCCGAGCAAAGTGGATTTGGTATTGCACATAGGACCGCCCACCAACTATAAGGGCTGGTTAGCTCAGTTGGTAGAGCGCTCGTACGGTATTCGAGAGGTCGCGGGTTCGAGTCCGGCATCAGCCAAATTTTCTTTGCTCACGCTATTTATTTATATATATATTTATATATATAAATAAATAGCGTGAGCAAAGAAAATTTGGCTGATGCCGGACTCGAACCCGCGACCTCTCGAATACCGTACGAGCGCTCTACCAACTGAGCTAACCAGCCCTTATAGTTGGTGGGCGGTCCTATGTGCAATACCAAATCCACTTTGCTCGGGGGGACCAGTCAGAAGCCGAACCGTGCTGCCGATAAGCCAGGGATCACTACCCCGGTTAAGATGCAAACAACCTGGTAAATGGCAGTAGCGGGGATACACAACGAATGGATACAGCTTTTTACGTGGATTTACACAGAGAAAGTACATGAGAAACTGACTGGGAGAATATTATAAATAAATAGCGTGAGCAAAGAAAATTTGGCTGATGCCGGACTCGAACCCGCGACCTCTCGAATACCGTACGAGCGCTCTACCAACTGAGCTAACCAGCCCTTATTGTTGGTGGGCGGTCCTGTGTGCAATTACCTAATCAACTTTATATATATATATATATACTGTACATAAAACTAGTAGGGTTGATGGCCTTAGCTTTCGATCCAAACCGAACCTTCGTCAGAGGCAAAAACAAGCACAAACATAAAAACAGATCCATTTATGGAATATATATTTTTTAAGTTAAAAATGACCACTAAATGGTAATGCTTGAAACAGAAAATGCAAATGTGAAAATTTTGATAACATTTTTTCAACCAACAATTTTGATTGGGGAGAGCTGCTCATCACAAAGCCGAATGATCATGGAGACTGGGCTACAAATGAGATGAATTATCCTGACATTGTCTTGAAGAAAACTTTTGTCTCTAACGAAACTTCTGAATAAGTCAAATTCTTACCAGGTTTCTGTAGCCACTGACTAGTGCAGCCACCACGACGCCATGTAAGAGAGACATTGAAAGAAACGACACTGATGTCCAAAGGAGATTTATGTATGACCCACTGATGACATCACAGGAATTCACTCCAGAGAAATAGGATGGAATCTCGGAAAGACTGAAATCAATAATCAATAAATTGTTATTTTTATTAATCAACAACTTCTTATTTATAATAATAACATTCTTTTTCAGAAGACTTTGCATTATTGTAATGTGATGCATCTTAATTATTTCTTAAATTAAAAGAATCAATACTTCTTTTTTTGTAAGAATATGTTTGCTAATTACAATTTACTATTACCACCACCTCAAGCAGGGCTGGGGTGGGTGGGGGTACCTCTCTTGATGTCTTACCCAACAGACTGAAAGGCGCAGTTGGCTTCTCTCTGTGTTGTCACATAGCAACAGTAGCAAGTACTGAGCATGCTCACTGACCTTTCACATCCAGCACTGACCTGACAGTTTGCTAATCCAGAGCTGGAATGATTGCACTTTGAGATGTCCACTCTCTGTTCAGTTCCGGAGAAGAATAAAACAGAAACAAATCCGAAATCAAAAACTGAACTTCACATGAATATTTCTCCTCTTATCACACACTCCTTCTATGCACCTGTTTTCCTTCCTCTCCTAATATTTCTGCCTTCAAGACGGAAGTGAATGCATTATTTTACGGATCGGATGTTCAAATAATGTTCTAGTTAGATTTTGTTATGTGCGTAAAGTATAATTCACTCTAAGCTACTATTATGACCTAAGCCCAATGTTTTTAAATTGGTGACTTCACTCTGACTGTTATTGGCACTATCAAGCACTTTTTTCAATTAAATGTCCAAAAACAATGCTGTGTCTTTCTTGAAGGATGTTGCTATTGTGATAATTATCGGGGTGTCGTGGCCGAGCGGATAAGAGCACCGGACTCAAGCTCTGCTGTTTCTGATCAGCAGAGTGTGGGTTCGAATCCCGGTTGTGACACTTGTGTCCTTCAGCAAGACACTTTACTGTAATTGCTTTTCTCCACCCAGGAGTAAATGGGTACCTGTGAGGGCAGAGATGGTTCATGTGAATGATTAGCTTGAAGCGCGGTTACTCGCAGCACCGGCTGTATACTCCCCAGGGAGCTGAGATGGTTTAAGGAATGAAATAAATGGCCCAGTGACCAGGGGTAGTAATGTCAGAAGCGCTTTGATACGCCCTTCGGGCTGTGATAAAGCGCTATATAAAAACTGGTTGTTATTATTATTTATTATTATTATTATTATTATTATTATAATTGATTCTTACCGAGACTGCAGAAGCAGTAACACCATCAATAATTGCACCAATAAACGCCAGTATGATTCCAATAACTAGGCAAGCAGTACCCCCGACCATCCAGCAACGTCCTTCTTGTTTGTTGTAGACGCCAACTAACGCCAGTAAGGCACCCAGAAGAAGCTGTTGAATATAAAAGATCAACAAGCTGGGAATCAAGGGGGTGAGGATTTTACTTGGTCTTGCTTGGACAAAAGTGATAACAATTATAAACAAAATGCAATGAGAGGGTGTGATCCCCCCCCCCAAAAAAAAAAAATAATAATAATAATAATAATAATTAAAAATAAATTTAAAAAAAATAAATAAAAAATAAATAATAAATTAAAAAATCACCCCATAAACCAGAAATTTCTTTAGGTCAGCAAAAAACAAATGTCATGTTTCCCCAAACAAACTAGCTAGTTAGGATACCCCCAAAAAATAATAATAAAAACAAAATAAATAAATTAACAAAAAATAACCAAATAAAATAAATAAATAGAAAAACTGAAATCATTCAGGAATAAAATACCTCTCTGGTAAAGTTATTAGTATTTGAAAGTAATCACAGAATTGTTGAAATTACTTTCAATTATTAATAACTTTACCAGAGGTATTTTATTCCTGAAAGATTTACGCACCCCCCCCCCCAATTGTTAGGTTTAAGTAAATCCATCAAGTTAAGTAGATTGCCCGTTCTAAATCTCTACTCTCAGCAACTTAAATAAATAATAATAATAATCACAGAATTGTTGCAACTATTTTCAAATATTAATAATTGTACAAAAACTCAGCAACTTCGCAATCCTTATTTTAAAATGTTTTTGTTTGTACTCACCCCTCCAGCTGCCCACCAAGACCCTGCATTTATGTTATGCACCATTTGATATGTAGTCGCCCCTATCGCTAACTCAACGATGGACAGTAAAATCAGAACAATGCAGCACACTGCTGCTATTTTACGGCGTTTCTTGGCTTCTGTCAAAATAAAATTTGAATATTCATTAGGCACCTTTTCCCACAGATAGAAAGTGAAACCTTGACCAGTAATGCCATTTCATTTTCATCAGAGACAGCCAGACACACAAAACAAAACAAAAATACTTCATCTTGTCATTTGTTTAGCTATTTCTTCCATTACATTGACAAGATTATTAATAGGTCTGTTCAAAGTGCTTTTAAAAATTTGCATTTCTAAGCTAAAAATATTCAAATATCTAATTTAATAAGCTTACAAACCTGTGTGCATTTTGTCCATAATCTTTCTTTTCTCAACGAAGGGCTCCAGCTTGCTCTAAAAAAAAAAATAAATAAAGATTTTACAACTCTGAAAATTGTGCATTTGAAATATTTTATGTGTACTCCAGAACCAGAATGTTGCAGAGTGGGTTTTCAGTCCCTCTCTGATTAGTGATTGCGTGGGTTTTCTTCCCACATCTAAGACTAAATGTTTCTCCATAGGCCTGGAATTACACAGAGAACATGGCTCTGTTGCCCAGATCTTGGCCTTGGTGCCCCTCCAAAAATGTCCTATGATTTTTAAGATTTTCCAATAGAAAATGAAAATGGCCTTGCCCTCTCGACGATGTAACTTTAGGCCAGCTTCATCGTCTTCTATACACAGGTGTCTTCAGGCCTATGGGTCACTTTTCTAAGTTTTCTCAAAACTTAAAATATATGAAATGCCACATATCAGTACAATATAATTTATTTAAAATACAATGCTTTACTATCTCTTAAAGCATCTCAACTTAGTAATAATAAGGTCAGTGGTTTCTTTTTAAAGCCCCAGCTCAACACTGGTAAGAAGAAAAACATAAATATTCACAGATTTACATATACCTTACATGGTATAAAGATAATGATTGTAGAAAACTTTCCATGAAATATTGCTGCCTGAAGTGTTATCATCATAGATAATAAATTAAACAAGATCCAAAATTAGTTTTTGTCTCAGTGAGACGAAAACTCTGCCTGTACAGGAATGCATACAAAAATGCTGAATGCATTTTTACCGTTTCCTCGCAAATGAAACAACGAAATGAGCTGACATTTTCACAAGTTGGTTTTATTACAAATGTCTTGATGTGTGCAAAGAATGGAAGCGTTTACAGTCAGTTTACCAATGCTGAGCTGGGGCTTTAAAGAGATGTTTTACACCTCTTGAAATTTCCCGTTCTGTACTGCTGTGGTATTTTGCTTTCATGTAGCCTATGGGTTCAAACCAAGGTGATACCCAGATAATAACTGTCATAATCTCCCTACCTTTATGTAAGCTATTTCCTGCCATTTTTGTTTTGCTTTGTATTGTGGTTTTATACAAACTTATTGTATAGAATGGCCATGTTAGGCCTACCGTGTGGTTTCCACATTTATGAGTCATCTTGGGAACACAAGACTGGAATCCACCCACCACATCATGACAGTTCAACCAATAAAAGAAGGGTGTAACAATTAGCAAATGAATATTCATGAGATATTTAAATATTATAATATAGCATGTAGGTGGCATCAGTACTCTTTCCAATTATGCAGCCACAACAAAGAGTCTCGGAGGGAAATTTGTATCCTGTGGCTGATTTCAATCATAGTTTGTATTTTTTTACGTCGTGACAAAAATTGGACACTGGCCATTTTCAAAATAATCTGTGTATGCAATTTTTTCTCGACTGCTTTGTACTGTTTGTTTGTGTAGGAGGATAACCCAACAATAGAAGTGCTTTAAATCCATCCAGGCAAATCTAAGTTTCTCAGACTTGTCTGGACCAGTTCTAGTTTCACACACCACTGTTTAAAATGCAATTTACTTGTCCTTATTTTGAACACAATAGACGGGTTGCAATAGACGCCATCTTTGATGACAATTTCTATTTTTGCTTGTAGCAGCGTCAAGCTCTGTAAGTTTCAACCTAGCTTGAGTTGCTTACCAACCAATCATGAAAGGAGTGTGCGAAATGCACGCTTCTCGCGTTTAATATTTAAGCGTAACACACAGTTGTGCGTTAAAAAATGTGCAGTCACTGTAATCAAAGACGGCTGATTGTTTCTCATTGTTGACATCATGTGCAACCCATCTATATCAATTAAGGGACTGTACATTTCAGGAATGAGGCATTTCAGACTATTGTCTGAATTCAGACTTTTTTATGTCTGCCTGTTGAAAAAAGTGGCCCTATTCTTTTCTTCAGATATAAAAAAAAAAAAAAGCTCTCTGATCTACTTCTCTTGTGCTGAAAATACTGTTCCCAAAAGCTTCTTGAAATATTTAACTGTAAGGGGTTACTAAAAGCTGGAAATCCCATCATTCCAACATATCTCCCAATATTTGGATTCTAGTTTCAGACTTATTTTGTCAGCAATAAGTTTCATCCCTAAATTTTGAATGCAAAATTGTGGTTACTGCCTAAGAGGCAGAGTGACTCTTTTTTTACACAATTTAGGTTAAAATAAAATTCATGAAATTTGGTTTTAATGTTCTTGTTTTACACAGGAAGCTTGCCCACCTGCCCCCACCCCAAAAATAATACTACTAAACATTAAAGTAATAAAAAATAAATTAAAACTACAGGAATCACTTTAAAATCAAAAGAATTGACTCAAAATCAAGAAAATAAAAAGGAAAAGAAAATCTTTGCTACTTTACGGTCACCATGGTGGTCATGTTTAAATCACGAGGTCGAAAAACTAGATTTAGAATTCCTTCATGATTACAATGAGATGAACGAGCAGTTACTGCACTCAGTGACATAACGTCAACAACTCAGAATACAATGGCTTTCCATCTACACACAGAAATAAGTACATCCTTGAAATGAACACGATGTACATGTGTAGGTCGCTGAGTTAGTGCTCATGGGTCTGGCAAGAGGCCAAGACAGCAGAATTCACAGCGTAATTCCTTTCATACAAATACAATGGGAACTCATAATCATACCTTATGCCTTAATCTTTTAATTTTACCTGAGCAGCGGTGTGGCCGGGGGGGGGGGGGGGGGGGGGGGCACATGCTCCCATAAATTCTCAGTGCCCCCACAGGTGCCCCTCATGAAAAAAAATCCAGATATATGTAATTCATTAAAAAAAAATCTTGGCCCCTGGCCCCCCCCCCCCATTGAAAAGCAATGCCACCCCCCTGTGCTCCACCCCCATCGAATACACCACTGTTCCTGAGTTAGCTTATAATTCTTGGCACAAAACCTTTTTGTGAGTTCAGGTTTGTTGCTCATGCAGCCTGATTACAAAATAAAATTTGTAAATACATTTTGTAGATCGTATTAAAAGTTTCTTGTTTTTATGAAACTTTGTTATTATGTTTTTATTAGTTTCCAATAAAAAAAAATGACAATCCCTCCTAGAAGATGACAGCATGTAAGACATTTCCAGGTAAATATTGTGGCTTATATTGTGCAAAAAAAAATGTATACTTATTCCAAGATTAAAATAAGAATTTCTGACTCTCCAAATTTTACAGAGTATTCACAATCTTTATAAAAAGTTGAAGACCTCAAGTTTCCACCCTAAGTAGCGTCTTTCAAAAAGACTTGGCTGGGATTAAACTGAGGGGACATTACCACTGTTTGCATATGAAATAGACCACATCGTTTTGGTTGGTAGATAATTAATTTACAGTCAGCTGTTTGTTTTGTTCTTGTTAATTGTTATCAAATAAAATCACTGACCTGGAACCAAGAGTTCATTGTTCCATATGGTACAGATAAACACTACATTGTAAATCTGCTCCTTACAGATGTAAACAAACAACATTTTAAAACAGGCAATCAGGCTCTACAGTGTTGTTTTTCCATCAGGTTGACCTTCTGTGTTTATATTGGCAGTTTCTCATATGGAGACAATAACCTTGGCTGCTAAACCAAGGCAAGCAGTGGTATTGCTAGTTCAACATGCTGGTATACTATTATCACTACTTGTCTAACCGGGGCTTTGTCCTGTGGGAAGGTGTGTGTACAATTCATGCATAGTCCCTGGTTAGATCTGAAGGAGTGGATTACTATTCATGTACGGGTTACCTGTTTGATTTGAACATTTTGGACTTCCAGAGAATAGCATAGGGGCCATGGAGCTATATACTGGTATTAGGCCTGTATGCTTCCTTCTTGAAAGGGCAAGGGGACCACTTGGGTAATTTTTCCTTGGTAAAGGACACCCCTATGAGAAAATTATATTTCTATTGGAACATTTCAAGGGCACCAAGGTAATCCAAGGTAATGACCATGGACAATTGCCTCCATGAAGTATCAGGCCTGAGGTAGTCTATTTCTACCTCCATGATATACAGCATTGAGTACGTTGTAGACCTGATGCGTCTGACGTCATGAGTCCCATAGAGATATGTACAACAGCGCCCTCAATGAAGTCAAAACAGCCGTAAGTTAACTGTAGGAAAACGGCTGTGCATATGATATACCCTATATTTTAGTATTACCTGTTACCCACTTATAACCTTCTTTTTCTTTATTTATGAATAAAGCTTTGCAGAAGCCCCACATTCAACAGATGTACCTTTAAAAGAGAACATCATCAGATCATACTTGTTGGCTAAAGACAAAAAGAATGGATTTCCGAACAAAAACCAGTCACTGATCATGCTGATCAGTGACATTACAATAGACCTTATGCGTCTGCCGTCATGAGTCCCATAATAGAGATATGTACAAGCAGCGCCCTCACTGAGGTCAAAACGGCCATAAGATTACTGTAGGAAAACGGCTGTGCATACCCTTTACAGTCACCTTTGCTCGACCCAAACCTCTTATTCCAGAAAAGCAGCATTTTACCCATGGAGGTAAAGTTACCAGAGTGTTTTTGTTTCAATCCATTCACTTTTAGGAAGTAACTAATTACCAGTAAACTTGCAGGTACAACCATGTATAAATCTCTTTTGAGAGGAGTGTTGGCTCTGAAAAGAGCTGAGCTCTCAACATTTCGAACAGAATAATCTGCTTTTCCTCAAGAGAAAGCATGCACTGTTGTTTACAAACTTCAGAGCTACAATACAAAGATTGAATTGACTTTTGAGGTACCTTCGGTTTGATTACCACACATGTAGGTTTCAGAAATTAAACATTTCAACTAAAAAGTCAAAATGAAATTATAAAAAAATTGAGTTGTTACCAGCTACACGTAGATCATGGTAAAATAATTAGGTTTCTGATGCAAATTCAAATGATTCAATTTTGATAAAATCAATGTATGGTGTATGATCAGAATGCAGTTTAGCCGAGTTGAACAGCGAGTAATTCCAACTCATGACTTGATTTGCTGGTTCAAACTTTACGTCACTTTCTGCCCTTCAAGTGTTTTTATTAATGACGAATTAGCAGTTGGTTTTCTGCTGGGGCGGATAGGGTGACCGAACTAATTAAATTTATACATGCTCCAATCATTTATAATACTCCAATGTATCATTGGAGCACATTATTGCAACACACATAATATAGGTACATGACTGTTATTTGAACTCATCCTGTTATGGAAAAAATCTGCAACCTTCAATTAACAATTTTTCGAATTAACTTCTCCTTGAACAAAGTCATTTGTGCTGGTAATGTAAGCATACATTTATACAAGCGTGTGACTACGACTAAGAGTAAAAACTAATAACTGCAATATTGAAACAAAACACCTGAACACAATGTGCATCAGCAAATATCAACACAACACAATCAAACTGCAACAAAATTATCATCTTAATTATTAATTCTTTTGTTATTTTTTTATTTTGGTGTATAAGATTAGATTTTTTTGTTTCTCCTATGGTAGCTTCCCTTAATTGCCTGAATTAAACTTCTAAGACAAACAAAACAAAACAAAATCCCCACAAAATGCTGTCTTCCATGGATATCAAAAGAAATCCCTACTTCTTTGGAAATATCTAAACAAAATTATTTTCACAACATTTGTTGAACTTTTCATTTTGGATCACCGTTACGAATTGCGCAGTTAAAAAACCTGCAGATAAAGAACTTGCAGGTAAACGCTTCATGCATTCAGAATGAAAACAATAAATCAGACATTGTTTTACCTTCAAATGCAGACTCTGCTCCCCAACCTGGACAGGATGACTGTTTAGTGAACAAAGAGCTGCTACCGTAAGTAAAATGCTTTTTTGGTGCAACACAAAGCGCCTTGCCATATGATCATCAGCTGTGTTATTATTGACGTCTTTTCGCAAAATGCAATCCTGGATAATGTCAACAATGTGAGGTCAGAGGGAAATCCAATCAGACTCTGACCAATCAGCAAAGGCCTCTGAGGGATTACCTCACTCACGCCTATAAATAAAACGATTCTCATTGGTTGACTCGAGTTACTAGGAGCTCCATTTCGGAATGGCATCGGTAGAGGGCGTACTGTCAACATTCCAAAAATGGCGTCTGTTTTGAGTTTTTTGTGTTCTGCAACGGTAAATTGAGTAACTAATTTGTACGATATAATCACCATGGAAGTCCAGGAGAGTTTGACGAAATGAAGGGTTTCCGCTGCTGATCCCATTGCCTTTGGTGTTTAGATAACTAAGTAAAGTATGTTCAAACATTACCCCTATGTATATTTAAACTTTATTTGTGGTAACATTTATTTTCGTCCAAATCCAATTTACGTTAAAATCGTTCACGTTAGTAATCAAATTTCAATGTTTTTGAAAAAATAAAATTAGCTAGTTGCAAACTGCTTACCAACCAAATAATAGGTTGAAAATTAGGGTGTGCAATAGGAAATGCCAAAAACTACAGTACCATAATAATACAAGTAATATAGGCTTGTCTCTTAAAAAAATAATTTAATCTTATTTAAGGAAAAAGGAGTTTGGTCCACGTCTGTCAATGCCTACCACTCGCTCCAACAACAGCTGACATGACATTAACTTTCGTCTTTTTTGGCAAAAATGCCGTATCCGACTGCCACTTTGTCTCCCTCAATTTCAGTAAAATTATATCTTTGCAGACATGTCCAGAAAGGTTGACAGCAGAAGTTTACACATAGCAACAGTCACTTTGTGTCGAAATCATGAAAAAATAAATCATTTTCTGGTCTATTTTATTTTGATGGTCATGGTGATCTTGACAGTGCTACTCACTAAGTGGGCATGAGTGCGAGAGTTCCAGCCGTGCGATATAATCAGATGTCTGCTTGAATTTTTGTAGTTAAAAATAAATTACTAAAATTAATTTTTTTGATCAGATATGATATAAAAAGTGAAAAAAGTGGTTGTCAGCTTCAGCTAGTTTTCCAAAAAAATCTAGCAAAATAACAACAGCATTAGACCCAGTAACTGGAGCGCTGTACTCCTTTTTAAAGATTTTGACATTTTGTTTTTATCTGTCGTACTAGCACGACCGATAAAATTTCGAAATCTCAAAAAAGGAGTACAGCGCTCCAGTTACTGGGTCTACAGCAGCATTAGCCCAGGTAGGACGTTAGTTTCCGTTGTACTACAATAAGTAGTACAACGGAGACTGACGTCCTACCTGGGCTACAACAGCATATACAATAATTATTATTGAATGATCAAAGATTGACTGTTACTCTACATCAACAATATTTGTAGAGTATACTTCTTCTTTTTTTACCCATACAACGAGTCCTGTAAAAAAAAAAATTCCACTGGCATTCTCCTCAGGTGGGATTCAAACCCACGGCCCCGTCATTCCAACACAGATGTCTTACCAACTAGACTACCAAGATTGCCTGGCAGCTAGAGGCAGTTCTAAATTAACATTTGTGTTTCCTTCTTCCCCAAAAGTGATGCATGGGTCATATTACCCTTCCCCTCGTGGGACAGCCGGAGGTACGAGTTATGTCTACACCAATGGCCATGTGCCAAGCGGTACGCCTCGTGCTGCACCCACTTCCATTAACGGGGTACCAGGGTTCACCTTCCAGAAGCGACATGATAGAATTGACTGGAGGAAAATGGGTAAGAAAACACAAACAAACAATCAATGAACAATAAAAGAACAAAGCACCAGCTACAATGATGGTTCTTTTGTCCGATTGAGATTCATAAACTGACTTTACCGAAAAATATTGATTGAAGAATATATGTTAAAGTCAGGTGATTGATATTGAAAGTACTTGGGTGGGGGTGGGGGGCGTGTCAGAAAAGGAGAACTTCCTTCACAAAATGGAGCTATCCCTGCATTTCTTTACAATATTGAAAACTCTTTCCATCTCCAATATGTATTTTTTAAATCTCAAAAGCCTCCGTAGATGTTGATCGTGTGATGAGGGAATTAGATTTCACAACTTTGCAAGACGTCATTATGAATGTTACATTCTGCGACATCACAGCAGAAGTCGATATGAGATCCATGGATCCAAACTTTGTCAAGCTCTTCCAGCTGTCACAACTTATTGCAGAATATTTACTGGTAAGTTGTCAAAGAACTGACCTTTTGTATGTAACGGTCATCTGATGATGGTCAGTTGAACAATCTGACCACAGTAACATAATACAAAATAATAATTAAAATTTATAAGGCGCTATTCCATCAAGATCATCATAGTGCACAGGATAGAAATTAACATGGATAGAGGTGAGTCTTAACAGCTTTACGAAATAGAGATAAACTAACAGATTCCCTAATGACAGGAGGAAGATTGTTCCAAATCATTGGCCCAGCTACACTGAAAGCTTTTTTGACCTAGAACTTTGTTTGCACGGGAAACATTCAATTAAGTGATGTCAAGTGTGGACAGAAGAAAACTTGGAGGAGTGTACTATTTTTTTAGGCCCCCTGCGTTACTTTATTTAAACAATTACTTAAATTGTTCTGTTTATGAAACCAAGGGATCCTCAAAAGTGCCTAGCACTGTGGCCCATATGCCTGAAGATACCCGTGTAGAGAAGAAGATGAAGATCAAGTGTCAGTTTTAGAATTGGGAGGAAAAACCCTATATAGGAAAAACCCATGCAGCATGTAGGGACTGAAAACCCAATCCACATACAAGGCTTCGGAATGAGGTGGGATTCGAACCAGGGTCCACTGAGGTGAAAGGCAGGGAAAGAAACCACTAAGCCATCCTGATCCCCCCTTGAAGGTCGCCTGAATAAACACTTATTTAAAAGTCCATCTTTATTTCGCTTCTCAGCACTCCCAGAATTATCTGACTCATAGTATCGGACTAACCCAAGAAAAGGTCCAGCATGTAGAAGAAGCTCACAACTCGACCAAGATGGAGACCATCAAGCTGAAGGAGGAGCTAAAGAAACTAAAAGATGAATGTCATAAACGCAAGAAGATGCTGAAACAGCAACAAAATCTTATCCAAGCTGGAGCTAATAACTATCACAAGGTGGGTAGAGGAAATAAAAGAAATGTTTTTTCTTAGAATCTTGCTACTTTCCTTAAATAAACTTTTGGATGACTGCTCCATTTTTACTTAAATTTAAAGGTGTTAAAGAAGTAGGCTTCTTAATAAATTTTCCATAAATACGTTTAGGTTTTATTATTTTTTTCTTAGTGTCCTTACTGCTCCAAGGCATTTGTCCACTCAGCTTACCTTCAGTCTCACATACAGCGCAAACATCCCGAGTATCTGCCTCCATCAGCAGACTCGGAGACCAAGAAACAAAGCCAAAGAATGGAACAAGAAATAGAAGAGTTAAGAGACAGACTAAGAATGACAGAGACACAGATGGAAGAGGAGAGGAGGTTGGTTCAGTCTCAGATGGCTGCTCAAAGGGTAAGAAACAAGGAACAGAGCAAGGAAATCAAATGTAAGGTGAAGGAGTTAAAAGAAAGAATGAGATTGTGAGACTGATGGAGTGGAAGATGTCTTAATCTCAGATGGTTTTTCATAGGGTAAGAATAGGAATGGAACTAGGAAACGGAGCTAGAAGATCAAATGTAAGATGAGAGAGTTAAAAGAAAGAATGAGATTGATGGAGTGGAAGATGTCTTAGTCTCAGATGGTTTTTCATAGGGTAAGAATAAGAATGGAACTAAGAAACTGAGACAAGAAGATTAACTGTAAGATGAGGGAGTTAAACAGGCATGAGATTTCTCAGGATTTTCACAAAATCTCCTTTAAGAGCATTCATATTTTCTTGAAAGAAGTAAAGCAATCACCAAATGGAGAAAGAAATAGTCGCATTGTTGTCCAAACCTGTAGTTTTATATTTCTGATGATGCACAGAGTCTGTAAACCTCCTGAATTGTAACATCTGGGAGGTTCTGGGTCTAGAATAAGGGGAAACCCAGGCCTGCAAGCCATTTTCAGGAATTTCACAATTGGCAAATCTCATCCGTTGTTAAATGAAAGATTGAGATTGATGGAATGGAAGATGTCTTAGTCTCAGATGGTTTCTCGTTGGGTAAGAATAAGAATGGAGCTCAGAGCAAGAAGATGAAATGTAAGATTAGGGAGTTAAAAAGAGAGATTGAAAATGATGGAGACTCTCATATGTCTGCTCAGAAGGTGAAACTCAGAATTGATGTAAAAGAAAAACCAAGAAGATGAAATGCTAGAGGAAAGAGTTCTTTTATGAAAAGGAAACGATTTTCTTATAGTCTCAGATTGTTGATTAGACACACACAAACAGAGCTAGAGGATAAAGTATGAGATAAGCTAAGACAAAAATTAATAGAGAATTAAGCAGAGTTCATAAAAATCTAGCGTTGCTATAAGTTATCACACAAGGAATTTGTTTGATTACAGAAGGCTGCAAGTCAGGTATTTGATTATCTTAAGATGTTATGTAGGAATATGATATTTGATCTTATGCATCTTATTTCAGGAGAGCCAAGCCAAAGAAGAAAGCAGGAGACTTGAGGAGTTACAGAAACAGCAGATGGAAGATTGGAAACAAGAACAGCTTGAGTCACACAGAGTAAGAGAGGAATTAATCCCCCATCATTCTGAGAAATGGTGACATCTGAGTAAGAGAGGAATTAATCCCCCATCATTCTGAGAAATGTTGACATCTGAGAAATGTTGACATCTGAGAAGTGTTTACATTTGAGGAATGTTGACATCTGAGAAGTGTTTACATTTGAGAAATGTTGACATCTGAGAAATGGTGACATCTGAGAAATGTTGGCATCTGAGAAGCGTGTACATCTGAGAAATGGTGACATCTGAGAAATGTTGACATCTGAGAAGTGTTTACATCTGAGAAATGGTGACATCTGAGAAATGTTGACATCTGAGAAATGTTGACATCTGAGAAGTGTTTACATTTGAGAAATGGTTACAGTTGAGAAATGGTTACATCTGAATTGTTTTAGATTTGAAAAGCTAGGGCTACTCATTCAAAATGTTGAGATAAAAAGTTTCCAATTATGGAGTGTCGTGGCCAAGCGGTCTAGTCCGCTGAAGTTAGGTTCTGTAGTTTATAGAATGTGGGTTCAAATCCCGGCTTGGTCAGTCGTGACACTTGTGTCCTTGAGCAAAACACTGTACCATAATTGCTTTGTTCTTCGGATGGGACGTTAAGCCAGAACACTTATCGTGAAAGAGTAAGGGTTTACCCCGGTGTTTCTAGTTCAGATAGCAAGCATCCTTATCTTGAGGTTTCTTCAGGCTTCCGAGCTACAGTGATTAAGTTCACTTTTGAGGCATCTCTGGTTTCATTACCAGAAATTCTTAATAAAAATTATAAGTCCTCTAAACACCGTTTTTCTGTATTTAGATTTCATATGAGTTTTTTCTCATCTGTTCTGGCAATCTCTTTGTCTTAGGCGGACATGGAGAGAATGAAAGACATGTTTATGAAGGAGCTGAAGGAGATGAATGACAAATACTCCCACTCCCAAACGGCTCTTGACAGTCTCCAATCAAAGTATGGTAAGAACATGGCTGGCAATTCCTCAACTCCTCAGTTGACTCCCTCAGTTGAAGACTGGAAACGTTATAATCTTATCTTGATAAAACGTCTCATCTTATTAAATCTCAAAATCATTCAGAAAAGGAATTTTTGGGTTCCCATGATTGATGTTAGGCCAATCCTATTGGTAAGTCCTTGCATCACCAGTGTGCGCATCTGCTGCATGCCCAAAGTTTGCGCTACTTCCAGTTCCAAAGCTCTCGTACGTTACTGCGTTTTTTTTTTACCCCAAAACACTAATTCCTTAGTTCATAGACATTTTTTATGAAGGAAACCGATATTTCTGATAAGACACTGAATCTTTGCAAGACACGCGTGAAAGGCAAGTCCAGAAATTATGTTGTTACATAAATCATCAAAGACAAAAAAGTTCAATGCATATCCTATGGGCTTCTGGCAATCGATGGAGCCAGTTTGTGTGAAGTGGGACTCTGCCACACCTACAGACAGGATAGTTATTGAACTGCCCCACGTAAAGATCAATCTTAGCTCATGGTGAAATCCATCTTGGAACTATTAAAAGATCTCCAGGCGTGTTTAGCTTTTAAGATCCATCTTGGCACTGTGTTATGAAGCGTCAGTCACATTATCAACTATGACAGGAGTTTTTCGTGTTTGTTGTTTTAGGCAAGAGATCAATGCTTGGCACTCTACAAGATGAGGACGACATCGCCGATCTGAGGGAACTAGTCAAGAAACAAAAAGAAGAAAATGAGCAAAGGAACAGAGATCTACAAGAGAAAGTGAGTCAGATTCTAAGCATCTCTCAGGGACTCTTAAATGACCCGTGTACAGCAGGAGCTTTAGAACTTCATAAACAAGCGCATTGACGTCCGATTTGATTTGGAATAAGAAACCAATGTTGTACCACATCTTGACTTGTTGCTTTTTTTTTTCTTCCGTCAGTTGGCATCTACACAGTCTTCCTTGCACGATCAGAACAAGAAATTCAAAGAGCAAACCAAACAGATGAAGACGGATCACAGCGAGGAGATGCAACATCTCAAGAAGCAACTTAAAGAAACAAGAGAAGCACTCAAGATGGAGCAGAAAGGAGGCAGCAACAGCAGCAAGAAATCTGAGAGACAGATCCAGCAACTTTTACAGGTGAAACAAAGAATCTAGTTTTCACAGAAATTACGCAGAATTTGCTTAGCGGAGCAACCTGGGCCCAATTTCATAAAGCTGTCTAGCAGAAAATGGTGCTCAGAAAATATTTCTGCTAAGCAAAAGCTAGCAAGGAACAAGTCACAACTGGTATGTATTACAAGGTATTTTGGCTGGTAACCTGCTTCTGCTAACCAAAAATTGTCTTTGCTAAGCATTTTTGTTGTGCTTGGTAGCTGTATGAAATTGGTACCCGAACATTATCATTCATTGGAATCAACATTTGAAATCAATCTTATTGTTCCCCACAGGAATCAAAAGAATACCAGAGAGCACTGAAAGAAAAGGACAAAGAAATCAAGTCACTACAATCAAGACCAGTAAGTACAAAGATACCAAGCAAATGACATCTTGCCTCTTGGTCAAACCTCAGACGCTTACACAAAAAAGATGAAATTAAAAGTATCGTCTAAGAAGGATCACTACAAGAACAGAACATTGAGGACGATGGTTCAGTGTCTTTTAAGAATGGTACGATTGTACGGATTTCAAAATTGAAGATTTAATGTTAAGTTTGGTTTCCATGAGTTGGTTTAACGACTGATTACAAGAAAGTCTAATTAGCTAATAATAGCAGGCACTTGAAATGCACTTAAATTTGGATAAAAATTCATTTGAACACAATTTGGAAGTGAACTGTGGCATCAAAACATGTTTTTCGGAAAACAAATTGCAGAGGCTGAGCAAAGTGTTTAGAGGCTGCAGTTTCACTTTTGCCTCTGCATAAAGTTGCACCAGCCTTTACTCTAGGGTTATACTTCAGTAATTAATAAAACAATCAATTAGTGTAGCATGTCGTGGCCAAGTGGATAAGAACACCAGACTCAAGCTCTGGTGTTTCTGATCAGCAGAGTGTGGGTTCGAGTCCTGCTGGTCATGATACTTCAAGTGTCCTTAAGTAAGACACTTAACCATTATTGCTGCGTCTTTCGGATGAGACAAAAAGCTGTAGGTCCCGTGTGTTGTGTAATGCATGTAAAGTAGCCCAGTGCACTTATCGCAAAGAGAAGGGGTTCGCCCCGGTGTTCCTGGTTTGATCGGCTGCAGATTACACCTTGTAAACCGTTACATTGTGCTATGTGAAGGAACAGGTCTCATACTTAAAAACATAACTCTGCATACCTTGCAGGAAAAAATACTGAGCACTTTGAGACACCCATCGGGTGTGATAAAGAGCTATATAGATCTGCGTATTATTATAATTGTTGCTACTTGGCCAGTGAGTGGTTGCTGTTACTTGTCTAGATGTTTCTCCCTCTGTGGACGTGCAAAATAATAGAGATAGCCATATGTCATGGAAGATGTAAGTTGGATGATGGGAAGACCTTAAAACAACCTCTTGTATTTGATGTAGCCACCACTAGTCACCGTACCAGTGGTCAAGCCAGCAGTGGTCAGCACACCGGTCAGCACTACCAGTGGTCATCAAGTCATTGAGATGCGGAGACTTGATTTACAATATGCACAGGTTTGCTTCCCTCTTGTGCCCTCTTCCAGTCATCATCACTTGCATCAATTATCGCATCTCATCATCCTGGCTGTCACCATCATGGGGGGTTGACTAATAATGCTCAAGGACTGTCTTAATTTTGACATTTTTGTTTTTACAGATTGATTTCAGGAATGGATCCCCATAATTTTCATAATCATCCTCTCAGGTTAAATTGACTGTACGTAACTGGTTAAAACCAAACCTCTGCCTCAATCGAGTATTCCAAAACTACATGAGGTTATAGTTTATCCAAATAATACTTTCATCTTTATAAAAAAAAGTGCTAAACGTTTAAAAGACGTCTTGCATAAGGAATTGATGATATGTAATATTTTCTAAAAATCAGATAGAGAAAGTAAATTAATCAGTTGTTGATTATGTTATCAACCAAGTTCTTACTTGATCATTACATCTTACATAATAAAAAAAACCTTCACAGTTTTAAGATGTTTCTTGAAACGGAAGGATTAGAAGAAATGTACAGTCTCTTCAATCTTGACTACCACCAATTCCTCTGAACTTCCTTTCACAGTGCACCGTACTGCACCGCCCAACCACCCATTGGACAAGGCAAACCAATCCTACCAGATTCCAAAGGTTTGGGCTTTGGGTGTTGAGTTGCCCGTTTTATGGAGAAGGATTTTAATGGATTTGGGAATGTTGCTTGAATTGGAAACCATTAACCATGCTCTGGATGTCAGATTGTTGTTTATACTATTTTTTTTTGTTTTGTTTTTTTGGGCTGATTTATTTTTTAAAGTGATTTAGGAATGAAGCTTGATAAATTTGTAATGTATGTATAAGTTTCTATTCAAATTAATTGAGCACAAACAGGTGGTAACTGTGTCGGTATGGTGTGGTCTAGGGGAATCGCGAACGGGTTCTTTTAAATATCTGTAACCATTTCAGTTGTGTATCATCTGTTAGATAAATTCATGTAAAACACTTTGGACAGTTCTAATGGCTAACACCACCAAAGATGACGTAAATTAATGTGGGACTTCAACTTCCGCTCAAGTATTTTCTGACTTAATGTTGTCAACTAACTAAACCTTCTTGTTTACCAATGGTGATTATTATCCGTCAATAAACACTTGACAAGTCTTCTGAGTGTCAGGGGTTAAAATCCTGTTTTTGTTTGGTATATTTACGCCTGTTACTAATATATAGCTTGCTTTTTGGTTTGAGCCTGCCATAAATGAATCTGTCTGTACTTTCATCATTGAAGGACAGTACTTGGTTTGTGAGATAGTTTGATTGCTTGTCTGGCTGGCATGTAATGGAGTTTAAGAATGTGCATGTGTGTTGGAGAGGTGTTTCTTTTTGCGGTCTTTATCACGATGAATAATCTTTGCAATTCCACATCTGTAAACGTGATCCAATTTTCTTTTTTTGCCGTCCTTTTCATACAGGGAGTCACTAAACCAAACATCATCAAATTATGTCATAATAATGCCCAAAAGAAAACATTTGTTTTGCAAACATCAGGCCTATAACTTTTAAGCTGATGAACTGATTTCCTCGTATTCTTGATTAGTAGTACCATTGGAAACTGAAATCACTGTACAAACATTTGTGAGCCGAGAAGTTTCCTCTTTCTTTATGCAAAAACAAAGTTGCTTTAAAAATAAATAAATAGATAAATAAATGCATGTCTGGAACATGTATATCAAGTTTCTGTTCAACATCATGCATTCCTCAGCCAAAAATCAATCACGCATTTGTTCATTAACCCTGACAGTCCCACATCCTTCTAAATCCAATTGCCAAAGTGACGGATTCAGGAGGACTGGGGCTGGCAAGCCCAAATAACAATTGCTGATCAATGGGTCAGGCATTCCCATCTTATCTATGTCCAAACAACATAGGAGAAGAGGATGGGTGGATTGAGGTCACATGCTAGCTAAACTGCCTAGTCTGTTAATGTGTCGAAAATTCGAACCAAATCAGCCACGATAATTCATTTCACTGACGACTTTGAGTTTGTCTGTTTCTAATCAACCAAGTCTTCTTATCTTCACAGAAATCACCAGCCAAACCTCCTCCATCTCCTCCAGCCAAGAAGCCCAGGCAGGTTCTTCTTGCCAAGTCTATCAGTTCAACTGAGGATGAAGACTCAGGTATAATCACGACAACCTGACAGATTATTCTAATCAATCCTGTAATAATGTTAATAGGTAAACTACAGGCATGATACTTCACAGAGGCAACAGAGGCAATCACCTCAATGCCCCTAGTCATTGCCTTGGTACCCCTTGAAATGTTCCAGTAGAAACTTAGATTCCCTCAGAGGTGCTCTGTAATGGGGGAAAACTGCCTTGTCCTTACAAGAATAAAGTGTTAGATGTGAGACGACTTCATTGAGTCTTACAGAGTCCAACATTTTTATCTTTACTTCAATGACATTTGATGTTTAGCTCATTGACTCCAGAATTTCTGCAAGGGTATGGACGGATTTGTTTTGGTTTGTCATTTGATACTGTACAAAATCAGGCCATTTATTGATGTGGGGTCCATTTTGCTCTGCGTGTACAGCCATAAATGGACTTAACTGAGTAAAAGAGGTATCATACAGCTTTTATTATAATACACTTATTTTGTTACCTCTGTTTTATTGTCCAATAAAACCTTGGCAGTTATCTTTGTAGTACTACATGTAAAGGAACAGACTGTGCAAATGAATACAACTTGAAATATTTAATTGTCAGCAGAATTTGTCAAATCAAAGTTTTCCATCACAAGAACTTCACGGAGAAGCCAGTTAAGATGAAGGCTGCTCTCCGAATCAAATAGAAGACATTAGATAGATCAATCATTTCTATAAAGAAATGTCAAACCATTTTCTTTCCATCATCAGAGATTGTTGAAGATTCTGAAGAGGAAGAAGGCGAGATATCACTCCAATCTAATCCTCTTAATCCTCTAGGTATGATCTTATTGGATTAGTAGCACCGCTAATCCCTCTGCTGATTGCACCTCTTGTCATTACAAGCTCACCTTTGATTGCAATTTATGTGAACAACGATTTTGAAATCATGCTCTCATTTTGTAGAGTGATGTGATAATAAGGTTACAATGATGTTCAGGTTTCATGTTAGAAGACACTATTCAAAGATTGTTTTATTTGACTGCAGTTTAGTTAATAGCAAGTTATACATCCATGCTCACGCTTGATTGCAAGTCATGTGACAACGAGTATGCCATCATGCTTATGTGCGGTTTTTCCAATACATGTAACAAGTTTAAAATCATGTTCAAAACTCATATTTCATATGGCACCTTTCTATGCACAGATGTTTTCATTTATTGATGAAGACAATTCATTTAACTCCTTCCAATGATTTGCTTTGATTTGTAAACATAACAATGCCCCCCCCTCCCCCCATCAAATATCTGACCCAATCTTACTAAGTGAGCTTGATGCTACATCTATGTAACTTGCTTTTTAACATGGATAGGTCTTTACTTTACAAATCTATGAAAATTATAAATGAATCTCACAACATCAAAATATTCTAGTGCAAAATGTTTTCTGGGAGCAAATGAACTCATAAGTGATATTTGAAGCTTTGCATTGTGTGGATAATCGGAAGTAACTATAACTAGTAAACTTGCTGGTACAACCATGTGTAAATCTCTATTGGTAGGAGTGGCGGCTCTGAAAAGAGCCGGTATGGTCTCGACGTTTTGAACAGTATACTCAACTCGCCTTCATGAAGACGAGCAGAGTATACTGTTTGAAACATCGAGACGACAACTGCTCTTTTCAGAGCCACCACTCCTCCCAAAAGAGATTTATACATGGTTGTACCTACAAGTTTACTAGTTATAGTTACTTCCTAACTAAAGTCATCTCAAGCCGAAAGAAACTCGAAAGTAACAGCTTCATTTGTAGGATCCATCTGCGTCTGAGCACATTTTTCCATTTGTTTTGAAATGCCACACATTACTGAAAGTATTGTCCCATCTTTACTCAGAGGCTTTCCAAACTTTGGCTCTGGTTTAGGTTTGGTTACAGCCGTAGGTTTGGCTGTGGCTGTGGCTTCAACTCTGGCTTGTGGCTTTTAGAAACAAAGCCAGACACAGTCAAGATTATGAAATTGACTCGGGGTAATCAGTCATGCAATTTAACATCCAGGATAGTTACTCGAAGCCGTTTTCTCTTATCATGCTTTGCTCACCATTGTTTACCCTTCATAAAACTGCATATTATGTCAATTTTATAAGTAGTTTCATTGCAAAAACCGACCATTCAAAATCATTCAAATGCACAGGTTGTGTATGGTGTTACAACTACACAGAACTATCATATTGCACACTGGCATTTTTTATCTATCATTTAAAACCACGGTGGATGATATTGAATGGTCAGACAGTAGGAGGGTTTACAGTATACTGTGCAGATGCATTCAACAGATGAGATGATATCATTTTGCTGGCTGGTATAGTTAATCTACTATCCAAAACCACAGTTGATGATATTGAATGGTCAGACAGTAGGAGGGTTTTACTAAACAAATTTACCAAGCTCAGAGGGAGTTATGTACTAATGTTGTGCTGCGTCCATCTTTTGAAATTTGAAAATGGAAGGGATGTACACTCCCAAGAGTCACCATTGTTCCTTCCATTATTTTTGTATTCCTTGTGCATTTTCTCCTTGCATGGCATTCCTCATCTATTTCTTCACAGCATCTGACAATTCTGAGGATTTCTCAGAAGGAGAAGTTTCGTTTGTAGACGATGATGAGAATGATGACGACGACGAAGATGAATCATTTGGTATGGTACCCATGACCTTTGACCCGTGAGGTGCAGTGTGTGTTAACCAGGGTTGTGTGTCGACATTTGGCAGTAATTTGACAGTTTAAATCATCCGCTGTCTCTTTATATTGATATCATTGACCTTTGACACACAGTATTAAACAGGAAGCCATTTCGGTTCCTCATACACAAGTCTATGAGGTTCAAAATGAAGCTTGTTTCCAGAAAGACTTGCACATTTTAAATAAAACCTCTGTCATTATTGATATGCTATTGGGAACCATCTTGGTATCCTGATGAATCAAAGTGCGGCTCGAGTCCAAAATAGACTGGTGCTTTTCAAATGATCAACTTTCTGTAATAAGTTTGTATTGGAGTCAAGGGTTTTGACTCATTAGTGTGGTAAGGGTTTATTGATACCATCTAAGACTATGCTAATGTTTTGTGACTTCTCTTAATTGTTTGAAGGGGGAACCATTTTCATAAAGCTTTGAATTTATTGTGTAAGCAAAGATAGAGCTGGACACCAGTCAGAACAATGTTACTTCCATTTCATTTTGGCTGGTAACCTGTTTCTGCTAAGCAAGATATGTCTGTGCTAAGCAGATTTTTATCCTTAAGCAGCTTTATGAAATTGGGTCCAAGGTATGATTTGATTTACTATTAGTGTCTTCAGAGTGTCTGCAGCAACCTGATGGTGGATTCATTCTTCTTATAACATAGTTTTAACTCTTTAGGATTTGTCATCTTTTCCTCTTTCTTATCTTCTTAGTGGAGCCATCTTCTTGATTTAACGCTTCTTTCTTAAGCTCAGGATGCTGACTTTCATATCATCTGAATCTGGAAATGACTGGATTAGAGCCAGGGCTATTCACTGTTTGCTGTTCTTCATACTCACACATCTTTCGATACTCACAAATCGTTGTTAAAGCTTTTGGTGTAAAAAATAAATGTTATAGAATCTTCAAGCTGCAGGTTTCTTAGTAACCTCCAAGCACCTCAGACAAGATAGAAATAGAATAATGTCCTTGCATACACTCTCATAGTCTTGATTGGCGGCATTAGTTTGGTTAAAGTTGGTGCTGATATCACAACAGGAATTACTGGAGAAGAGATATCTGTATCAAACAAGCTTCTGGATCATTAAGACCAGACTTGTAGACTTGCCCAGTCCCTCCGAGCTAGTCGATGTTGCGCCCGCTACTGATGACTAATACAAAAACTAGCATCGTCAATCAAGACTAACACTGCCGTTGCCAAGGACAAAGAATGGAAACGGGCACTTATGTATGTGCCACACGCAACTTTCAGCCAATGAGACGTCTTCCTTTGACCTCAGTGAGGGCGCTGTTTGAGTTTGTGATGTCATAAGGGATCTATACTAAACATAAAACCATTAACTTCATCTTGGGAAGAGTGTGTTTGAAGATTAAACAAAACAGTTTTTGAAGAAAAAAAATGTAACATGTCGCAAACTTCTTACTAACCTTAAAAACCTGCAGATAATATCAGGAAAAAGCCGTACGTTTTGAAACCTTCCAGGTTCTTCTTTTAACCTACAAGGTCCAAAACATACGGAAAAACTTGAAATTTAAGTTGAACGGAAACTCTGAGTAAATGAAAAAACGGAAACTCTGAGTAAATGAAACAGAGGTATTTTGAACCAGGTTTCTGTTGTTTCAAAAACTAATTTGCTTAACAACCAATTTGTTTTACACCTGGACCTAAATGCAACAAGAAGTTGACACCACAAAATGGCAGCCAATACTTTGGTAGAAAAGATTGGCTGATGTATATTTTGTCACTCGCCTCTCGTTCACATTTATGTGAAGTGTTCAACCAAAGAAATGTCAATCTAAACTTTTCTTAAAATTAAATTTTTTGTTTTGTATTAACTACCCAATTTTTCCAAATACAGATGAGGAGGAGATGGTCAGACTGAAAGAAGATCTGTCCTTAACACTGCAGAGAAACCTGGAAAAATGTGGAGTACCTGAGGTAAAAGTTCTAATCTTCTTGAAGTTTGCTCCCCTTGTTTTAAGAAAATAATTAAAGAAACTCTGCTGATATTCAGTAGTCAACTCTACATTTAATGTTTTGTTTAATACAGCAGAGCTGTTTGGGTTGGTTTTTTGGCAATGTGCTTTATGGTCTTTGCAAACGATGTATTCGATTCGTTAAGTGAAACGTCTCGAAAGAATCACAAATATTATTTGAAAAGTTTGATATTGTCGCATCTTGTCGCATCTTGTACCCCTAACTGTCCCCAACCTCTTTGTATCTCCCACACAGGGTGTCAAGGGCATCACAGCAAGGTCCTTGGAGAATAAGTTGAAGCGAATGAAGGAAGAGCGCCAGACCGTTGCCATGAAGTTTGGAAAACTCTACGATATTAGGAAGTCTGTAAAGGAAGAGGTTGAAAGGAGACTTGCTCAGAAACTCAAAGGAGGGAATACATCTATGAAGATGAGCAAAGGAAAGCAACATCCTCTCAAGCGACCAAAATCAAGTCAGTATCTCTCAAAGACTTCAAAACCCTTCAGTTTGGGATGGAAAAACTCTTCTTCTTTTTTTGAGATTAAAATACCAACTTTATTTGGGATGGTAATGCTCAATGAAGCCCAGAAGCACATTTTTACATTGCGGTTTAATTAGGACGTCACAGATTTACAGTAAGGGTTTTGGGACTTTTGTCGAAGTTGACTGCTTGTAACTTTTACGATTTTGCCAGAAATTTTTGTTAGGTATGAGTATTGACTTTCCTTAGAAAACTGTCTTGTAGTTTTATGTCAGAGTGCAAAAACTGTAAATGGCCTCACATTTCAAGGATTAACAATTTTTGCATTAATACAGAAGGCCGTTTTGTTTGGTAATCAGTTTGGATTTTTTTTTTCCAGTCCTGCTTGCAAGTTGATTAAATATTCCAAAATACACAAATGCCGCATTGAATAGTTGAGTTTTTAGATGTATTAAGACTATTTAACTAATTCACCACCCAAGATTGTGTAATTGTCAGTAATACAGAACCATGAATTTTTATGAAAAGTAAAAATACCTGGATTTTACTAACTTTTAAACTGTTTGTTTTGTATTCCTTACCAGCATCCCCTACACCAAAGTCAACCCAGAAGCTTTCAAAATTCAAAGACAACTATTCCATTCCCAAAACACAACCCCAACCTAAGACTACAAAAGCAACTCCTCACTCTTCTTCAGCCAAGACACCTGCTGTGAGCCACACCCATCAATCAATTAAAGAGAGACCTAGAACCTCAAAACAGGTGCCTCCACCTGTCGCACCAAGAAGCCCTGAAATTCCTAAGTCATCATCACTTAAGTCTGGGACCAAGATACCAGGATCTCCTGCAAGAGTGTAAGTTGAAAACTTGCTTCATTGTGGCAGCAGGCGTAACTACCTCTAGTAACTTTTACGATTTTACATCAGTTACCTGTTAAAATCTAACCATTTTGAAAAATAAAGAGAGATCTAGTTAAATTGACGATAGAAATTTTTTCAAGTTCAACCATTTAAAATCCATTAGATTGCATCTGTATCTTACGTGGGGTTCTCTTTCCTTGATTCAGATCGTTTGATATGAACGGCCACAATGATTTTGATGACAGTGAGGACGACGATGATTTTGATGATGATGAAGATTCCGAGGAAGATGATGATGAAGATGAAGAGGAGAGCGATATCACTATGGATGAGGAGCACATCAAGAAACAACAACCTGCTCCATCTGTACCTAGCCAGCTTGCCCAGAGAGGGAATGCAGAGGGGATGGATGATGATAGTGATTGGGATTCAGAGGACATCAGTGAACTGGATGAGGTGAACCAGGATAAAGGACGAGCCAGTCAACAGCAACAACAACAGCAGCAGCAGCAGCAAGGAAGGCAGGGTAGACCGGTAACTTCAGGGAGGCCCAAGGTAAATGGCTATCAAACAAATACTTCAAGGACATCTTAATGAAAGCTTGCTTTATATCAAGACATTAAAATTAACTGATTTTTGAGATATTCTTTAATTTGAAATGTGTTTAATTTTGTTCTAGATTTTGTGGAATCAGTGTGTGTTATAAGAGAGAATTTCATTTTCTTTAACAGGTTTTTTTCGGAATAAAGGGAACCCTTCTCCAGAGGCAGTTGGTCTTTTTTTAACTCGCAGAAATCTTGAGAACTTAACCTCTCAAGAAACATAATTCTCAAGAAATCAGTGTTTCATCTTATCCTGTTTTGATTGACAGAGTCCAGCGATAGCCAGAATGGCTGAGAGTATAGAGCGACAGCTGTCCACTCGACGGTCAGATCATAAACCAGTAGGAGGAGTTGACCTCGGTGGTACAGGTCAATCTGATAATCTCAGACCAGACTCAAGGGATGATGGAAGATCACCATCTCCAAGGATACCGGTAAGCTTAAGTCGTTATTTCTTGAAATAAATGTTTGGGTTGTTGGTTCACCATCGCTCTGTCTGTGCCAAGTGCTTCCCAAGTCCAGTGTACAGCTCTGGGAGATTCAAACTCTGTAACCTCTTTATTCCAGGGATGCATTCCACTCACGCTACTGTTTGTAAAATGTGCGTCCCGCTAACTATTTGGACCGGAACATGCTTTGGTCAAAGGCTTTGTGCATGTTCGCTTCAATCTGTGGGACCGATCATTTTGTAGTATCTAATGATTATTCTGTATGTTGGACAATGTTCTGGCATCTGGGCCCAATTTCATAGCGCTGCTTAACGGTAAGCAAATTTTCATGCTGACTATAGAAGGAAAATTTGCTTAAGATTAAACTTATTTCACAGGTTAGCAGGAAATTAGGCGGCCAGTTGGCGCGTTCACCAAGGATTTGCATTGTTTCGTCATTCATTTTCCTACAGTAAGCACCGGAAGGTTAGCATGCCTTTTCGTGTGCTTACGGTTAGCAGCGCTATGAAATGGAAAATGCACTGTAAGCACAAAATCGGCCGTTAAGCAGCTCTATGAAATTGGGCCCTGCTCTTAAAATAGAATTAAGTATTTTCCTTTCTAGTTTTGCTCAACACATTTGTAAACAAGTACAATTTAACATAACGAATTAAAGCGCTTTACTACAAACACTCTGATTTGTTTGAGGTAAGGTTTAGGTCAGATTAGCTCAATTTTCATTTAATTGTTATTGCTTTTTCCATTATTGTAAGTTGGTGAACATTCGCTAACACCCCATATACACCGTTTGCCAAATTTTGTGAATGTTGTAAACGCCTTTTATGCCCAGCACGTTCCAGTTTGAAAACGTGCCCCTAAATTGGCAAACGTTTGCTTTGTTCGCCTGAGTGGAACGCACCCCAGAGCAGATGTCTTTAACCATTAATCCATTTACCTTGTTTTGTGATGTGGATGCAAAGGTTGTTATTATAAGATGGTGATGAATTTAAACGTGATCTTTGACAACCATTCAACTTTCTGCTTCTTGAAGAAGTTGCTTGGTGCTGAGGATGACGATGACGATGAATATAATAAACTTCTGTATCTTTGCTTAGTAAAGATTATCTCTTTCCTTTCTTCAAGACACTACCGGATGCAAGTGATGAAGATGATGATGATGAGAGCCTAGCCATCTCGTCTCTAGACGGTAGCAATTATTCTGTGCCTCGCTCTAAATCTGCCTCCTTACCTGTCCCAGCGTAAGTTTCAAATGCAAACTTTATTTCTTTAAGTATTCAAAGAGGTAGACTTTAGGTATAACTCCATTTAATTTGCCGACCAATTTCCAGTTTTCAAGCTGAACATTTAAAAACATTTTCCCAGAGAATTTTAGAACCCTTCTACAATTACCCACGTTACAATTACAAGACGAGGTTTCTGATTGGTACAAATGTAAATAAACACAGAAATTCCCCAAAGCATGGAACTTTTGGAAGCATTCTAGTTACTTGTTAATCATTCTCGTACCCTAAGCATCAAGTCTTGGTCATTGGCCCTTTATCTCTCCCCAGGCCGAGACAAGGTAGACCTCCTACAGCTGGTGGGAGGAAGTCAGACACTGACATGTCTAACACGTACGGAACAAGTATGTGGGGATCGTCCAAAGGTAAGATACATATATTTACTTTAAAACAAAAAACACAATTAACCAAAACTATTTAGCACCGGCAGCCATACAAAATAAATGTTCAAAGGTGCCTTGAACAAAAAAATATAACGGAGGAATTCTTTGGCATAGTAATAGTAATAATAAACAGCACTGATTTAGGACACAGGATCTGACAAAATGCCATTTAAGGGTGCTGGTCCGCAAAGAGAAAGTCCAGGATTTTAAAATGAATTTTTAGTTTCCTCTTGAAAATGTTCATATTTGGCGAATATTCTCACTATTAAGTCCACTTCATACTCCACATTTGGAAATTAAGTATGACATTATTACCTGTGATGCAGACGTCGTTTTGCTATGGGGAAAATTGCTTCACTGTCACATTCTTGTGAAGTATAAACTGGGTTGTAATAAATGGATTCTAAATGTCAGCCCTGAGCTGTTATGTTTCATTTCAATTATTAATTCTGGTTGTGAAACCAAGGATTCTCAGAAAAGTGAACTTAATCACTATACTAGCCAAGAACCCCATGGAGAGAAGACAGGGAAGGAAGTTTCATTTTTAGATGTGGGAAGAAAAAACCCAGAGAAATAAATTAAGGAACTTAAACCCACGCAATCAGGTAGGGACTGAAGAAACCCAATCCACAAAGGGCCCCCGGCGGGATTCGAACCGTGGTCCTAGAAGTGGAAGGCGAGGAAAGATACCACTACACCAACCTGACTACCCCATTTTGATATTTTTATTGCAATATTGATTGATCTTTGGTTCAAAACTCTTTTACCAGCTGCATAATCGTTGTCCTTCTGTCCAACTCTCAATGGAGTTTCTTCTTTTTCATCTCCTTTCCCTTCAGGTCATGGAGAATCAGGAACAGCCAAAAGTTCTCTCGTCTCCATCACTGACATTGATGATGATGACTTTGACCTCAGTGACCTTTGACCTCCCTAATCCCATTACCTCATATCAATCAGTCTTTCCTGGCAGTCTTGTCTCATCCGTCCGTGATACAGTGACAATCTTCACTTGCATCGCATTGTGTATTGCTAACAAAATTTCAAAAGATTTACATATTCAAAAATCATAAAATGTGTATAAAAAACACTTGTGCTGTCGAATTTTATAGTTGACAATGATTCAGACAATGGTTCTGAAGGTGGTGCACTTACTCAATAATTTTCAGGTAACTGGTTAGAGTCCTGTTGCAGTCACTTTTCCAGGTTCACTTCAGAAATTGTATTTTTGTATTCTAACATTACAATTAAATTCTGCTCTAATTACAATATTAGATCAAAAACAACTACATTCATTACTTATATTCAAAAAATTCAATTTTTACCTGAATTCAATTCTTGACATTAAACACTCACAACTAAATTCTGATGCCAAATTTAGATTGCTTCCTTTGGTTTTTTTTTTTTTTTTTTGGCTCTGAAATTGAATTTTGGGAAATCCAACTGTTAACAAAGTTTGTCGTAAAAGAGCACAGTTGATAAATGAAGTTTACTTTTAAACTGTCTTTCAGATTAGTACTGAACTTTGAAATGTTTTATACCCGTTGATAAACCATTAAGTGTGCTGGAGGAATTAAGTAAAAAAATAAAGTCAGCTGTTGCAGACTGCTTACCAACCACAAGGACCTGTTGTATAAATGCACAAAATTGTTAATGGCCTCACATTTTGACCCTTGCAGAGTCTTTCTCATAGGCTTTGAGAAAGATTCTGCTAGGGTCGAAACGTGAGGCCAGTAGAAATTAAGATAGGTATGACAGGCTTCTTGTTTCTATGTATCCATGTTATTTACTACCCTATGCTGCTTATTGACCCCTTGCACACACGTCACTCACTCTCGGCGACTGTGCGACACTCGCCATTTTGGGAGTTAACAGGTAAGTGTTTAAACGTCGCTTCACCTAAAATTCACACTACACTGTATAACACACAGGGACATTGACTCCAAAAACGGCGCAACCAAGAATATTGTGACGATGATGTCAGGTGAATTGAGTCAATACTCAGAGTGTAAAGTGGTTGATTAGTTGAAGACTTGGAATTGGTTTGAACACTGCTGTCTATATAGAGGATTTAATGTATATTGTACACCCCAGCTTGATGAGCATCCAAACTACAGTCGGGCATTTCCCAACTACGGTTATGGCTGGCCCAACTGTAGTTGTAGCTGGCCCAACTTCTTTGTATTGTATTTGGGATACTGTATTCTAGTAGGGGCCCGGCATTGTATTCTAGTTGGGACAGATATTTATAGTTGGGACAGTTACTCAAGTTAGGAGTTTCACCAACATAAAAACATTATTTGTAATACAAAGTAAAATGATTTGATGATTACCTGAAAAATGTGTGTAAATTTATGTATATTGAAAACAATCTGACAAAAGTGCTTCCCTTTAAAAGACAAAGAAAAGAAAACAACAACCATTTTACACAAGTTAAAATCACAGCATGCCCCAATGCACTATACACACATTCTTTAATGGCTCACAAATTATTGTACTTATCAAGCTTACTTTTTTAAAGGTCTATTTTGATACAGCTTTCTTGAATTCCTTGTTCAATTTTTTGTGTGGAATTTGTTAGTTACATGTAAAGAGGCTATAGGGAACTACATATAATAATTGTACTACAAAGAACGATTTTATCTCTGCAGTTTTGCAGAGCAAAATAGTTGATTGCTACTATTGAGTAGCAAATGATGAATTTTTGAGTAGCAATGTATTTTGTGTAGCATTTTGCTATGATATCCACGGTAAATCGTTCACTGTTTGACCAAGCTAAATTATAAGGGAAAAAATGCACTTGATTCAGATTTGATCAAAATGTTTATCATCCAAATTAATGTTTTCATTTAAAAGTATTTGCAAACAAAAGAGGGATATTTGTTATAAGCCATAATAGAAGAATGCCAACCAGTTATGCTTTTAACAGTGTTAAGAAAGAAGCTTCATTTTTGTTTTGTCCAAAAATGATCAAACTACTTTCATTTATTGTGGCTCCAAAATCTTATGGAAAATTACTGATTGGAACAAACTCGCCCTGTTTGAAAAGTAACAAGGAGTTTGTCCTCTTGCCAAAATTGGTTTGATCAATGTTTTTGTAGACCGTCCAACAAACATTCTCCGTGTGTGAGAAAGAATTTTTAGAAATGATCAACCGAGTAAGCTTCTCAGTTGGTCAAATTAAATCTCATTTTAGATTTATTTGTGGGTGTGGTGTGTTTTGGCCAAAGGGAGACTGGCGGACGCTAGGTGGCAGCAGACTTACCAGCGGACTATGGGTGCGTTCGATTAGCTTACTCGCGTATACCGGGGAGTTACACTCGTGGTGGCCACGATACATGGCTAATCGAACGCTGCGGTGTATTCACTTGACATTCTGGAAAAATTAAGGTGAGGCCCTGTGTCCGAATCAAGTGACTTCGGCTACGGCTATGGCCGTTGGCTGCAACGACAACGCTGAAGAATAGGAATCCTCAGCGTCCGGCCGTAGCCACTGCCGAAGCCATTCATTCGGACACGGCCAAAGGTTGTCCCCGCCGTGAGCCTGCAGCCGCACTATGTCATTACACCGGGCAGCCACCAGAGACCCGCTCGCGAGCTGGGGCTGTGGTGGCATACACCGGGGGCAGACACGTGATGGCTAATCGAACGCTCTCGTGTAAGTTTTACTTACACGTGTAAGCTACTCGAACGCACCCATAATAGAACTAGAGGGTGCACTCGCTATGCCACGCACGGAACTCCACTGACTCACCATGGGCGAAAATCCCTATGGGTCAATTGCATACGAATGTCCACTTCGAAAATGGCTGCTGTGTGAACGGATGAGTAACCAGTGTAAATGAATGGTCCGCGCCATTTTCTCAGTGGTACAAAATGCTCCTTGTCGGGCCGTGTCGCATTGTTTGTACGCCCTCTAGTTCTTATAATATATAACTCTATGCAGCGGACTCACCATCCATTGTTCTCGGAAATGTGCTCATGCTCAGAACTATGACATATTACCTGGTCTGCTGCCACCAAGCAGTCCAGTCTGAACTAGCTTCCCTGGAGCACTGTGTAACTAATTACTTTCTTACTTTATACCTTTTCGTATTCAGTGAAACTATTTGTTTTGCTGCCAGCTTTGTATTGTTTTAAATAAGCATCCAGCCACTTTGTGTTCCATCCAAGCTACTATTCATTTAATTCAGTTAAATTTGTGAATAATTTATTTATTGGTATACATATTTATGTAAATATGCTTTTGTGCTGAACATGTTTAAACCCTTTCTGTTGTTTTCAAATCAGCCATGCTTGTTTGGATAATTTTAGACAAGATTTTTTATAAACGAAGCCCCTAAGAATTTAGTTCAAAGATTGTAATTTCTTTTACTCTGGAGGCGCGGTTTATTTCCATTGACAAACTTGTGAAGGATGTTTGATGCCGGTTTAACAGGGTGTCTCATTTCAAGGGGTGTGTACAGGCTGGACAAAGGCAGAAAGGTGTGTCATCTTCTCTGAAAGATTGTCAAAATAATAGAATTACTAAAATGTTGTTTGGAAGTTTACCCGAACCTTAAAACACTATAATTCAACAAGCTTTAGTGGAATCAAATATAAACGTATTCTCTTCTTGCCCAAATATATATTAATTAAATAATTTCAGTATAATTTGTTCTACCCTTCTTCCGCATTGTTTAAGTTGAACTTTAGTGGAATTATTCACAGCATGGAAGGGTTGTCACGCTCATTCTGGGGTCAACTATTCAAATTGAAATAAAATTTGAGCTTGGTGAAATTATGGTGTAGCTAGTCTTCATGAATGTTGTTAAGAAGCATTAGCGGCAATAATGCCGCACTTTCCTATGGATGACATCGTGTGTGTTTACATTACATGTATATACTCATAATAGGTCACGTGACGCGGGGAGATCAATGGGCCCACCCCGTAGAGTTGTGCACGCGGGCAGACGCACAACGCGTGTGCGTGGCGCCACCACATTAGCCCCATCACACACAAAAAGGTGCGATGTTCCCTCATTTTGCCCACCACTTGTGTTGGTGCGCACGCGTGATGAGCATTTTACATATTTCATGGAAAAGGTCTATTCCTAAGTGCTTAATCGGGGGTGGCTTTTATCAGAAGCAATCAAGCTAATGGAAAATATTATTATAAGATGGGATCTTGGTAAGGGGCAATTAATTAAAAATGTCTGCTCAATTTTTTATAATTTGACTGATGAAAGATGCAGGGTGAGTTTCAACTGCGTCACAGATCCAAATTTTTCTTCCGACTGCATACACGGCTGAATCCTTGGAGTTTTTGTCTCAACAATTAATACAAATTACAGGAAATCAGAAGATTACTGAAAATGAAGTTCTTTGCTGATGATATCGTGACCTCAATCACTGTGGTAACTTTCTCTGTTATCATCATGATAACCAAGGATGTCTTTGCAGCCAGAGGGTGCCCTGATGGATGGGTGGCTTTTGCTGATTCTTGCTACTTGGGTCTGGATGGATCTATGAATGGTGACTGGTCCACTGCCGTGATGCAGTGTGATCGTAACAATGCATCAATAATGGTCCCAAGCTCAGATTGGGAAAATAAATTCATATTTACTTCATTTCAGCATCATGGAGATCTAGTAGGTATTTGGATCAATTGCAATGACATTGAAGTTGAAGGTGAATGGAACTGCTACGAGGATGGTAAATATCCGACTGAATATCGGAAGTGGGAGCCAAACCAACCAGATGATGATGAACAGGCAGGTGATCAGGATTATGGCTTCATGATAACCCGTGATTACAAGAATAATCCAGATATTCTGGGCTATTGGGGCGATACCTGGAATTATGAGAACATGTTCATTATTTGCGAGCATCATCGCTGTGGTCAGTCCACTCTGGATGTGTATTGCCTAACAGCAGATGAGTCTACAGGTCACTTTCTATCTCACTGTCTCTTCGGCCACACCCTGGACAGATACCCAACAAACACCATAGTTGGCTGCGGACGACGATGTATGGAGCGCCAAGACTGTCTCTCATTTAACATCAAGCAGGGTTCATCTGGTTCCATGCCCCGTGTTTGTGAGCTGAATAATGCCACACGCTACCAAGTCTCAAGGGAGTATTTTCATGTCAGTGAGGGATGCAACTACTTTGACTTCATGTGTTGAATGAATTGAACACAACTCTGATTATAACTAGATGTGAAATGTTTATTCTGTGAACTAACACTGAGCTGTTCCTCTTGGGCCAAATATGATTAATTCATGTCATGTGGTTCAGGGTATAATATTTCTTACAAAAAAGCTTCAAATTAATGTTATTTACTATCAGATGACGTCATGATGACGTAACTTATTCTGTTGACTTAATTAAGTTATAAGCTTCAATAAGATCATATAAATTATGATACCAATGTGACATTACCAAGTATACTATTGAAAACTGAACCCTTTTTAAACCTGACGCTAGAGGGCGCTCTTACAAACGATGACGTCATCAAACCTATGTTCTTTAGCCTACACATTACTGATGATTTCTTCACTGAAACCATATCCTAATTGTGTACCACTTTGGTTGTAGACGTCTGACATTTTTTATTGTATTGAACTTCTTGTTTGGACCGGAATGAAAGGTCAAAATGAGGTCATATCTGTTTACGACATTTGAAATGAGCAACGACCTTCAGTATGCCACAACTTAAAATCAGCAATTTTTCTGTTTTGGTTCAGGAGTTATGAAGTTTTTAATCTCTTGAAAGTAATCTTTGGTGTAGTGTAACTTGATACCTGATGACGTTGTGACGACGGAGGTTGTTTTAGATACGAAGTTAAGTTATAAGCTTCAGTAGGGTATATCTAGTCGTTTTCTGATGATGCTAAGAAGGACATTTGCCCCCAATAAAATTCATGTTTTAAGTCAATAGGGTTTTGGCAAAAAGAGATAATTAAACAAATCTCGACGGAAACAAGAGCTGTTTTAACTGATTGTCAAAACAGCTAATTAATTATTCTCTTGAAGGAAATAATATGCCTTGCAATATATACTAAACTGACAGTATCTAAACAAAGTTCGAATTTTTGTCAATCCTCTGTAGTGGCCGTGCTTCAGGTTAAGACATCATGACGATGACGTCACTTTATTATAAAATACGGCTTCATGCCTCTTTATGTTTGTTGAGTTTTTTAAGGCAATATTGCAATGTCAACAAAAACATTTTAAAATTTCACATGTGGCATATCATTTAATTTGTAAAATGCATTTGTTTAACTTGTATCAAGTTGTTTTCTGGTATCCAAGAAAACTCATGGTATAGCTTCGGTCATTGTTTAAATATAGAAACTAAAGTGGTATGAATTTAATTTTGGGTGAACAAAGACAAATTGACTGGTGCGGGATTTGAACCTGTGACCCCTGCCTTAACATACAAGGGATCTACCAACTGAGCTATACCCAGCTCTATGTTGGCGGACTTCCTATTGAGTCAGTATCGTTGTTCGGGGTGCCAGTCAGAAGCTGTACAAGTCAACCTGAAACTGCTTCGTTACCTGGGATCACATCCAAGTTTACGATACAACTATAGATAGCTAGATCAATTGATATAACCTGGGAAGCGGCTGGACAAGGATCACCCAGTCAGTTTCCCTTGTGGTTTGCTTAATATTTGGTGTAAATTTAGTATGCTGTTATCGGTAAACACATATAGTCACTCAGTTGTATTTCACTTTCCCTTTAAGACAGTCTTATTAAAATCTAAAATCTAAAAAACAAAACATTCTAAATTTCTTTAGTCTTGAGATTTAGCTGAGGTAGTTTTCTGAAAACCAACGCTGTACCATCCTTTGAGTTGTTCCATTTTTTGTGTCTTTTCACATAATGAACATCAATATTGAAAAGTTAACAAAACGATTCAACTATTTGCTGTAATTAATTTAAATAGACATTTTCAGAGCAATAAAATGTAAGTTTCCTCATTTAAATCTTTGTTTATTATTTATTTCAACCATATAATTCCAGTTTCATTATTATTTTTTACTTTATTGGATCCGGAGAATTTGTTATGAATGCTCTTTAGAAGGTAGTGTGTTCGATTCCCTGCCAAGATTCCTGTGTAAATCAAACTAAATCCTGACATAAAATGACACTTAAATATAAGACGATGGTGGCTCCCTGTGCCCCCTTAAAAATAAAGAAACCATGATCTTCTAGCTACTGAAAAAAAACAAGATCCTGGGCCCCCCCCCCCACTAAAATCCATTCATCCTCCCTCACCCCCCCCCCCACATCCACCAACTGAAAAAGTATTTGCTAAGCCTTCCATTGTTTTTCTAATATTCTCTTTTCATAAGAACTGAAGAAAACCTTGTGGATGGGGTAGCTTTGTTTATTCGTTTAAAAGACCCCCACAATGGCAAGTCCTTCAGCCTAATACCCCTTTGCTGCTCTCTCCAATATGAAAGACTTCCCATGTAGCCTCAAATGTAGCCTTGTACCCAAGTGGGTACTCAAGAGTAACTCAAGGGTAACAAGGATAGGGCCTATTGACCCCAATGGGAGACTTTGGAACACTAGGTGGCAGCAGACATACCATGTAAATTTCCATTAATTACAAAGTTCTGAGTTGGCTCACACGTCCCAGAAAAGTAGTTTTATCTGGTAAGTCTGCTGCCACCTAGTGTCCCCAAAAGTCTCCCATTCAGCTGACGTCATCATCACAATAATCTTGGATGCGCTATTTTGGGAGTTAAGGTCACCTTGTTAATACAACCAATTTAGGTTGAAGAGGAAAAACCTGTCATTGGAGCTTACAGAAATCAGAACGATAACCACCCCCCCCCCCCCAAATAAAAAAAAGAAAGAAAGAAAGAACAAAATGAATAACTAAATAAATAAATAAATAATAAATAAAAATAAAATAAAAAAATTTAAAACATAAATATATAACAAAAAAAGGAAAAGGAAAAAGAAAAATAACAGAAAAACAGGCCTACTTGATTTCACAAAATTAGAAGAATGCTTTGGAAATTCAATTCAATTGTGATGAAAAAGTAGTCTCGCATAAAAATTAGATTGGATGTAATACAAATAGGCATAATTAAAATAAAATTAGAAAAAAAGACACTCAAGAACTATAAATGATTTTCATAAATAAGTGAATTTAAATTAAGTACAATGAAAAATACAAACAAATAAATAACAAAAAAGATACATATATTTTTATATTACTTTATAAGACATTTTTCTAGTTTCAAAAATGCAATCACATATTTCCCAATTCAATACTGAACCACTGTTATACCCTTCATGGATAACTCGCCATAGGAACAATGCTTTGACAGCTGTGGGGAATAATTACTAAGAACTCAACTGGAGCTGGCTGTTATGAGAAGCAAGAGGTACGACATGATATGTAAAAAAATCTGGTTGCCTAGTAACAGATAAATGGACAATATAAATACAAAATGCAGAAGAAATTTGAACTGCGTCACAGATCCTCATTTTTCTCGGCGACTGCATACATCACGGCTGACTCTTAAGATTTGTTTCTCAAAACTTAAAATACTACAGGAAATCAGAAGATTACTGAAAATGAAGTTCTTTGCTGATGATATCGTGACCTCAATCACTGTGGTAACTTTCTCTGTTATCATCATGATAACCAAGGATGTCTTTGCAGCCAGAGGGTGCCCTGATGGATGGGTGGCTTTTGCTGATTCTTGCTACTTGGGTCTGGATGGATCTATGAATGGCGACTGGTCCGCTGCCGTGATGCAGTGTGATCGTAACAATGCATCTATAATGGTCCCAAGCTCAGATTGGGAAAATAAATTCATATTTACTTCATTTCAGCATCATGGTCAGGATTATGGTATTTGGATCAATTGCAATGACAATGAAGTTGAGGGTGAATGGAACTGCTACGAGGATGGTAAATATCCGACTGAATATCGGAAGTGGGAGCCAAACCAACCAGATGATGATGAAAAGGGAGGAGATCAGGATTATGGCTTCATGATAACCCGTGATTACAAGACTAATCCAGATATTCTGGGCTATTGGGGCGATACCTGGAATTATGAGAACATGTTTACTATTTGCGAGCGTCGTCGCTGTGGTCAGTCCACTCTGGGTGTGAATTGCCTAACAGCAGATGAGTATACAGGTCACTTTCTATCTCGCTGTCTCTTCGGCCACACCCTGGACAGATACCCAACAGACACCATAGCTGGCTGCGGACGACGATGTATGGAGCGCCAAGACTGTCTCTCATTCAACATCAAGCAGGGTTCATCAGGTTCCATGCCCCGTGTTTGTGAGCTGAATAATGCCACACGCTACCAAGTCTCAAGAGAGTATTTTCACGTCAGTGAGGGATGCAACTATTTTGACTTCATGTGTTGAATGAATTGAACACAACTCTGATTATAACTAGATGTGAAATGTTTATTCTGTGAACTAACACTGAGCTGTTCCTCTTGGGCCAAATATGATTAATTCATGTCATGTGATTCAGGATATAATATTTCTTACAAAAAAGCTTCAAATTAATGTTATTTACTATCAGATGACGTCATGATGACGTAACTTATTCTGTTGACTTAATTAAGTTATAAGCTTCAATAAGATCATATAAATTATGATACCAATGTGACATTACCAAGTATACTATTGAAAACTGAACCCTTTTTAAACGTGACGCTAGAGGGCGCTCTTACAAACGATGACGTCATCAAACCTACGTTCTTTAGCCTACACATTACTGATGATTTCTTCACTGAAACCATATCCTAATTGTGTACCATTTTGGTTGTAGACGTCTGACATTTTTTATTGAATTGAACTTCTGGTTTGGACCGGAATGAAAGGTCAAAATGAGGTCATATCTGTTTACGACATTTGAAATGAGCAACGACCTTCAGTATGCCACAACTTAAAATCAGCAATTTTTCTGTTTTGGTTCAGGAGTTATGAAGTTTTTAATCTCTTGAAAGTAATATTTGGTGTAGTGTAACTTGATACCTGATGACGTTGTGACGACGGAGGTTGTTTTAGATACGAAGTTAAGTTATAAGCTTCAGTAGGGTATATCTAGTCGTTTTCTGAGATGCTAAGAAGGACATTTGCCCCCAATAAAATTCATGTTTTAAGTCAACAGGGTTTTGGCAAAAAGAGATAATTAAACAAATCTCGACGGAAACAAGAGCTGTTTGAACTGATTGTCAAAACAGCTAATTAACTATTCTCTTGAAGGAAATAATATGCCTTGCAATATATACTGAACTGACAGTATCGTCGTGCTTCAGGTTAAGACATCATGACGATGACGTCACTTTATTATAAAATACGGCTTCATGCCTCTTTATGTTTGTTGAGTTTTTTAAGGCAATATTGCAATGTCAACAAAACATTTTAAAATTTCACATGTTGCATATCATTTAATTTGTAAAATGCATTTGTATAACTTGTATCAAGTTGTTTTCTGGTATACAAGAAAACTCATGCTATAGCTTCGGTCATTGTTTAAATATAGAAACTAAAGTGGTATGAATTTAATTTTGGGGTGAACAAAGACAAATTGACTGGAGCGGGATTTGAACCTGTGACCCCTGCCTTAATATACAAGGGATCTACCAACTGAGCTACCCAGCTCTATGTTGGCGGACTTCCTATTGAGTCAACATCGTTGTTCGGGGTGCCAGTCAGAAGCTATACAACCTGAAACTGCCGTGTTACCAGGAATCACACCCCAAGTTTACGATACAACCCAATAGCTATAATATTTCTAGCTCTATGGATATAACCTGGGAAGCGGCTGGACAGGGATCACCCAGTTAGTTTCCCTTGTGGTTTGCTTAATATTTGGTATAAATTTAGTATGCTGTTATCTGTAAACACATATAGTCACTCAGTTGTATTTCGCTTTCCCTTTAAGACAGTCTTGTTAAAATCTAAAATCTAAAAAAAACAAGTTATTCTTAATTCCTTTAGTCTTGAGATTTAGTTGAGGTAGTTTTCTGAAAACCAACACTGTACCATCCTTCGAGTTGTTCCAAATTGATCTCTTCTGACTTTTCACATAATGAACATCGATGTGGAAAAGTTAGAAGAACGATTCAACTATTTCCTGTAATTAACTTAAACAGATATTTTCAGAGCAATAAACGTAAGTTTCATCTCATTTAAATCTTTATTTTACTATTTATTTGAACCAAAAGGCAGGTTGCTTTGTTTTCCCCCACTTTATTGGTTTACATGCGCATCGAGCCAACCTCGTTACCAAAAGAAATGGCGCTGCGAGATCAATTGCCCCCTGAGAACAAATTTGTTGATTATGGTACCCCCTGATTATTGCGTACGTTGCTGTACTGCGTTCTGTATTATTAGGTCGGGGAACCATACTTGAATTCAAAGGGGTACACGGCGGTTTTTATGAACTCTCAATTTGCTCAAACTAGTGTTCCAAAAGAGGCAATTTTATCGGAATTTTTAAGACGTTGAGGTAAGCGTTTCTTGTATAAAATCCTTTTGGATCTACTTTAACTAAAATATGACAATATGGACAACGTGAACTATGTGGTATTTAGTCGGAGGTAGGTTACATGATTGCAACCTAACCAGCTAACCGTGTTGCATCCATTTCGTGAGATTTAAGAACTTTATTTTCGCCTGTTCAATGTTGCATTGCTGTGTTCATCGTGTTTGGAGATTGAAACATGAAGTAGTCGTAATATTTATTATTACTCTAAACCATAGACCCAGTTACTGGGGCGCTGTATTCTGTTTGTTTATTTTGTTTTTTGTTTTTTTAATTTTGACTTGGACTGGATTTGGACGACTGTTTATGTCAACATTTTTAAAAAAGGAGTAGAGCCCCATACCATCTGCTGCCCATCCCCCCACTGCCCCAGGCATGCCAGGCCCAGTCACTGGCATGACTGGATCGGACTGGGTCTACCATTCGTCATGTTCATAAGGAAAATGTGTTGACTAAGTATATCCGGTCACTCATTTTGATTCCTGTTTACCGCGAGAGGGCGCTAGATATACAGCAACTAGAAGTTTCATTCACGACCGATGTTCCTTACGATCACCAACGCAAAAAAATATTGAGATTCAAGTTTCCTGTCGTAAGTTACACCCAAAAGTTTATAAAATGTTAAATTCTCAGTATAGATCACTAATACACTTTTTACTCACAATCAAATGTCTCTAAAAATTATAATCCACGGTCAAACATTCCAAATGAAAATTTCATCGGTAAGGTCAAGTTCCATTTTCCCCAAGTAGAACGGTAGATCACGTGATTACGATGCTAAGTGGGATTGTATGGAGTGCCAACATTGCAGAAACCTTAAGTGTATTTCAAGTGAATATGACTTTTTGTATGTATACTGCACTCTCTGCTTAATTGCAATGGGCCCTAATGAAAGCTGCAACGGCTATATAAAGTTCATTTCTCCCCAAATTATTCATATTATTGGCCACTCTGAAATTCAAGATAATTTCTTATCCCACCATGGTATTGTCACAGTGTCAGTTATTCCCACTAGCAGACTAGGGCAAGTTCGTGCAGCAACCATCGTCAACCAATGGTTGGTTTGTGTCTAACAGTGCGCATGCGCTTTAATATTAAAGCGCGAACGACTCTAGTCGAACTAGCGTCGTCAAATTGTGTAATGTCAACGTGGCGGCCTCCAGTAATATGTTTGCATTGATATAAACATAGGCCTACTCACATCTTCTTCTCCTCCGCCGATTATTTTTATTTTGTCGTGGTTCCCGTGCAGTTTGTCATAGTTAAGAATGAACAAATCCTGTGATAACCAGCGAAGCAACCATTGAGCAACCACCGTCAGTGGGCTGGTTCAGACTAGCGTTGAGTAAGCATAGGTGACTAAACAGCGTTCGGGTGAAGTTAGTCGAACAATAGTTGATAATTGTCCTTGCGCGAACTTCCCCCTATTGTGGATCCACCGGATGCGATGTCAAACATCTTTCACCACACTAGTGGGGCTTAGTGTCAGTGCGACTGATGTAAGTTACATCGTCAGACACATCACAATATCACAAGAGTCAAGAGTGTTTTTTAAAGATCTTTTTCTTGTATACTTCTGAAGTTTACCACATTTCGTTTTTAATCCAGATGTAGACCAACTTAAAATTATTACTACAAAAGAATCATGGCGACTTCAAGGGCAAGGTCAATAAAGACAAATTATCGTTTGAGTCCCAACGAGGAGGCAGCACTCATTAAAGAAGAGAAAGCAAAGAGACGTAAACTACGCATTCAGCAGGTACAGAGGAAGATTATTTATTGTAAGCTCTTGAATGGGCCTTATTTTTGACTGCAAGAGGGCGCCCTTTGGGGTTAGATTGGGGGTCAAACCAAATAGTCAAATAGTGTGGTAAACCAGATGCAATTAGACTTCTAATAAAGTAGTTAATATACAACTTTTAGGGTTTTTTATTGAAAGTTTTTGCAATGTAATCAGTGTAAGATAGTTGCTTGGAAAATTTGTATTTTTAATGTTTTTAATTATTTTTGTACTTTTAAAATGGAATTAGTATTGCGCCCTCTTGCTGTCAAAAATACGGCCTAATGAAAGGGAATGCATTTTTATTTTACATGTATTACAAGATCAGTACTTGTCTGGTTTTATGAGAAAGTTGAAAAGTTCTATCAAAGATGTATGTTGAAACAGGCACTCCTAATATTAAACGCAAAAAACCTAGTCACATGTTACACATTTTCTTGAAGATGATAGGAATCTTATTCCAAGTTAAATTTTGGATGAATTAAATTGATTTAAATTCTGGTATTTAACCAAATTCTTCTTTGTCTTTACTTTATGTATTTTGTTCAAATGAACCATAGGTACGTGAACAGGAGAGAAACTTTGCCTCTAAGATCCGAAGTAACGTCAGCAAGAAAAAAGAAGAAGAACTTCAGAATCTTGCTGCTCATCTGAAGCAAAATTGGCAGCGGGAACACAAGGAGAAGGCAGATGCTCTACAGAGGGTATATGAGAGGAGTCTTGGTAGCGTAGGAGATGGACACAGAGCTGCAAGTACCCAGGTACTGGCAGACAAGGTCTACCGTATTCTTCCCTAAAAGCTCAGTTTATCAGCTGCCTCATTTTAAACTTTGCTGGACTCAAGCTCAGCATTTCTGAGAGAGAACTCTGTTGTAGTTTGAAAAACTGGAAATATTTTCTTTCTTACCATTAATGCAACAACTTTATTAAGGGGCGAAAAATTTGACTGTTTAAATGTTAAGTACCTATATTGGTAACGAGAGAATGACCATTTAGTTTTATTCGGGAGGGCGGGGGTGCGGGGTTCCACTGTCTGAAATAGAGAGATGTAAATAGTTATTTGGACAGCTTTAAGTTTGTAATATTTTGGTTTTGTATACCTTAAGCCTCCACTATCAGAGATCAGAGCAGCTCAGTCTGTCAAGGATCAGCATGCAGCTAAACAACGCTACAGCACAGCTTTGAAGAAACATCAAGAGAACAAGGAAGCCCAATATGAGAAAGAATTTGCTACCATCTTAGCTCGGAAGTCTGCATTAGAGGTTGAGAAAGTCAGAGCTGCAAAGATTGCTAGTTTACCTCCACCGTTAAAGGTATCAAGCTTTGACCGATGATAAGTTTAATAACTGCTGTAACTTTCAAATTTTTTAATCTCAAAAAAATATCTTTAAAAGAGGGCAATAATGATCTTCGATTTTGTAAAGTTTTTTTTTTGTAAACCCTGTCTGTCTTTTTATTTCTTATTGTGAAAATGTTTGTTGAGCTCAAACAACAAACAAAATACTTTTCTCAAGGCCAAGATTGGTTGATTGATTGATTGATTGATTGATTGGCTGAGTGGATAAGATCACCGGACTCAAGCTCTGGTGTTTCTGATCAGCAGAGTGTGGGTTCGAGTCCCGGTCGTGACACTTGTGTCCTTAAGCAAGACACTTAACCACTATTACTTCGTCCTTCGGATGGGACGTAAAGCCGTAGGTCCTGTGTGTTGTGTAATGCACGTAAAAGAACCCAGTGCACTTATCGCAAAGAGAAGGTTCGCCCCGGTGTTCCTGGTTTGATCGGCTGCAGATTGTGCCACTCACAAAATAGAGAGAATCACCACAGAAATCAAATGTGCTCTTTCCCTGCTGAAAGCTAATAGAAAAGAGAGCGAGTCTAAAGGTTGCGGACACAAACTTTAACTTGTTATTGTTAATAATTATGCAAATCATGAAGTTTTATCACACACTTGAACAATGAGGGCGCACTTGGGTCCCTTATATTATTATTATTATTGATTGATTGATATCACCTCACTTCTTGGACAATCTTTTAGCCAGTTTCTTATTGTTGATAATTTCAGGACCCAATTGATGAACTTGATGATATTGGGAAGGAGAATAAAGTTGTGACTGTAATCAGTGGATTCAGTACAAGTCATTATCATCTGAAGGGAGAGTATGTAGAGAGAGCTGAGCCCCATGAACAGGTAAATTAGTTGAAATGACTTCCAATGTCTTTATTCCAAGAGGGTCCAGTGAGTGATCTCAAAAGCACATCAATTTCCTTGAGCATTTTTCGGGAGTACGATTTTAATTAAATAGGAGACTCTGCAACGCTAGGTGGCAGCAGACTCACCAGGTAAATTGTCATTGTTTACGTAGTTATGAGCATGTGCACATTTCCGAGAACAATGGATATACAGGCCTGATTGCTTCGTTCTTGAAAGGGCAAGGGCACCAAGGCACTTTCTTCTTGACAAAGGGAACCTCTATGAGGAAATTGTAAATTTCTATTGGAACATTTCAAGGGCACCAAGGCAATGACCAGCGGGCATGGAGGCAATCGCTCTGTTGCCTCCATGAAGCATCAGACCTGGATATATCTGGATGGTCTGCTGCCATCTAGCGTCCTCAAAACTTTTCCATTCAATTCATTAACTTAATTAATGTTTATTATATCCCAAAGGGTAATTCATTCTTTTTTAGAACAACATGAAATTAGGGATGATTTGCTGTGAGGCAACAACATTTGTTTGATCTGGCTGCTGAACTTTAAGACACTAAACAGGCTGGGTAGCTTACTGTTGCTGTATAGTGGAGTACTCAGCCACCATGCTAGTCCAATCATCAAGGAACTTGAGCAAATTCTCTCCAAACTAGTTTATTGCCTCTCCCAGCTTTTTTTAAACAACTGCCTGCTCTGCTTTAGGCCTTGATCTTAAGAAAAACGGGGGCAGGCCTTTGCTGGCCAAATCAGAGAAATTGTACATGGGCATGCTGGCCAAGTTGGTAGTGACTGCAATTTTTCTGAAGTGCATGCTGGCCAACTGGACAGGGCACGAGGCCTATGGCCTCGGTGGCCTCGGTTAAGATCAAGGCCTGCTGCTTATGACTTCAAATTCAAGCCATGTACATGTGATGATGTTGAACAGAAACCTTACTGGATGTAGACTAGGGAAAAGGCTAGCAGGTACAGTGAAAGGAGAAAGTAGAATCAGCTGTTGCAAACTGCTTCCCAACCAGAATGCAAAAAATTGTTAATGGCCTCATGTTTCAATCTTAGCGGAGTTTTTGTCAAAGGCTAAATGACAACACAACACACTGTAGACCCCATTCACCTGACGTCATCATCGCAATTATCTTGGTTGCACCATTTTGGAAGTCAGTGTCTCCATGTGTTATACAGTGTGGTGCGCATTTTAGGCAACGCGAGTTTACACGTACACCTATTAACTTCCAAAATGGTGATTGTTAAAAAAAATGCAAACATAGAAACACAACAAAAAGCCAAAAAGTGGTTGATAAACAACAGAGCGAAGTAAACGAAAAACAAATTACAAAATATACTGCATGGAATAAGCTGAAAATGCAGGGGGCAAGCACTTCATGTAGGGCTCCCTTAGATATAAAAATATGCACAAATTACAAGATCAACAGACAAAGATGATTATATGGGTCAGGGGTCACAAAAGCGAATATATGAATATATATTGCTCGGAAGCATGGAACCCCACACATAACTAAAGCACACAAATAAAAAAAAGTCGCCGCTTGTGGCGTGCGTGCAATGGGTCTGTCTGTGTTAGTGAAATGACAAACTTACTGCCCTGAATCCACTGGCTTGTTGTAGAAGGTCAAAGGTAAACCTTGAGATTGAGATGATGGACGCGTGCCATATTTAAAACGAGATACTTCTCTTAACTGATTCTCAGGAGGATGCTCGTTTAGCTGCACAGGAAGAAAGTAGGAGAGTCAAAGAGGAAGATGAGGATGCAGCGAGAGAAGTCAAAGAGAGACATGAGAAAGCCCATCTTAGACATCAACACGCTAGGAAGCAAGAACTCTTGCATCAAGATTATAATAAACTCATGGAGGAACTTGGCCATCTTGAGCAGGCTGATAGAAGACGTAGACAGGCGATCGTTGCTAACATTCCTGTAAGTAGTCCTGCAAGATGTTACTTTATTCAAATTGAAAATTGTGTCTCATCCCTGTTGACAAGAAAATACAAAACTGTCCTTAAAGATAAGTGCAGGAGTTTTTTTCTCAGACATACAGTGGATCAAATTTATTTTAATCTATGATTACTGTCAGTTAACAGCAGAAGATGATGTCTATCTCTGCCATTTTTGTTTATAAATCTGACTTGGCGTTTGTTTTTATGAAAAGTTGAACAACACAAAATGTTCACCTTTTTCCTCGGCATGACTCGTAAAAGATGTTATGTTTAAGCAAACTTGAATCCTCAGTTCTGATTGGCTGATCCATAGCAACAAGAATGTGATATTTAGTCATATTGTACGGCCCATATCACACCCTGTTCCCGCACGCGCTGTTTTAACGCACTGCTACCATTGTAAATTCACTGTAAATTTAAAGGTGCCGCATTTCCTTGAAGATAAATTTGTTATCACACGCGCGCTCATGGAATCTGGAAAATATAGCCTGTCTGCGTCCCATATGCAACTCGGTCTGCAGCCTCATTGGATGTGGGACGCAGAAGCGCTATATCTGTCCATATTCCACTCGCACAAACTAATATTGTTTACACACCTGGCCGGATATTGTTAGACGCTGACTATTTTGCTTGAGATAAATCAACTTTGCACTTGTTAAGCAGGACTTCATTTTGACTGCTAAGATAATGATGTCATCCACTTTATTTTGTCGTGTTAGCATCAAGTGTTTCAACCACCACACAAGCGTCTTGAAGATAAACTAGAGGAGCAGCAAAAACTGGAGCAGGCATTTGAAGACATGTATATGGCCAATACTGGTATGCTTGACTGGTTTTCTTATTCTAGAGTTCAGCCTTTAAAACAATTCTTTGCGTTAACCTAAACCTCCAATTTTATTTTAAACGGCCCTGCAGAGTTACTGGAGGAATTTTGTCATCTAAGTATCTTTTTCCTTTTTCATCTTAAGATTACACCGGAGACTTAATCCTTGCCCTGGAGCCTAAACCTAAAGGTGATGCAGATCTTGATGTAACTATGGATTCAGTTACTGATGATGTTGGTATCTCACTCCAACCGGTGCCTCCTGAGATGAGTGATGATGTCGAATCAAGATTCCCAAGAGGGATAGATGAGGAAGCAAGAATTCCAAGAAGGATACATGAGGAAGGAAGATTCCCAAGAGGGATAGATGAGGAAGGAAGATTCCCAAGAGGGGTAGATGAGGAAGCAAGAATTCCAAGAAGGATAGATGAGGAAGGAAGATTCCCAAGAGGGATAGATGAGGAAGCAAGAATTCCAAGAGGGATAGATGAGGAGGAGGAGCAGGAGCAGGAGGAGGAAAAAATAATCACAGAAGATGAAAAACCAAGGCAGACAAGAGGTTTGTAGAAATATTTTCAGTACATCTTACTTTCTCTCACAAAAACTGTAAAGTAATCATTTTCCATTATGAGGAAAGGAACTTTCAAAAAATCAGTGAAACTATTCAATTGTTAAACTTTGACTGCATTAGGACATACAGTCTTGTTTCATTTTGTGGTTTTACTTACATTTTGTCTGTGGCAGGTTTCATCTGAAGCCTTGGCAATTTGGTAGAAAATAAAAATAATTATCTGAACAGAAAATTTAGTAAGAGACTTTATTGATGAAAATAAATGAGAAGAAACCTTCTGTATTTCACTGACCAGCTTTGAACTGATGATAAAGAATGGAAATATTAACGTCTTGTCTTTCAAACAGCACCCTTGAAGATGTTGATGAATCGTATCCAGCCTCAGCGAGAGCAGATGAAGAAGAAGAAAGTTGTTCTTGAGATACCAGGCCAAGTTGTACTCCCTACAGAGGAAACTAAGTCCCATGGTAGATCAGGAATCTTACAAGGTGATCATTGAATTCATTCTACATGAACTTCCTCGTTCTAATAGGAATAATGTACATTTATAATGCGCTAAATCTGTCAAAAATGACACTTCTGGCGCCGAATTGTCTAGTCTGGTGGAGTGGAGATTGTTAAGAAAGATTTTATGAGACGAAGTGACCATAATACAACACCTTGAAAGGGATACAAGGTGAGGTGGCGCATATTGCTGCCAGACCATGCCAGAAACGCTGGGGCAAGCCTCTTCTCTTTACGGCAAATGTACTGGGTTCTTTTACGTACATTATACAATACAGGGCCTACAGCCTTACGTCCCATCCGCAGGACTAAGCAATAATGGTGTCTTGCTTGAGGACACAAGTGTCACGACCGGGTCTCGAACCCACACTCTGCTGATCAGAAACACCAGAGCTTGAGTCCAATGCACTTAACTGCTCGGCCACGACATGCCATAGAGATGCAGATGTCTTAACTGCTAGAACACCACACTCACCCTGTGATAAGAAGCTTGGTCAATACACAAACATCTTTAGATTCTGTTGTGCATCTTGCAAACTGTCTTAATGTTTATTTATGTTCCTTCCACCATCAGGTCCATCTTCTCCATCCATTGAAGGTTCTCAGACAGCATCTGAGAGTGAACGGAGTACGATAGACACCTTAGAGACAGGAACAATGTCTGAAGATAATAACAAAGATCATGAGAAGATGATGAGAGAGGATGTCCAGGATGAGACACTTCTTCATCCCATGGAGAGAGCTGCAAAGATAAGAGAAGCTGTCAAGGTACATGAAGTGACCCGCTCACAATCATGGTTCCCACTCCCATCCAGTCATCATTGACAAATTTCTTTAGATGACTTCAATTTTAAAGACAGATTAGGATAGATCTTTATCATGGTGCGGCCATCTTGATTTTCTTCCATTCAAACCAATGTAACCAAACCGAGGCTGGAAGGGCAAATAGTCTGGTTCCTTTTTGTACAATGAATACTAGCATCTATTACAGTTATTGGATACAGAGAACATGACCAAGATGGTGGCAGCATGATAAAGGTCTATTAGTAACCGTCTTTGTCACATTCCTTAGTATTCATTTTGAAGAAAGAGTTCAGACTATATTTTTTGCACATTGCGTTTAACATGAAAGAAAACAAATTTGATTTGCAGATAGTAAACTTATTTCAGTTTCTTGGTGTTTTAATTGCAGATGCCAGATGTTGAGTTGCAGAAGAAAACACAGCAAGAGATAATGGTCAAGGAAGACTCGCAGCGTCTGCGACTCGCTGAGCAACAGCTTCAGGATCATAAAGATCACAGGGACCATTTACAGCTGCTGCAGGATAACCTGCTGCAGCGGCAACTGATGCTGCAGCAGCAGATAGAAGAGCAAGAACGACAGCACAGACAGCAGCTTCAGTCGCAGCAGCAAGACCACGTCCACCAGCAAGCAGCTTTGTGGAACAAAGAACTGCAGAATAAGCATGAGATGGTGAAAAGACAGATTGAACTGGATAATCAGCACAGGCAGCAGCAGCAGTTTGCACAGCAGCAGGCAGTACTGTGGAAGAAAGAGCTGCAGAAAAAGCAGGACATGATAAAACGACAGATTGAAATAGACCGTGAACGCCGAGAGCAAAAGCAGCAGCTGCAGTCTGAAGAATCGCAAGAACAATATCCACCAGACACTAGGCCAACGCTGCATGAAGCGCTTCAACTACACCAGCAACCAAATCAGTATCCTCATGCCCTGACCCCAAACCAGCAGAATTTAAATCAACAGCAGCAAGATCAACATGATGTCACTCACTATCATGACCTCCCTGAAAATCTGCTTCAGAATCAAAACGGAACTCGTGCCCATCAGCACTCGCCTAAACAGCATCAGATCCCAGCTCCTTTAAAAGAGGTTAACCTCCTTACCCACAAAGAAGAGGAAGACTTGGTAAGCTATGATTACCAAAGGACTGGCCCCTTGAAGGTCCAAGAAGTTCCAAAATCTTTTCTTCAAAATGCTGAGAAAGCATCCAGTAATTTTGGAAGTAAGATGTTACCGGAGAGCCGCGCTGTTTACCGCCTTCCTGAAAACATTGATTCTACTTCCAATCCAGTTCCTTTAGCCACAGTACATCAGGGACACAGTATGGAATGGCAACGTGTCCATGGACATGACACCCAAGCAATACCCGCACCCGATCCAGCATACAGAGACCAAATCCAACTGCCGAGCCGTGACACGTTGAAAGAAGCTCAGCGTAGTCTTCAGCAGCGACGAGAACGACTCATGCAGCAGTACCCAGAACTCAAACTACCACCGTATGACCCATACATCACAGATGCCACATCCTCAGGACCCATGTCACATACCCCCCTGACACACCCTGGGGTTCAAACAGTGAGAGATAAATCAAACCAATCAGCAAGAGATGATGTCATTTCTAAGGTGGATTTAAATGATAATATTCTCAGACCAAGTGAGCCTAGCGCAGCTACTGTTAGTACAAGTATCTCTGTAGCAGATACATTCATAGGAACAGGTGCATCAGAGATGCAGACAGGTGTATCCACAATTAGTCAAGGTGTAAGCAGGGAGCCAGCTGGTGACATGACAAAAAGTATGTCATCTTCACTGTGGACAGGTGCACCTGGGATGCCCAAGGGTGAAGTCACAACAGGTGATTTATCCACACCAAGAACAGGTGTAACTACAGATGGGGCTGTAACATATCCACCATCAGCTAATGTGGCTGTTTCATCCATTGCCAAGCTCCCCTCTGGTACTTCTCCACCAGATGATCCGTCATCAAAGAGACTTGAGCCTGACCACTCTCCCCTCGGCCAAATGGAAAGGTACTTATTCCAATTTGTATTCCTCACAAATCATTTCTTTGCCAAAGCATTCTGTGCAACTTTGGTTTTTTCTATTCACTCGAGGTGTTTTACGTGTTTTACAAAATGTGCAATTTTAAAGGTTTTGGTGTTTGTCTAGAATGAAGACTCATATAGTAAATGTAGATGTATTGGCCACACGCCAGTCAACTTTTTCGGTATTTTTGCATTGGTTCAGATCAGCCGATACCCTTTCTTTTTTTTGCTCTTTTTTTTTTTGGGGGGGGGTTGCCAAAGAGATGCATTTCTGAAGGGTTTGAATCTCATAATATGCCTGTGAGGTTTTTTCACAGGACTCTGGAAAGTACTGAGTATACAGTGCTTATCACACATCAGTGTTCAGGGTAAAGCACAAATAGTTTGTCTGATATTCCATATTTTATATCAACATTCATGATGACAACTCCTCCAGACAATTCTTATTTTTCTTATTTTTTTTCCCCATCAGGCAACTTGAGCAGCATCGGCAGATTTTATTGAAAACACGTCAGCAACTGCAGCAGAAACAGCAGCAACAGCAGCAAAGAATCCTAGACAAGCAGAGGGTGTTGGCACAGAGGATAGAACAGCAGAGACAAGAACAATTGACCAGACACCACACCCAGATTGTGATGTCACATGCACAGAATCTGATGACGTCAAGTGAAGGTATACCAGGAATTATGACATCACCGCAAGATGAGGTGATGTCACAAAGAGGAATTGTTAAACCTGGATTGATGACATCACAAGCATTACCACAAGATATGATGACATCACACAGAGGTGGAATTGCATTTGGAACACATGGAGAGATGGTACAGTCATCGGAAACCCATAAAGATCCCCAAAAAACGGAATCAAGATCATTAAAACAGAGTCAGTCAATTTCATCAGACTCTGACACAGCTCAAGCTCCAGTTAGAGACAAAAATAACTCTTCATCCAACGCCACTCCTTACAAACTCCCATCAATTACTTTTGGAGACTCAATGTTTCGGTATCGATCCCCCCATGGAATGAGCAGTGAGTCACCACAGAGCTTTGGTGAACCTCCATTATTCCATGAGTTGTCTCCAGAGAGCAGTGATAATCTCACTGGAGATTCAGAACATCATCTTGAAGATGTTACTAGCATCTCTCAGGATGATTGGACTGGCTTATCTGGAGGAACGGACACAGTGCAGCATGACTGGAAAACTATTCTAGCATCTCACTCAGCCCCGCCCAAACCAACGCCCATCCAACCTCACCAGCCCACTCTGCAATCATCAAGACTCCTGAAGCATCCAAGACCTCCTCCCGCTCCTCTAAGACTTCCCCAGACCCTTGAGGATGCTGCTCCTCATGAGCTGAGTACAATCATTGAGGCAGAATCTCCAGGAGCGGATCGCATCTTAAGAAACTACCCACCGTCTTCCATGACTGCATCAACACCACACAAGACAAGTCATCATGCCGATACTCAGAAAGAAACTTATGCAGTGACTCATCCCTTCCTCACTGATTACTCACATCTCACAGAAGAAAGTAGCAAGATTTCTCAAACGGCATTCACAGTAGATGAAGTAATTAGCAAGTACACAGAACATCTTGAAGATCGACCAAGTCATCCTCAATACCATGCCGTAGTTCCATCAACGATTCCAAGTTTTGCTGAAGATATTGGACAAGGAGTTCTCTCTTATCCTACATCAAGTGTGAGTTTGTAATCGTTTCCATCTGTTTGTTACAAGACTTGATGTTTAACTTAAGTCATTTTTATAATAAAATTTATATTGATGATTTCAAGAAATATCATTTCAGCTTAATTATACTTAAAACTCATTGCTTGAATCTTATAGACAAGAAACACAGTAGAAAAGTGTACCACTTTTCTACCATCTCGTTAAGCAGTTTTTTCCAATGGTTGTAATTTTTTCAAGTACCTAAATCTACCCAAAAGTGTTTCAACATGTGAGTGGACATGCAGGATTACACTGAAATAATTTGAGTGGATGTCCATTCACATTTTGAAACACTTTCTGGGTGGTTTCAATCCCCGCTTTTTTTTTTTTTATGGTCGCCAGACACACAAGGCATTTGAGCCACTCGAGGTGTGGGCTACAAATCAACTGTTTATTCCAGGGGCCGTTGCCACCTTCTCAGTCACCTACTCTTTACAGTCAGTAAGGATGTAGGCTTGGGTATCATCTATCAGAAGCCTGGCTGGTAGAGCAGAAAGCTCTACCTCCCCAACTTAAATGGGTTTAAGATTTGAGTTTGAATGTTAATCGTTTTCCATTTTTCTCCTACCAGACGATGTCAGCTGGACCAGTAGCACCAATATCAGTAACTCCAGCATCAGCATCAATCTCAACACCAAACACATCTCACATTCCTACCCCTTCAGTCGTCCCAGTTGCATCTCCATCCACCAACATTGAGGGCGCTTCACCCTCGGCTGACTCTCAGTTCTCATCCTCAGTCTCACCATTGAGCGAGCACACCCTTAGGCAGACTCAAAACTCATCCAATAATTCCTTACTCAGTGAGGGATCCATTGAGAAGTTTCTCGCCCTCTCGGCATCGGAGGGTACCACCTCGGATTCCGTATCGTCAACCAGTGCCAGGTACCAACCACATGTGGTTATCAGTGAGAAACAGTCTTTGAACAGTCCCATTATGAAAGACTTTGTGTCGGATGTTTCTTCAGTAAGTGGATTGCAAGATTCTAAGATTGTTCTCCCAACCTCGTCCTATCAACCAAGGAGACCGGATGAACCAAGAGCTTCTATAAACACAACGGAGACGAGGCAGAGTACAGCATCTCAAGAGTATGGTCTGGGACCAGTGTCTCCTCAAAGCACCTGGACTGATGCAGATTCACAAAGTGGGTCATATCTCAATAACGAGGTACCAGTTATACCGATGTTCAGACGAGATATACCCAAAGATGGCATGCCAATGTTTTCTGATATATCACTTAGCTATGGTAATACGTCGTTTGAGAGTGGGCAAAGTGGGCTTCCTTCATCAGCGACTCTTCTAATTAAACCACAAAGTAGTCTGCCTGGTGGTGGTGATAATGTCGGATTTAATAGTAGTGTGTACCCACATGGAAGCTCTGGACAATGGTTTGTGCCACAGCATAGCTTAGATGCCTCAGGATTTCAACAGCCGGGAGGGGATGCCACTCCTCAACAAAATCCTGATGACACGAATTCAAGACTAGACGTAGACGTAGAATCAAGGACTGCTTTAGGAGCAGAGGATGATGGGAAGGATGACGACTCATCAAAACTGTCATACGCCGGAGCTCTCATTGAGGAATCCCATGATGCAATAGTCTCATCTGATGACACGTTACAAGAAGCTATGAGGAATATTCAACTCAGTGAAAGTGAGACATCCAAAGTAAGTCATTCACTTTGAGACGTTTTGAGCTGTTTATCAACCACCCAAATTCCAAGGATTGGCTTTCCATGTAACCATTCCAATTCAAAATGTTCTCCTTTTATCCCACAAAAGTTTCCCCACTTCCGGGAACTTTTGGCAGTCAGCTTGGCGAAGTGGTATCTTTCCTTGCCATCCATCTCTAGGACCCCGGTTCGAATCCCACCGGGGGCACTATGTGGATTGGGTCTTCAGTCCCTACCTGATTGCATGGGTTTTCCATGGAATAATTCTCCAGGGTTTTCCCTTCCACATCTAAAACTGAAACTTCCTTCCTTGTCTTCTCTCCACGGGGTTCTTGGCTAGCATACTGTAGTGATTAAGTTAACTTTTCTGAGAATCCTTGGCTTCACAACCAGAATTAACAAATGAAATGAAATGAAAAAAGTTACACAGACCATAGAAGGGATTTCTTCCCAGATCCCCTATTTATTACCTGGTGGTAACTCTAATCTTTTTTTACCAGTCAACCTTGTGACAAAATTTTCACTTTTGCCCCCCCCCCCACCCCCTCGTCCTTCTGCCTCAAAATCTTGGGTTCAGAGTAGTGATAACTAGGGCTGGATTTTACAAAGCACTAAGATTCATCTTAAAGCCCCAGCTCAGCATTGGTAAACTGACTGTAAATGCTTCCATTCTTTGCACAAATCAAGATATTTGTAATAAAACCAACCTGTGAAAATGTCAGCTCATTTTGTTGTTTCAAATGCGGTAAAAATGCATTCAGCATTTTTGTACGCTTTCCTGTAGGCAGAGTTTTTGTCTCACTGTGACGAACTAATTTTGGATCTTATTTTTTTTATTATTTAAAATCGATAACACTTCAGGCAGAAATATTTCAAGTAAAGTTTTCTGCCATCATTATCTTTATACCATGTAAGGTATATGTAAATCTGTGAACATTCATTTTTTTGTTCTTACTAATGTCGAGCTGGGGCTTAAAGATAGATAAGTGATAGGGCTACCCTGGATAAATTAGACGAAATAAATGAATGAGTTGTCAGTATCTCCGTAGTGTTTTGAATTGTGACATCAGACTTTGCTTAGCAATTAAGATTAACTCACGGCTTAAGGTCACTCTTAGCTCTTCGTGAAATCAAGACCTCTAAGAAAACTCAGAAGGAGCATTAAAGTCTTCTTTATCCATATTCCACAATGTTTATTTTATATTTACTTGCTAGATTCAAAACCCTCTGTTTCTTTATTAAAAAATATCAGAAAATTGCACATTTCAGGAAACGGGAATCATCGAGGAGCCTGATCTAACACTCATCTCTCTCAATACTACAATGACATCATCTGTTGCCCCTGACGATGGTGACATCAACGATGAGATGAAACAGAGGGAGTTAGAATCTGACAACCTAGGTAGTGATTCACTTGCATCATTCCTACATCATGAAGAAGAGTTGTCATTAGAAAGTCCAGCTAGAACTGGTTCAGACCGGTCTGGAGCAGATGGATCCGGTGTTTCACTAGATAAAGATCAAGTTCTCCTTACTTCTGGTAAGATTAGAAGATTTATACTGAAGAGTCCGAGAGAGTTTGAAGTGCCATCAAAATATCTTCTGTTATGTCATGTCTTAAGTGATTTGTATGAAAACATTTTTTTTAAATGTAAAGGTGTTCCAAGCCTATAATTTTCAATTTATAATTATAATAATTCAGAGAGTCTATAAATCCATAATGTGGCGTGTGTTGGCCATCCGGACTCAAGCTCTGGTGTTTCTGGTGGGTTCGAGTCCAGGTCGTGACACTTGTGTCCTTAAGCAAGACACTTAACCATTACTGCTTCGTCCTTCGGATGGGACGTAAAGCTGTAGGTCCCGTGTGTTGTGTAATGCACGTAAAAGAACCCAGTGACACTTATCGCAAAGAGAAGGGGTTTGCCCCTGTGTTCCTGGTTTGATCGGCTGCTAATTGCGCCACAGCACCTTGTAAACCATTACATGGTGCTATGTAAAGGAACAGGTCTCATACTTCAAAACGTAACTCCTCATACATTGCAGGAAAAAAACACAGCGCTTTGTGACACCCATCGGGTGTGATAAAGCGCTATACAAGAACTGCGTATTATTATTATTATTATTATCATGTAAGTTCAAGTTTTATCTCTAGAACAAGCGGAGACCATCTTTTTGGTCAGGATCACAACAAAAAATTGTTCAATCACATCTCTCATTTCACAAATTTGTCTGCTCAGTAAATATGTACAGGCAGCAGTTATAAATAATACATTTATTTTTACCTGTTTATTGTATTGGTCTATACAGTTTACAATAATATACTAACTGTTCTTCTGAGCAGAATTTTTCCTGTGACTTCACTGCTCAGTTGAGGCTGGACCTTTTTGAATAATAAAACTTGATCATCTTTTTCTTGTCATGGCAGACACCTCCCAAGAGGGAACCACCACGCTGCAAGACGCATTTCTTCGTCACAAAAGATCCTTCATCAAGTCATGTCACTCAAGACAGCAAGAGGTCAAAGTTCGTAGTGAGAACCAACAAGCCACTGCGTTCTCCCAGACACTGGACAACTGGAAGAGGTCAAGGGGCGGGAAAGTTCAAAGGTCAACTAAACCAAGAACAGGTGAGATACTACTGGTTCCCTGTCTCTGTGATACTCAAGAATAGATGCCATGGGCTGGTCCCCAATAGACCGATCCACTAAACCCCGCCTACTAACGTATTGACCAATCACAGCCAAGTCTGACAAAAGTCTGACACGTTAAAAATCCCATTAGAAAAGTAAAAAAAACTGCCGCCATTGTTCTAGCACACAACTGTACTAATTTTGTTTTGTTTTATTTTTTTTTTTCGTATTTCTGGTGGTGCAAATTCCCACAGCAGTGGTCCTTGTACAGTTTTGTAAAAGTGGTTTAACAGTGTTCCTGTCTGCATTGTTCTTTGGACTCAAGGCACTGCTCAAAAAGCCACGAAACTAAATTCTTACCTTTCATGAAAACCATGTATGTGTGTGTGTCCGATACGTGTGTGTGGCCGCAACCGAACCACCGCTGCGATCGTGGCAAGAAAGTCACACCAGGTGCTGTTGCTAGGCAGTTGCTAAGGTAGGCGGGGCTTAGAGGATCGGTCTATTGTGATGTATTTATTACCAGTTCTTGGTTTGAATGTGGAGACACACAAGTTTACTGTCTACTATCACTTGCTCTAGAATGCTGCAGGTTGCAGGTTCACATCCAAGCCAACCATGGATTATCAATAAAAGCAATTTGATGGAATTTTTGGTATACTTACCTTGATGTAAACTCAAGTCTGAATTTGTTTTGGTTTTAGCTGGAAGTCCCTCTAAAGGGCCTACAGTCAAGGGTCAAAGGTCAGCTATCAGAAGGTCATCTCAAGAAACCACTAGTTCATTAGGTCAGAGGGCACAGACCAAGGATATCTCTAAGACAGTCACAGCGTCTGGCCGTTTGTCAGCAGAGAAAGAAATGTACAAGAGGAATGTAAAGTAAGTGTCAACCAACACAAATTTCTCAATTCATCTATTTTTATAAAGAACGTATTTTAAGTGACAAAGATTTGCACAATCTAAAAAAAGGCAGCATTAAAAAAGACTGGTGTAAAGGGCTTCATGCTTTGTGTTGATACTGTCATGGGCAGCCAAGGTACAAGACAACAACTCTGGTGTTTCTATTTAAAATTTCTGCATTTATTTGCAGATTATACAACCAGCTAGAAGAGGTCCAGAAACAGAAGTTGACAAAAGATCGACAGAAAGAATACGCCGCCAATCGTCAAAGACGGAAAGAGTTTGAGCAGAAACTTCAATCGCGTCTCAGCAAACTCACAAAGTCTTCTAAGCCATCGAGCTGATGAACAAGATGGTCCTCTTACGTAAAAATATAAAATAGCACATTTTAATCTAGTAGGCATAATTTGTATAAGCTTGGTGCTAGGTGTTAGGACCAGTAATACATAGAAACTATTTGATCTGAAATTTTCTCATCTTGGAGAACAATGTGTGTATAATTGGACCTTATTAATACTAAGTAAGATTTGAAAGTTTGCAGGGTGGGAACACAATCTAGTAAGTATTTGCAGTGACACCATATAATTATCTCTAATGAGTTGGTGTGGTTCTGAAAAAAAACAGGTGGTTTAACAACTCAATGTTTGAATCATATACTCTGATAGTCTTCAGGAGAAACGAGCTTCTCCTGAAGACAGAGTATACCGATTGAAACGTCGAGTTGTTAAACCATCTGGGTTTTTTTTCAGAACCACAACAACTCATTAGAGATAATTACATGGTGTCAATGTAATAGCTCATTATGATGGCAAAAGAAATTAAAAATATGTGTTTGTATGTACTGTACGAGATGTGACACTAAATCCAGGCACTCTCTGCCGAAATTTAAAACTGTTTATTTGCGCATCAAAAAGATGAGAGGATCTTTCAAATAACACACTAATCTAAGCCTACTGAACTGCAATTATATCTCAATATATATACATGTGGAATATTTCAGACATCACATCGATATAAAGGCTGATGTTTTAGTCGTCTTCACTTTTTATGCCATTTTGATTTTAATTTCACCTGATTTGGGGCATGGAGTGTTGATTATTTGTATGTGTAATAGGTATTGTAAACTGACAATACATGGAGATTGTTGAAACAAAATGCCCTGAACTCTTTGGTTCTGGAATTTCTGCATGCGTATGGACGGAATTGTTTTTATTTGTCATTTGATACTCTACCATAAATTGCTTTGTCGTCCATTTGAGTTGTGCACGAGCAGCCATAAATAGATTTAACAGATTGAAAGAGTTAATTTGATGACAAGTTTTCAGAGAAATAGAAGGTATGAATAAATGTACTCTTCAAAAATAGAGAATAATGACTTCTTCTTTTTTTCTCCTTTCAGAACATGCCGTTTAAGCAGGGAAGTTGGTTCTAGAAATGGTTGTTGCTAGGTGTTAATATTTATTGTATTTATTTTGTTTTGACCCAATCCGCCCGACATCATCACAATAATCTTGGCTGCGCCGTTGTGGGAGTCAATGTCCTTGTTTTTTACACAGTGTAGGGCGCATTTGAGGCGTTTACACAAGTTGACTGCCAAAATAGTCACAATGGTACAGTCTCTCCGTCTGACGTATGTACAGGGGGTGAATACCACGCCTACAGCATGATGAAGACAATTCCTGGTAACTAGTAACAAAGATACTACAAAACTAAGATAGGACACTCTATTCAGAAACATGAAACGCAAAATTGGGGCACCTGCTGTCATTTGGTTGTTAAAACCACAGATGGTTTGCACAATAAGTAGTGCCTACTAAATGGAAAAACTTACGCTAAATGATCCCACCAACTAAAAAAGGTGAAGGCAGATTGAACATTTGGTGTTCGGCAATAAATTGTGTCAATAATCCTGGCAAAATTGACACATGGGGAAGGGCGCCATCACGCGGTTGGTAAGTATAAAGGAGTTACATCTGCTACCGTGCAAAACGGCACAAGTGTCCTATCTTGTGTTTCTAGTATCTTTGCTGGTCAGCTTTAGCTCAGCTTTCCTTGTACTTAGCTGTTGGTTTGGAAACATTACTCAGAAGTTTTGCATCAGCATTGCCAATATTTATTTCCATTTAATTACAAGTTATTAGCAAAATCAATACATGATTGCTTAGTAATACATGAAAAATGATTAATAGCAGTTCGGGAAAAACGACAGAAGCACTTAAAAAAGTTATAGGATTGTTTCATGATATATATAATAGCTCATGATATCAGGTAAAAATCTACTTCACATTTTATACTAAATGTAAAAATAATTTGTATTATATAATTTGACATTTCATGTAAAAAGCAAGGTTGAAGTTGGAATATTGTATAAAGTTACTTTTGAAGGTCAGTTCAGTGTCACAGCAAAACTGGTACAGAGTGCAGCACACTTTGCAAATATTCTACCCAATGTTTGTGACGTCAAATAAACCTGGCAAAAGGTGCCTTTGTGTCTACTTGGAAGTTGTTTCAAGGCTCAATCTTCTAGCGTTCTGACAGGGGCCCATGAAGTGGTAGTTGTTGTCAAGTTTTAACTAAAAGGTATGCCCATAATGAGCTAGGCCCTATAAATGCAAGATTGCTCAAAACTGACGTAGAAAGAGGCAAATGCTGTCGGTCGTTGCGCGGTGATCTGAGCGCATGTGCTACATTTGCATAACTTCTGGACAAATTTCGTGCTATTTTGGCTTTTGTTACGTGGATAATAGACGTAAAGGCGTATTACTTGCAGTGAAACATGCCAGAGTCTAATGGTCAGGAATGTACACTAATATTGCATTGTCATCGGGTGCCTCGATCTACGTCACAAAAGGTGATATTGAAATGGATAGTACAAGTTTTGAGCGATAAATTAAAAGTTAATTACTCATTAAAAACTAATAAAAAGTAAGAATTATTTTTTCATTAATATCAAACCATGTGTTTAGCCTGAAAAATGTGAAAAATACCACTTCATGAGTCCTTAAACAAACTGAAGTCTTAAGAGCTGTACTGATGAGAAAATACATGAAGTTTGTCATCTTTTTCTTTTTTTTAATCACACTAACATCTTAGATAAAAACAAAGGTTACAGTTTCATATTTTGATTCGGCATTCACAATCACATGTTTTGACTGGACAAAAAAGACTTTACACAAGCTTCTCATTGCTTTATTCTTTTAAACTGCTTGGGTACACCGTTTTACAGTTTCTTCTTTGAAGACAACAACACACTCAGCTAGTTATTTCAACCCCATCTTAGGCTAGGGCAAGCAACACTTTGAAGAAATGTTATAGTGAAACTTTATTTTAACTTAAACATTCTAAACTAAGGCATTTTCCTGGATGAGCAGAGTATACTGTTCGAAACGTCGAGACCACACCGGATCTTTTCAGAGCCACCACCATCATCATCATCATCATTCGGCTGCAGAGCTGGCAACCACAAGATGAACCCTCAGACTATCGCATCATATGCTCTGATTGATGAACCTTATTTCATTTGGACAAATATACCCTTTTTTATAGGAAATTGTGTGATCTTACTATCGAGCTTTCGGATTAATCATGGAGGTAGTAAATAAACCTTTGGACTATTGAGCCTTCAGAACATAAAGCTTAAAATGCAAAATTCAGTCCAATCAAAATCGAAAGCTCATCATTTAAAAAATGATTCAATTCACTCATTAATTATACAAACCAAAACAATTTGCGTAGCATTTCAAGAAAAAAAAAAGAACTGGAATGATTATAAAGGTCTCTAAAATAAAAAGACAAAACCTTCAAGAGAATTTCAGAGCGTGCACTAGCCTGTGATAACACTACGAGCCACTTCAAACTAACCATGCACGTAAACATTATACTTACGGGGTCTACAGTACTTAATTAGCAATGGGTGTTATGAGATCTACGATACCATATTGAAATTTGACACCACAATAATGGTGAGAAGTCAAGGTACTATACGATACTGAACTATTACACTGTGTTGCCACAGAGACACTTTTCATTTCTGTGATCTCTTGTGCTCAATTTTAATAGTTACCAAATTATAAGAGGCTTTGTTAACATGAGGGGGGGATACTTTTGCCAATGGACACACTTTAGTTCTGGAAATCCGGACCATTTGGAAACTATTATCAAACTATTAATTAAGCTACTACATGTAACCAGGAATAAGTTGAACCCCAAACACCCAATTAATCAAATATCCAGGAGTTTTACTGTAAGTCAACCACACCCAATGATTAAAATCATGCAATATTAAACCAAAATTTGAGATAGACATACATATACATTGAAACTCATGTGGACCACACAGCATAAACAATCTCTCCATAATGCAGGGGTCAAGATAAAAGGTCAAGCCAATTCAGGGGTCAAGCTACCAGGGGTCAAGATAAGAGGCCAAGCTAGAGAGAGCAGATGAGCACAAGAATTTTTGTTAAGTAGTAACAGGTTACCAGCAAAAATGTCATGTAATGTATAGAATTTTGGCTGGTTAACAAATGAATTTTTTCCTTTGAAACAATAAAGTAAGCAATTTTGTTCGGAACATTTCCATGGACTTTGGCTTGGGTTGAGAAGTTACTCTTCTGGAGTCGTTTTCTTGGCTCATCAGTCGATGCTCTTTACTTGCTCTTCAGTCGGTAGAACGCAAAGGCTCCGATAGCGGCTGACAAGACAGCAGTACGACCAAGGAATGAAAGCAAGCCAGGAACAGATGGAGCATTTCTCTCATAGAAGGTTGTTGGTATCGGGAGGGTTGGTACCTCCTGTTGATGTCAAACAAATTTAACAAACATTTATCTTAATTGCGAAGATTTAAAAATAATAATGTTGTAGACCCAGTAACTGGGGCGCTGTACTCCTGTTTAGCGATAGTGGGCTAAAATCGATTTGGAGGACCAAAAATGACCGTGAGTACAATTAAATGAATTTATTTCATCGTAAATACTTGGAGAAGCCAGTAAGCGATTTTCAAGCAATTCTGTCGAGTCTTTGTCGCAATTTTGACAATTTTGTAACTGATTCATAAAAAATCCGCTTCGTCAGAATTTCAAAACATCACATGGACAGGGGCGCTGGTACGGCCGATAATGTCAAAATCTCAAAAAAGGAGTACAGCGCTCCAGTTACTGGGTCTAATACTGTTGAATTCATTTGATTGCATTTGAGAGCAATTTGGTTCCAAGAAATACATACAAACAGTCCACAAGTCAGAAAGGTATCTCAAAGCACCTAACATTAATATATGACACCTGTTTATTGGGACTTGAGTGTTCATGAAACTATATCCACTCCTTAGGACTCTCAATTCCTAAGAAGTCTCATCTTGCACCATTTTTGCAGCACCATGTTATTAAAATAAAAAAATAATCTTTTTGAATAGTGGCAAAACCATGAATTTAAGTAGTTCTTACCAAAATGAACTGAAACTTTCAGAGTGTTGATTGAAATGAAATTAGTTACAGTTAGTAACAATATGGGGGTCTTGTATAGTGCATGTATCTACCAACAATAAGGTTCTCAAGGCACTTATAATTATTTTTTAAGACAGGCTTTGTTTTTGTTTGTTTTTTAATTATGAGACCCATTTATGTAGCACCTTATTTACAAAGGGTTTACAGGGGGGGGGGATGAATTTACTAGTCCAAGGCATGCGAGTGTGAAGCCTGTATGGAATGGGGTCCGGGCCCGCGTAAGGGCCCCGGAAAATTTATGTAAGGAATGATGCTATGTAGTGCATTATCAGCCTCACTGGAACACCTTATGAGCAACAGATATTTTAACATCTCAGCACCTTTCACGGTTAAAGAGCCCATGAAGTGCAATGTTTTTGAAATACATTTTTTATCAAATATCCATGCTTAAAGACAATTTAACGAAAATAAAAAGTAAATTTTTGTACTAAAATTGTTATTTAATATACTATTTTTTGTTTTTTAAGGGGGGGGCCCCTGGCCCCCCCCCCACCATATTTTCAAGGGGGGCCACTGGCCATCCCCCCCCCCCGAGCCCCATGGTTCCTACGTGCATGGGTTTACATGGTGCAGCATAGTGCAATCTCTGCAGCCACTGCCAGAAACACCGGGGCAAACCCCTTCTCTTGGCGATAAGTGTAACTGGCTTGTTTTATGTGCATTACACAACACACGGGACCAACGACTTATATCCCATCCAAAGGACGAAGCAATAATGGTCAAGTGTCTTGCTTAAGGACACAAGTGTCACGACCGGGACTCGAACCCACACTCTGCTGATCAGAAACACCAGAGCTTGAGTCCAGTACGCTTGACCAATCAGCCATGATACACCACAAATATTATAATGTTATTTTATGGAAAACTACTTGAAATGTTGACAAAATAATCAAATAAAATACTAGGTTTTTATTACTAACCTTTGATTCTGGTTCATCCTGCCAGATTTCATTCTCAGCAATCCTTCCCATTCTGTGCTGAATCTAAAGACACAGGAAATAGCGACAAAAAGAACAAATATAAGAGACCATAAATCATTCTTCCTCTTACCCCCTTTATATGAACTGACCGGTTTCTTCCTGGAAGAAAACCAATTTATTATTATTATTTTTGGGGGGTTGATGGGGGGGGGGGGGGGGGTTTGTGGGGGGTTGGGGTTGGTGGGGGGGGGGGATAAATCCGATTCATGAGCTCTTTTTAACTCCCATGCAGGACTTGGCAGCGTTTACTTATTTTTTTGACTTTCATTTACATAAATTTGTGTATTTTTAGAACATTTTTAAAGGTTTCTTTGGGGTGTTTTTGAGTTCTTGTCTACTGTTTCCATTGTTTGTTGCTTTTCTGGCAGTGCTTGGAGAGCAACCAGATAGTAGTTTAGTCTGCTTTTTTGCAATCCTCAGGAGGCACTGGTTTGTTTATGTTTTCTGGGGTGTCTGTTAAATTCTGGTCTTACTTAGTGCAATTGTTTGTTATTTAAACTTGTTTTATGTATCAATTTTTCTATATCTTGGAACTATTTTTTATCCTGTGAAATTAATAAATGAAATGAAGAAAAAAAAAATGTTGCTTGTGCCATTTTGTGCTGTGAGCATTTTAGGTGATGCGAGCGTGGCAAAACACCCATAGAAATAAACCAGAGAACTGGGTACTTCCTATACTGCCCTGCATAATCGTATCGTTCCTTATGGCATCTCAAACAGTGTACCCTCGCTGTGAATGCGCATAACAACAACAAGCTGAGAACTTTGTAACAAGTCACTCACACCCATAGAAATAAACCAGAGAACTGGGTACTTCCTATACTGCCCTGCATAATCGTATCGTTCCTTATGGCATCTCAAACAGTGTACCCTCGCTGTGAATGCGCATAACAACAACAAGCTGAGAACTTTGTAACAAGTCACTCACACCCATAGAAATAAACCAGAGAACTGGGTACTTCCTATACTGCCCTGCATAATCGTATCGTTCCTTATGGCATCTCAAACAGTGTACCCTTGGGAATACCTGAAATTTACCCAAATTGAACAGTAGACAATGCATCAAAATAGCGGGCCTGAAAAACATGGCGTATTTTCTATGAGTAATCCATGCACCCATGTCCAGCACAATCATAAAAGTAGGTGGCGCGATCGCAGTGCATGTGTTCATATTCTATGCATTTTTTGTTGTTAAACGCATTCACAGCGATGGTAACCGAACGTGTTTCGGAACGGCCGAGGCAGGCCGAGGATACATTATTTTGTGCCCCATAGATAACAGCAATGGCAGCAAAGTAAGGGTTCTCTGGCTTATTTCTGGGCTCAAACCACATCTCTACATACAATTTGACTCCAAAAGTTGCAGACTATGGGCAGACAGAAGCTGTCCGTAACATCTGTACTAGAGATTCACACACGTAAAGGGGGGGGGGGGGGTGCGGATACAGTGAATACAAGGATAAGTTTAGGGATCAAGGTACGGATAAGGTTTTTACACACAGGTGGGTACATTTGAGGCTACATGGGAGGTCTTTTTATATCAGAGAGAGTAGCATTACACTGTATAACAAAGTAACATTGACTCCCATAACAGTGCACCAAAGGTTATTGTGATGATGACATCAGATGAATGGGAGTCTTATGGGGACACTAGGTGGCAGCAGACTTACCAGGTAAAACTATTTTTCTGGGACATGTGAGAAAGCTACAAACTTTATAATTAATGGACATTTACCTGGTATGTCTGCTGCCACCTAGTGTTCCAAAGTCTCCCATTGGGGTCAATAGGCCCTATCCTTGTTACCCTTGAGTTACTCTTGAGTACCCACTTGGGTACAAGGCTACATTTGAGGCTACATGGGAAGTCTTTCATATTGGAGAGAGCAGCAAAGGGGTATCAGGCTGAAGGACTGGCCATTGTGGGGGTCTTTTAAACAAATGAGCAAAGCTACCCCATCCACCAGCTTTTCTTTAGTTCTCATCAAAAGAGAATAACAGAGAAACAATCCAAGGTTTAGCTCGGACTTTATCAGCTGGCAAGGGGGAGGGGGAAGGAGGGGAAAGGAGGGGGAGGGGGAAGGAGGGGGAGGGGGAAGGAGGGGGAGGGGAAGGAGGGGGAAGGAGGGGGAGGGGAAGGAGGGGGAAGGAGGGGAAGGAGGGGGAAGGGGTGAGGGAGGATGAATGGATTTTAGTGAGGGAGGGGGTCCCAGGGATCCTATTTTATTCAGTAGCTAGAAGATCATGGTTTCTTTATTTTTAAGGGGGCACTGGGAGCCACCATTGTCTTATATTTAAGTGTTTTTTTATGTCAGGATTTAGTTTGATTTACACAGGAATCTTGGCAAGGAATCGAACCCACTACCTTCGAAAGAGCATTCATAACAAATTCTCCCGGTCCAATAAAGTACAAATAAAGCAACCTGCCTTTCATGGTTCAAAAAAATAATGAAACAAAGATTTAAATGAGATGAAACTTACATTTATTGCTCTGAAAATGTCCGTTTAAATTAAATACGGCAAATAGTTGAATCGTTTTGTTAACTTTTCAACATTGATTTTCATTATGTGAAAAGACACAAGAGATCAATGGAACAACTCAACAGATGGTACATGAGCGTTGGTTTTCAGAAAACTACCTCAGCTAAATCTAAAGACTAAAGGAATTTGAATGTTTTGAATGAATTTGTAATTTTTTTTTTTTTTTTAGATTTTAGATTTTTATAAGACTCTTAAAGGGAAAGTGAAATACAACTGAGTGACTATATGTGTTTACAGATAACAGCATACTAAATTTATACCAAATATTATGCAAACCACAAGGGAAACTGACTGGGTGATCCCTGTCCAGCCGCTTCCCAGGTTATATCCATAGAGCTATAAATATTATAGCTCTATGGTTGTATGGTAAACTTGGGGGTAAACCTGGTAACACGGCAGTAACCGGTTGAATGGATTTTGACTGGCACCCTGAACAAAGATATTCACTCAATAGGAAGTCCACCAACATTAGGGCTTGATAGCTCAGTTGGTAGAGCATTGGTACGTTAAGGCAGGGGTTGCAGGTTCAAATCCCACTCCAGTCAATTTGTCTTTGTTCATCCCAAAATTACATTTACACCACTTAAGTTTCTATATTTAAAAATTGACTGAAGCTATACCATATAATTTTCATGGATACCATAAAACAACTAGATACAAATGCATTTTACAAATTAAATGATATGCAACATGTAAAATTTTAAAATGTTTTTGTTGACATTGCAATACTGCCTTAAAAAAAAAACATCATGAAGCATGAAGCCGTAGTTCATAACTCAAGTGACATTGTCATGATGTCTTGATGCTCAAACACGACACAGAAGATTCACAAAAATTCATCAACTAAATTTAGATATTATCTGTTTAGTATATTTCCTTCAAGAGAATACTTAATTAGCTGTTCCAACAATCAGTCAGAACAGATCTTGTTTTCTTCAAGATTTTTTAAATGATCTCTTTTCGCCAAAACCCTATTGACTTAAAACAGGAATTTTCTTGGCGGTAAATGTCCTTCTTAGCATTATCAGAAAAAGACGTGATATACCATATTGAAGCTTATAACTTAGTCTTTAAAACAACCTACGTCATCATGGCGTCATCAGGTATCAAGTTACACTACACCAAAATTATTGTTTCAAAAGTTTAAAAACTTCATAACACCTGAACTAAAAATGTGGAACACAATTAGGATATAGTTTTATCATTAATGTTGAATTAGAGACAGTCTTGGTGCTCCAGGGTATCTGTCCAGGGTGTGGCTGAAGAGACAGCGAGATACAAAGGTACCTGTAGACTCATTTACTGTCAGGCAATATTAATTACAGATTCAGATTAGACTGGCCACACCTATCTTGACGAGGACGCTCGCAAATAATAAACAACTTGTCATCATTCCAGGTATCGCCCCAATAGCCCAGAATATCTGGATTATTCTTGTAATCACGGGTTATCATGAAGCCATAATCCTGATCATCTTCCCATTTATCATCATCTGGTTGGTTTGGCTCCCACTTCCGATATTCAGTCGGATATTTACCATCCTCGTAGCAGTTCCATTCACCCTCAACTTCAATGTCATTGCAATTGATCCACATACCATCATACAGCCCATGATGCTGAAATGAAGTAAATATGAATTTATTTTCCCAATCTGAGCTTGGGACCATTATTGATGCATTGTTACGATCACACTGCATCACGGCAGTGGACCAGTCACCATTCATAGATCCATCCAGACCCAAGTAGCAAGAATCAGCAAAAGCCACCCATCCATCAGGGCACCCTCTGGCTGCAAAGACATCCTTGGTTATCATGATGATAACAGAGAAAGTTACCACAGTGATTGAGGTCACGATATCATCAGCAAAGAACTTCATTTTCAGTTATCTTCTGATTTCTTCTAGTATTTTAAGTTTTGAGAACCAAATCTTAAGAGTCAGCCGTGTTGTATGCAGTCGGATGAAAAATGAGGATCTGTGACGCAGTTCAAATTCACCCTGCATCTTTCATCAGTCAATTTATAAATAATCGAGCAGACATTTTTAGCCAATCAAGCATTGATTATGTGCATTTACCTGTTACTAAGCTACCACATTTTGTTTACATATCGTGTCCTACAACTTGCTTTCATGAAGGTTATAACAGTTACAAGTTGATTGCACTTTTTAAACTCGAAAAATGACTTTCAAGTAATATCAAAATATAGGCTAATTTTTTATTTTTATTTGTTGTATTTTTCATTGCACCCAATGAAATTCATACCTTTATTAAAAACATATATAAAGCTAGGGTGTATTTGTTTGTTTATTTAATTTTTATTACATCCAATCTAATTTGTATGCAAGACTACATTTGCATTACAATTGAGTTGAATTTCCTTTGTGTTTTTCTTGTTGTTGTTTATTAGGGAGGGGGCGGGGTATAGTTTTGATCTCTGTAAGCTCCAATGACAGGTTTTTCCCTTTTAACTTAATTTGTTTATATTAAAGGAAGTTGTCTATATCATTCTGCTGACAGGGATTTTCCATCAGCCCAGGTCAATTTTAATATGTGACCTGCAAAGCTCAGAATTTGTGCGGAAGTTAGAAAATACTTGTTTAGCAAGAATGTCAAATATTGGTTCTTGTTCTTTTTAAACCACCTTGAATGAGGTCTACCCATCCTGTTATAAGCTGATCATTAAGGGCAAAAGCAAATCAATACAAAAACAGTCTTACCACCAGAGATTCAATTGGCTATTGAAAAAGAAAATCGAAAAATCTAACCCTAAAAAATCTGAATTTGGGGGGTAAAAAAATAACATTTAAATCGGAAAAGTTATAGAAAATGAAATACCAGGAAAAATTGAACGACCAAATTGCACCAAAAAAGACCTTTCTAGGAGAAGGGTCTTTGTTTTTTAACTGGGTGACTCTCCCGCGCTATCGTACTAATTGACTGCAGTATCAAAATCAAGATTAAAAAAATAAATAAATAAAACTGTCACACATGAAAGATTAAGAAATACTAGCAAGAATCAAACTGCCTGTAAAACAAATTATGGCAATTATGTAAACACTGGTTGACAAGATGGCATTACACTGTACAACATAAGGTGACATTGACTCCCATAACAGCGCACCCACGGTTATTGTGATGATGACATCAGATGAATGGGAGTCTTATGGGGACACTAGGTGGCAGCAGACTTACCACGTAAAACTACTTTTCTGGGACATGTGAGCAAGCTAAGAACTTTGTAATTAATGGACATTTACCTGGTATGTCTGCTGCCACCTAGTGTTCCAAAGTCTCCCATTGGGATCAATAGGCCCTATCCTTGTTACCCTTGAGTTACTCTTGAGTACCCACTTGGGTACAAGGCTACATTCGATGCTACATGGGAAGTCTTTCATATTGGAGAGAACAGCAAAGGGGTATCAGGCTGAAGGACTGGCCGTTGTGGGGGCCTTTTAAACGAATAAACAAAGCTACCCCATCCACAAGCTTTTCTTTAGTTCTTATCAAAAGAGAATAACAGAGAAACACTGCAAGGTTTAGCTCGGACTTTATCAGTTGGCAAGGGCGAGGGGGAAGGAGAGGGAAGGAGGGGGAAGGAGGGGAAAGGAGGGGGATGGGGAAGGAAGGGGAGGGGGAAGGAGGGGGAGGGGGAAGGAGGGGAGGGGAAGGAAGGGGAAGGAGGGAAAGGAGGGGGAGGGGAAGGAGGGGGAAGGAGGGGGAAGGAGGGGGAAGGGGTGAGGGAGGATGAATGGATTTTAGTGGGGGAGGGGGTCCCAGGATCTTGTTTTTTTCAGTAGCTAGAAGATCATGGTTTCTTTATTTTTAAGGGGGCACTGGGAGCCACCATCGTCTTATATTTAAGTGTCATTTTATTTCAGGATTCAGTTTGATTTACACAGGAATCTTGGCAGGGAATCGAACCCACTACCTTCTAAAGAGCATTCATAACAAATTCTCCCGGTCCAATAAAGTACAAATAAAGCAACCTGCCTTTCATGGTTCAAAAAAATAATAAAACAAAGATTTAAATGAGATGAAGCTTACATTTATTGCTCTGAAAATGTCTGTTTAAATTAATTACAGCAAATAGTTGAATCGTTCTGTTAATTTTTCAACATTGATTTTCATTATGTGAAAAGACACAAGAGATCAATGGAACAACTCAAATGATGGTACAGCGTTGGTTTTCAGAAAACTACCTCAACTAAATCTCAAGACTAAAGGAATTTGAATGTATTGAATGAATTTGAAATTTGATTTTTTTTAGATTTTAGATTTTAATAAGACTGTCTTAAAGGGAAAGTGAAATACAACTGAGTGACTATATGTGTTTACAGATAACAGCATACTAAATTTACACCAAATATTAAGCAAACCACAAGGGAAGCTGACTGGGTGATCCCTGTCCAGCCGCTTCCCAGGTTATATCCATAGAACTATAAATATTATAGCTCTATGGTTGTATGGTAAACTTGGGGGTAAACCTGGTAACACGGCAGTAACCGGTTGAATGGATTTTGACTGGCACCCTGAGCAAAGATATTCACTCAATAGGAGGTCCACCAACATTAGGGCTGGATAGCTCAGTTGGTAGACTATTGGTACATAAACGCAGGGATCACAGGTTCAAATCCCACTCCAGTCAATTTGTCTTTGTTCATCCAAAAATTACATTTACACCACTTAAGTTTCTATATTTAAAAATTGACTGAAGCTATACCATATAATTTTCATGGATACCATAAAACAACTAGATACAAGTGCATTTTACAAATTAAATGATATGCAACATGTGAAATTTTAAAATGTTTTTGTTGACATTGCAATACTGCCTTTCAAAAAACATCACGAAGCATGAAGCCGTAGTTCATAACTAAAGTGACATTTTCATCATGTCTTGATGCTCAAACACGACACAGAAGATTCATAAAATATTATCAACTAAATTTAGATATTATCTGTTTAGTATATTTCCTTCAAGAGAATACTTAATTAGCTGTTCCGACAATCAGTCGGAACAGATCTTGTTTTCGTCAAGATTTTTTAAATGATCTCTTTCTGCCAAAACCCTTTTGACTTAAAACAGGAATTTTCTTGGCGGTAAATGTCCTTCTTAGCATTATTAGAAACAGACATGATACACCATATTGAAGCTTATAACTTAGTCTTTAAAACAAGCAATGTCATCATGGCGTCATCAGGTATCAAGTAACACGATACCAAAATTTTTGTTTCAAAAGTTTAAAAACTTCATAACACCTGAACTAAAAATGTGGAACACAATTAGGATAAAGTTTCATCATTAATGTTGAATTAGAGACAGTCTTGGCGTTCCAGGGTATCTGTCCAGGGTGTGGCCGAAGAGACAGCGAGATAGAAAGTGACCTGTAGACTCATTTACTGTCAGGCAATATTAATTACAGATTCAGATTAGACTGGCCACACCTATCTTGACGAGGATGCTCGCAAATAATAAACAACTTCTCGTAATTCCCGGCATCGCCCCAATAGCCCAGAATATCTGGATTATTCTTGTAATCACGGGTTATCATGAAGCCATAATCCTGATCATCTTCCCATTTATCATCATCTGGTTGGTTTGGCTCCCACTTCCGATATTCAGTCGGATATTTACCATACTCGTAGCAGTTCCATTCACCCTCAACTTCATTGTCATTGCAATTGATCCAAATACCTATTAGATATCCATGAGGCTGAAATGAAGTAAATATGAATTTATTTTCCCAATCTGAGCTTGGGACCATTATTGATGCATTGTTACGATCACACTGCATCACGGCAGTGGACCAGTCGCCATTCATAGATCCATCCAGACCCAAGTAGCAAGAATCAGCAAAAGCCACCCATCCATCAGGGCACCCTCTGGCTGCAAAGACATCCTTGGTTATCATGATGATAACAGAGAAAGTTACCACAGTGATTGAGGTCACGATATCATCAGCAAAAAACTTCATTTTCAGTAATCTTCTGATTTCCTGTAATTTGTATTAATTTTTGAGACAATAACTCCAAGGAGTCAGCCGTGATGTATGCAGTCGGATTCAAAATGAGGATCTGTGACGCAGTTCAAATTCTTCAGCAATTTTCATCATTACATCAATAATCAATTAACCAATCAAGCATTTATTATGTCCATTTACCTGCTACTAGGCAACCACATTTAATATCGTATTCTACCTCTTACTTCTGATAATAACCAGCTCCGTTGAGTGCTTAGTTATGATTCCCTAGAGCTGTCAAAGCATTGTTGCGAGTTATCCATGAAGGGTATAACAGTGGTTCAGTATTGAATTAGGAAAAATCTGATTGCATTTTTGAAACTAGATAAATGACTTTCAAGTAATATCAAAATATAGGCCTATATTTTTATATTTATTTGTTGTACTTTTCATTGCACCCAATGAAATTCATACATTTATTAAAAACATATATAGAGCTAGGGTGTATTTTTTTGTTGATTTAATTTTTGTTACATCCAATCTAATTTGTATGCAAGACTACATTTGCATTACAATTGAGTTGAATTTCCTTTGTGTTTTTGTTGTTGTTGTTTATTAGGGAGGGGGGGGGGTATAGTTTTGATCTCTGTAAGCTCCAATGACAGGTTTTTCCCTTTAACTTAATTTGTTTATATTAAAGGAAGTTGTCTATATCATTCTGCTGACAGGGATTTTCCATCAGCCCAGGTCAATTTTAATATGTGACCTGCAAAGCTCAGAATTTGCCAAAGTTAGAAAATACTTGCTAAGCAAGAATGTCAAATATTGGTTATTGTTTTTTTTAAACCACCTTGAATGAGGTTTACCCATCCTGTTATAAGCCGATCGTTAAGGGCAAAACAAATCAATACAAAAACAGTCTTACCACCAGAGAATCAATTGGCTATTGAAAAAGAAAATAACAAAATCTAACCCTAAAAAATCTGAATTTGGGGGGTAAAAAATTAACATTTAATAAATCGGAAAAGTTATAGAAAATGAAATACAAGGAAAAATTGAACGACCAAATTGCACCCAAAAAGACCTTTCTAGGAGAAAGGTCTTTGTTTTTTAACTGGGCGACTCTCCCACGCTATCGTACTAATTGATTGCAGTATCAAAAGCAAGATTAAAAAAATAAATAAATAAAACTGTCACACATGAAAGATGAAGAAATACTAGCGGGAATCAAACTGCCTGTAAAACAAATTATGGCAATTATGTAAACACTGGTTGACAAGATGGCATTACACTGTACAACATAAGGTGACATTGACTCCCATATCAGCGCACCCAAGATTATTGTGATGATGACATCAGATGAATGGGAGTCTCTTATGGGGACACTAGGTGGCAGCAGACTTACCAGGTAAAACTACTTTTCTGGGACATGTGAGCAAGCTACAAACTTTATAATTAATGGACATTTACCTGGTATGTTTGCTGCCACCTAGTGTTCCAAAGTCTACCATTGGGGTCAATAGGCCCTATCCTTGTTACCCTTGAGTTACTCTTGAGTACCCACTTGGGTACAAGGCTACATTAGAGGCTACATGGGAGGTCTTTTATGTGGAAGAGAGCAGCAAAGGGGTATCAGGCTGAAGGACTGGCCGTTGTGGGGGTCTTTGAAACAAATGAATACAGCTACCCCATCCACAAGCTTTTCTTTAGTTCTCATCAAAATAGAATAACAGAGAAACAATGGAAGGTTTAGCTCAGACTTTATCAGTTGGCAAGGGCGAGGGGGAAGGAGGGCGAAAGAGGGGGAAGGAGGGGGAGGGGGAAGGAGGGGAGGGGGAAGGAGGGGGAGGGGAAGGAGAGGGAAGGAGGGGGGGAAGGAGGTGAGGGAGGATGAATGGATTTTAGTGGGGGAGGGGGTCCCAGGATCTTGTTTTTTTCAGTAGCTAGAAGATCATGGTTTCTTTATTTTTAAGGGGGCACTGGGAGCCACCATCGTCTTATATTTAAGTGGCATTTTATGTCAGGATTTAGTTTGATTTACACAGGAATCTTGGCAGGGAATCGAACCCACTACCTTCTAAAGAGCATTCATAACAAATTCTCCCGGTCCAATAAAGTACAAATAAAGCAACCTGCCTTTCATGGTTCAAAAAAATAATAAAACAAAGATTTAAATGAGATGAAGCTTACATTTATTGCTCTGAAAATGTCTGTTTAAATTAATTACAGCAAATACTTGAGTCGTTCTGTTAACTTTTCAACATTGATTTTCATTATGTGAAAAGACACAAGAGATCAATGGAACAACTCAAATGATGGTACAGCGTTGGTTTTCAGAAAACTACCTCAGCTAAATCTCAAGACTCAAGGAATTTGAATGTTTTGAATGAATTTGAAATTTGTTTTTTTTAGATTTTAGATTTTAATAAGACTGTCTTAAAGGGAAAGCGAAATACAACTGAGTGACTATATGTGTTTACAGATAACAGCAAACTAAATTTATACCAAATATTAAGCAAACCACAAGGAAAACTGACTGGGTGATCCCTGTCCAGCCGCTTCCCAGGTTATATCCATAGAACTAGAAATATTATAGCTCTATGGTTGTATGGTAAACTTGGGGGTAAACCTGGTAACACGGCAGTAACCGGTCAAATGGATTTTGACTGGCACCCTGAACAAAGATATTCACTCAATAGGAAGTCCACCAACATTAGGGCTGGATAGCTCAGTTGGTAGAGCATTTGTACGTTAAGACAGGGGTTGCAGGTTCAAATCCTGCCCTAGTCAATTTGTCTTTGTTCATCCCAAAATTACATTTATACCACTTAAGTTTCTATATTTAAAAATTGACTGAAGCTATACCATATAATTTTAATGTATATCAATAAACAACTAGATACAAGGTATACAAGTGCATTTTACAAATTAAATAACATGTGAAATTTTAAAGTGTTTTTATTAACATTGCAATACTGCTTTTAAAAATCATCATGAAGCATGAAGCCGTAGTTTATAACTAAAGTGACATTGTCATCATGTCTTGATGCTCAAACACGACACAGAAGATTCACAAAAATTCATCAACTAAATTTAGATATTATCTGTTTAGTATATTTCCTTCAAGAGAACAGTTAATTAGCTGTTCCGACAATCAGTCGGAACAGATCTTTTTTTCATCAAGATTTTGTAAATTTTTCAGCATATCTCTTTCCGAAAAAAGAAACCTACTGACTTAAAACATGAATTTTCTTGGTGGCAAATGTCCTTCTTAGTATTTTCAAAAAAGACATGACAGACCATATTGAAGCTTATAACTCACGTCATCAGGTATCAGTTACACTACACCAGAGATTGTTTCAAAAGTTTAAAAACTTCATAACTCCTCCACCAAAAAAGATCTTTGTGACATATTGAAGATCAGTGCTCATTTCAAATGTCGTCAATAGATATGACCTCATTTTGACCTTTCCTTCAGGTCCAAACCTGAAGCTCAATTCAATCAATAATGTTAGAAGTCTACAGCGAATGTGGTACACAATTAGGATATAGTTTCAGTGTATGAAATCATCAGTAATGCGTAGGCTACAGAATGTAGGTTTGATGACATCATCATATGTAAGAGCGCCCTCTAGAAAGAGCTTAACTAAAGCTGATGACTTAACTTAGTCAACAAAATAAGTGATGTCATCATGGCGTCATCTGAAAGTAAATAACATTAATTTGAAGCTTTTTTGTTAGAAATATTATATCCTGAATCACATGACATGAATTAATCATATTTGGCCCAAGAGGAACAGCTCAGTGTTAGTTCAAACAATAAATACTTCACATCTAGTTATAATCAGAGTTGTGTTCAATTCATTCAACACATGAAGTCAAAGTAGTTGCATCCCTCACTGTCGTGAAAATACTCTCTTGAGACTTGGTAGCGTGTGGCATTATTCAGCTCACAAACACGGGGCATGGAACCTGATGAACTCTGCTTGATGTTGAATGAGAGACAGTCTTGGCGCTCTTTACATCGTCGTCCGCAGCCAGCTATGGTGTCTGTTGGGTATCTGTCCAGGGTGTGGCCGAAGAGACAGCGAGATACAAAGTGACCTGTAGACTCATCTGCTGTTAGGCAATTCACATCCAGAGTGGACTGACCACAGCGATGACGCTCGCAAATAATGAACAGGTTCGAATAATTCCAAGCATCGCCCCAATAGCCCAGAATATCTGGATTATTCTTGTAATCACGGGTTATCATGAAGCCATAATCCTGATCACCTTTCTGTTTATAACCATCTGGTTGGTTTGGCTCCCACTTCCGATATTCAGTCGGATATTTACCATCCTCGTAGCAGTTCCATTCACCCTCAACTTCATTGTCATTGCAATTGATCCAAATACCTACTAGATATCCATGAGGCTGAAATGAAGTAAATATGAATTTATTTTCCCAATCTGAGCTTGGGACCATTATTGATGCATTGTTACGATCACACTGCATCACGGCAGTGGACCAGTCGCCATTCATAGATCCATCCAGACCCAAGTAGCAAGAATCAGCAAAAGCCACCCATCCATCATGGCACCCTCTGGCTGCAAAGACATCCTTGGTTATCATGATGATAACAGAGAAAGTTACCACAGTGATTGATGTCACGATATCATCAGCAAAGAACTTCATTTTCAGTTATCTTCTGATTTCTTCTAGTATTTTAAGTTTTGAGAACCAAATCTTAAGAGTCAGCCGTGTTGTATGCAGTCGGATGAAAAATGAGGATCTGTGACGCAGTTCAAATTCACCCTGCATCTTTCATCAGTCAATTTATAAATAATCCAGCAGACATTTTTAGCCAATCAAGCATTGATTATGTGCATTTACCTGTTACTAAGCTACCACATTTTGTTTACATATCGTGTCCTACAACTTGCTTTCATGAAGGTTATAACAGTTATAAGTTGATTGCACTTTTTAAACTCGAAAAATGACTTTCAAGTAATATCAAAATATAGGCCAATTTTTTATATTTATTTGTTGTATTTTTCATTGCACCCAATGAAATTCATACCTTTATTAAAAACATATATAAAGCTAGGGTGTATTTGTTTGTTTATTTAATTTTTATTACATCCAATCTAATTTGTATGCAAGACTACATTTGCATTACAATTGAGTTGAATTTCCTTTGTGTTTTTGTTGTTGTTGTTTATTAGGGAGGGGGGGGGGGTTATAGTTTCGATCTCTGTAAGCTCCAATGACAGGTTTTTCCCTTTTAACTTAATTTGTTTATATTAAAGGAAGTTGTCTATATCATTCTGCTGACAGGGATTTTCCATCAGCCCAGGTCAATTTTAATATGTGACCTGCAAAGCTCAGAATTTGTGCGGAAGTTAGAAAATACTTGCTTAGCGAGAATGTCAAATATTGGTTCTTTTTTTTTTTAAACCACCTTGAATGAGGTCTACCCATCCTGTTATAAGCTGATCATTAAGGGCAAAAACAAATCAATACAAAAACAGTCTTACCACCAGAGATTCAATTGGCTATTGAAAAAGGAAATCGAAAAATCTAATGCTAAAAAATAAGATTTTGGGGGGTAAAAATTTAAGAAGTTGGATTACCAATTTAAATTGGAAAAGTAAAAGTTATAGACAATGCAGACAAATGCACCAAAACAGACCTCTCTGGGAATAAATAGAGTTTGCAAAGCTTTGTTCCTATGGCGAGTAAACTTGGGGTAAACCTGGTAACATGACAGTTTCAGATTGTATAGCTGTTGACCAGCATCCCTCCGCCCCCCCCCCCCCCCCCCCCGAATAAAGATATTGCTGAACAAAGATATTGACTCAATATGAAGTCTGCCAACATTAGGGCTGGATAGCTCAGTTGGTAGACCATCGGTGCGTTAAGGTGGGGGTCGCAGCTTCAATTACCACAGAAGTAAAGTTTTACTTGTTCACCCCAAAATGAAATTCAAACCACTTTAGTTTCTTTATAAAAAAATACCTAGGCTATTATACCATTGAATTTTCTTGGATGCCATAAAACAACTAGATACAAATTATATAAGTGCATTTTACAAATTAAATGATATGCAACATGTGAAATTTTAAAATGTTTTTGTTGACATTGCAATACTGCCTTAAAAAAAAACATCACAAGACATGAAGCCGTAGTTCATAACTAAAGTGACATTGTCATGATGTCTTGATGCTCAAACACGACACAGAAGATTCACAAAAATTCATCAACTAAATTTAGATATTATCTGTTTAGTATATTTCCTTCAAGAGAACAGTTAATTAGCTGTTCCGACAATCAGTCGGAACAGCTCTTGTTTTCGTCAAGATTTTGTAAATTTTTCAGCGATCTCTTTCCGGAAAAAGAAACCTACTGACTTAAAACATGAATTTTCTTGGTGGCAAATGTCCTTCTTAGCATTGTCAAAAAAGAAATGACAGAAAATATTGCAGCTTATAACTTAGTCACTAAAACAACCCACGTCATCACGACATCATCAGGTATCAGTTACACTACACCCAAGATTATTTCAAAAGTTTAAAAACTTCATAACTCCTAAACCAAAAAAGATCTTTGTGACATATTGAAGATCAGTGCTCATTTAAAATGTCGTAAATAGATATGACCTCATTTTGACCTTTCCTTCAGGTCCAGACCTGAAGCTCAATTCAATCAATAATGTTAGAAGTCTACAGCGAATGTGGTACACAATTAGGATATAGTTTCAGTGTATGAAATCATCAGTAATGTGTTGGCTACAGAATGTAGGTTTGATGACATCATCATATGTAAGAGCGCCCTATACAAAGAGCTTAACTGAAGCTGATGACTTAACTTAGTCAATAAAATAAGTTATGTCATCATGGCTTCATCTGAAAGTAAATAACCTTAATTTGAAGCTTTTTTGTTAGAAATAATATCTCCTGAACCACATGACATGAATTAATCATATTTGGCCCAAGAGGAACAGCTCAGTGTTAGTTCACAGAATAAACACTTCACATCTGGTTATAATCAGAGTTGTGTTCAATTCATTCAACACATGTAGTCAAAATAGTTGCATCCCTCACTGACATGAAAATACTCTCTTGAGACTTGGTAGCGTGTGGCATTATTCAGCTTACAAACACGGGGCATGGAACCTGATGAACTCTGCTTGATGTTGAATGAGAGACAGTCTTGGCGCTCCATACATCGTCGTCCGCAGCCAGCTATGGTGTCTGTTGGGTATCTGTCCAGGGTGTGGCCGAAGAAACAGCGAGATACAAAGTGATCTGTAGACTCATTTACTGTCAGGCAATATTAATTACAGATTCAGATTAGACTGACCACACCTATCTTGACGAGGACGCTCGCAAATAATAAACAACTTGTCCTCATTCCAGGTATCGCCCCAATAGCCCAGAATATCTGGATTATTCTTGTAATCATGGGTTATCATGAAGCCATAATCCTGATCACCTTTCCATTTATAACCATCTGGTTGGTTTGGCTCCCACTTCCGATATTCAGTCGGATATTTACCATCCTCGTAGCAGTTCCATTCACCTTCAACTTCTTTCTCATTGCAATTGATCCAAATACCATCATACTGCCCATGATGCTGAAATGAAGTAAATATGAATTTGTTTTCCCAATCTGAGCTTGGGACCATTATAGATGCATTGTTACGATCACACTGCATCACGGCAGTGGACCAGTCGCCATTCATAGATCCATCCAGACCCAAGTAGCAAGAATCAGCAAAAGCCACCCATCCATCAGGGCACCCTCTGGCTGCAAAGACATCCTTGGTTATCATGATGATAACAGAGAAAGTTACCACAGTGATTGAGGTCACGGAATCATCAGCAAAGAACTTCATTTTCAGTAATCTTCTGATTTCCTGTAATTTGTATTAATTCTTGAGACAATAACTCCAAGGATTCAGCCGTGATGTACGCAGTCGGAAGAAAAATGAGGATCTGTGACGCAGTTCACATTCTTCTGCAGTTTTCATCACTATAACAATAATCAATTAACCAAGCAATTCATAATGTCCATGTTCCTGTTACTAGGCTGCCACACTTGTTTACATATCTTGTCCTACCTCTTACTTCTGATAATAGCCAATTCCGTTGAGTGTTTAGTAATGATTCCCTAGAGCTGTCAAAGCATTGTTCCTATGGCGAGTTATCCATCAATATTATAGGCTAACAGTTATAAGTTGATTGCATTTTTGAAACTAGAAAAATTACTTTCAAGTAATTTCAAAATATAGGCCTATATTTTTATATTTATTTGTTGTATTTTTCATTGCACCAAATGAAATTCCTACATTTATTAAAAACATATATAAAGCTAGGGTGTATTTTTTTGTTTATTTAAATGTTATTACATCCAATCTTATTTGTATGCAAGACTACATTTGCATTACAATTGAGTTGAATTTCCTTTGTGTTTTTGTTGTTGTTGTTTATTAAGGGGGAGGGGGTTATAGTTTCGATCTCTGCAAGATCCAGTGACAGGTTTTTCCCCTTTAACTTAATTTGGTTGTATGAAAGGAAGTTGTCTCTATCATTCTGCTGACAGGGATCAGCCCAGGTCAATTTTAATATGTGACCTGCAAAGCTCAGAATATGCTGAAGATAGAAAATACTTGCTTAGCAGGAATGTCAAATATTGGTTCTTGTTCTTTTTAAACCACCTTGAATGAGGTCTACCCATCCTGTTATAAGCTGATCATTAAGGGCAAAAACAAATCAATACAAAAACAGTCTTACCACCAGAGAATCAATTGGCTATTGAAAAAGAAAATCGAAAAATCTAATGCTAAAAAATAAGATTTTGGGGGGTACAAATTTAAGATGTGGGATTACCAATTTAAATTGGAAAAGTAAAAGTTATAGACAATGCAGACAAATGCACCAAAACAGACCTCTCTGGGAATAAAGAGAGCTGGCAAAGCTTTGTTCCTATGGCGAGTAATCTTGGGGTAAACCTGGTAACATGACAGTTTCAGGTTGTATAGCTTTTGACTGGCACCTCTCCGCCCCCAACCACCCCCCCCCCCCCCCCGAATAAAGATATTGCTGAACAAAGATATTGACTCAATATGAAGTCTACCAACATTAGGGCTGGATAGCTCAGTTGGTAGACCATCGGTGCGTTAAGGTGGGGGTTGCAGCTTAAATTACCACAGGAGTAAAGTTTTACTTGTTCACAACAAAATGAAATTCAAACCACTTTAGTTTCTTCATGAAAAAAAAAGACCTAAGCTATACCATATAACTTTCATGGATACCATAAAACAACTAGATACAAATTATACAAGTGCATTTTACAAATTAAATGATATGCAACATGTGAAATTGTAAAATGTTTTTATTGACATTGCAATACTGCCTTAAAAAAAACATCACGAGGCATGAAGCCGTAGTTCATAACTAAAGTGACATTGTCATGATGTCTTGATGCTCAAACACGACACAGAAGATTCACAAAAATTCATCAACTAAATTTAGATATTATCTGTTTAGTATATTTCCTTCAAGAGAACAGTTAATTAGCTGTTCTGACAATCAGTCGGAACAGCTCTTGTTTTTAGCAAGATTTTGTAAATTTTTCAGCATAACTCTTTCCGGAAAAAAAAAAACCTTTGACTTAAAACATGAATTTTTTTGGTGGCAAATGTCCTTCTTAGCATTGTCAAAAAAGACATGACAGACCATATTGAAGCTTATAACTCACGTCATCAGGTATCAGTTACACTACACAACAGATTGTTTCAAAAGTTTAAAAACTTCATAACTCCTCCACCAAAAAAGATCTTTGTGACATATTGAAGATCGGTGCTCATTTCAAATGTCATAAACAGATATGACCTCATTTTGACCTTTCCTTCAGGTCCAAACCTGAAGCTCAATTCAATCAATAATGTTAGAAGTCTACAGCGAATGTGGTACACAATTAGGATATAGTTTCAGTCTATGAAATCATCAGTAATGTGTAGGCTACAGAATGTAGGTTTGATGACATCATCATATGTAAGAGCGCCCTCTAGAAAGAGCTTAACTAAAGCTGATGACTTAACTTAGTCAACAAAATAAGTTATGTCATCATGGCGTCATCTGAAAGTAAATAACCTTAATTTGAAGCTTTTTTGTTAGAAATAATATCTCCTGAACCACATGACATGAATTAATCATATTTGGCCCAAGAGGAACAGCTCAGTGTTAGTTCACAGAATAAACACTTCACATCTGGTTATAATCAGAGTTGTGTTCAATTCATTGAACACATAAAGTCAAAATAGTTGCATCCCTCACTGACATGAAAATATTTTCTTGAGACTTTGTAGCGTGTGGCATTATTAAGCTCACAAACACGAGGCATGGAACCAAATGAACCCTGCTTGATGTTGAATGAGAGACAGTCTTGGCGTTCCATACATCGTCGTCCGCAGCCAGCTATGGTGTCTGTTGGGTATCTGTCCAAGGTGTGGCCGAAGAGACAGCGAGATACAAAGTGACCTGTAGACTCATTTACTATCAGGCAATATTAATTACAGATTCAGATTAGACTGGCCACACCTATCTTGACGAGGACGCTCGCAAATAATAAACAACTTGTCATCATTCCAGGTATCGCCCCAATAGCCCAGAATATCTGGATTATTCTTGTAATCATGGGTTATCATGAAGCCATAATCCTGATCACCTTTCCATTTATAACCATCTGGTTGGTTTGGCTCCCACTTCCGATATTCAGTCGGATATTTACCATCCTCGTAGCAGTTCCATTCACCTTCAACTTCTTTCTCATTGCAATTGATCCAAATACCATCATACTGCCCATGATGCTGAAATGAAGTAAATATGAATTTGTTTTCCCAATCTGAGCTTGGGACCATTATAGATGCATTGTTACGATCACACTGCATCACGGCAGTGGACCAGTTGCCATTCATAGATCCATCCAGACCCAAGTAGCAAGAATCAGCAAAAGCTACCCATCCATCAGGGCACCCTCTGGCTGCAAAGATATCCTTGGTTATCATGATGATAACAGAGAAAGTTACCACAGTGATTGAGGTCACGATATCATCAGCAAAGAACTTCATTGTCAGTAATCTTCTGATTTCCTGTAATTTGTATTAATTGTTGAGACAATAACTCCAAGGATTCAGCCGTGATGTACGCAGTCAGATTCAAAATGAGGATCTGTGACGCAGTTCAAATTCACCCTGCATCTTTCATCAGTCAAGGTACATCCATTCGAGCAAACATTATTGACTTATTGCCCCTTACCGAGCTACCATGTTTTAATAATGTTTCCTATTAGCTTGACTGCTTCTGATAACGGCCAATTAAGCGCTTTGTAATTATAAAAGTCATCTCAAAAGGATGGTTCAGTATCAAGTTTGGAAAACATTGAAATCTTGAATTTAAAAACAGAAAATTTAGTCAAGGTTCAATGAAAAGTCAAGGCTTGTTATTTTCCCAACACCCCTTAAATTGATAAATTTAAAAAACCTACATAATAAATATTCATAGTTTCTGTGTGTATTAGTCATTCATAATTTTGGAATTCATCTCAGTTTTTTGCTGATAGAATTTGATTTTATCATCCAAATTTGTTGTAGTCACAAGATTTCATTTACATATGTAGTCATTCAAGAGAACGTTTCTATATTGATGGAGTTGAATTCCTTGAGTATTCTTCCAATAAATAAAACCCTTGTAAAAGTCACACAAATTTAATTTTTGTGTAATACATTTGACTTAGGTTAGCCTTGATGAAGGCGCGTCGGCCGAACGGTGTTTATTGCTAATAGACGCTCCAGCATAATTATTAATTTCCCCCACTTAGCCGTTGCCGCAAACTCCAGGGCACCCCCACACTCACAGTGAGTGGATCCATACATTGTTACCTTTCATACACTTACACGTATAATGCATGTGCATGTACTTGTATAGTATACATGTAGTTGTGTGTGTGTGGCTATTCGTCGTCGTGCTTTGATGCTTTCGTACTTGCCAAGATACAAGGCTGAGCACATTATGCTAATGTCACTTTAAAAAGTATTCTCATTGGTTCTTGTTTGACCTAACGACTCCTGACTACGACGTCAATCACAGCCTGTTGCTTAAAATGTGTGCACGTGTTCAGAAAGATAACAGTACTGATGGGGCTGCCTGAAAAATAACGGATTGACTGTATCCAGTAGGCAAAATTACAAATGTGTCATGCCCTTCAATGATTGCCTTCTCAAATATTATCAGTCAACTTTAGTGTATATAGTTATTTGCTTTTGTGAAGGACAGCATTGAAAGTAGGCCTGCTTGAAATGTTGAAAGTCTGTCTCTGCTCTAAACGAATATCGTTGATTTGTAGCTTGTCAGCAGCCGAGATTTGACGACCGTTTATTATTTCTTTATCCAACCGTGATCCAACCATAGAGAAAGGAATAGACTCTGTTCCCTCACTATGATCCAACATTTCCCACAAAAAAATGCCATTTTGTCCACAAGACAACCAGCCTGGTGACAGTGGGAGTCAAAGTCCTTGCTCTGCGGTCAAAGCTACGAGCATGTGATTGACCATCCGATAAAATGACTCGCCCACATCTTGCATACAAAAGTCTGTTGGAAATCCAACGGGAAAATAAAGAAATACATAAGCTTTCTTTTACAAACGCATCAAGGCTGTCGTCCTAACGGACTCCGTGCTTGGACTGTGTGGTTGTGCGAGTGTGTATCATCCTGACGAACTCCTTGTGTGGGAAAACTCAGGGCTAAGGAAAAGTGCAAAGACAGCCTTAATCAAGGCTAGACTTAGGTTAGTTGTATGAAAGAAAATTGTCTAGTTCATTATGCATAAAGTGACACTCCATATAAGTGATCTACATCGGTGTCCACAGCCAGCTATGATGTCTGTTGGGTATCTGTCCAGGGTGTGGCCGAAGAGACAGTGAGACACAAAGTGACCAGTAGACTCAACTAGTTACTGTCAGGCAAATTTAATTACACATTTAGAGTGGACTGACCACACCTATCTTGACGATGACGCTCGCAAATAATAAACATGTTCACATAATTCCAGGTATCGCCCCAATAGCCCAGAATATCTGGATTGTTCTTGTAATCCTTGGTTATCATGAAGCCATAATCCTGATCAGCTGTTCCTTTATAACCATCTGGTTGGTTTGGCTCCCACTTCCGATATTCAGTCAGATATTTACCATCCTCGTAGCAGTTCCATTCACCTTCAACTTCAATGTCATTGCAATTGATCCAAATACCTAACTGATCTCCATGATGCTGAAATGAAGTAAATATGAATTTATTTTCCCAATCTGAGCTTGGGACCATTACAGATGCATTGTTACGATCACACTGCATCACGGCAGTGGACCAGCCGCCATTCATGGATCCATCCAGACCCAAGTAGCAAGAATCAGCAAAAGCTACCCATCCATCAGGGCACCCTCTGGCTGCAAAGACATCCTTGGTTATCATGATGATAACAGAGAAAGTTACCACAGTGATTGAGGTCACGATATCATCAGCAAAAAACTTCATTTTCAGTAATCTTCTGATTTCCTGTAATTTGTATTAATTTTTGAGACAATAACTCCAAGGAGTCAGCCGTGATGTACGCAGTCGGATTTAAAATGAGGATCTGTGACGCAGTTCAAATTCTTCTGCAGTTTCCATTACTATATAAATAATCAATTAACGAAGCAATTTATATTGTCCTTTTACCCGTTACTAGGCTACCACAATTTTTTTTACATATCGTATCCTACCTCTTGCTGCTGATAATTGCCAGCTCCATTGAGTGCTTAGTAATTATTCCCTACAGCTGTCAAAGCATTGTTCCTATGGCAAGTTATCCATGAAGGGTATAACAGTGGTTCAGTATTGAATTAGGAAAAATCTGATTGCATTTTTGAAACTAGATCAATGACTTTCAAGTAATATCAAAACATAGGCCATTTTTATATTTATTTGTTGTTTTTTCTTGTTGAATTTCCTTTGTGTTTTTCTTGTTGTTGTTTATTAGGGAGGGGGGGGGTATAGTTTTGATCTCTGTAAGCTCCAATGACAGGTTTTTCCCCTTTAACTTAATTTGTTTATATTAAAGGAAGTTGTCTCTATCATTCTGCTGACAGGGATTTTCCATCAGCCCAGGTCAATTTTAATATGTGACCTGCAAAGCTCAGAATTTGCTGAAGATACAAAAATACTTGCTTAGCAAGAATGTCAAATATTGGTTCTCGTTCTTTTTAAACCACCTTGAATTAGGTCTACCCATCCTGTTATAAGCTGATCATTAAGGGCAAAACAAATCAATACAAAAACAGTCTTACCACCAGAGAATTAATTGGCTATTGAAAAAGAAAATAACAAAATCTAATCCTAAAAAATCTGAATTTGGGGGGTAAAAAAATAACATTTAAATCGGAAAAGTTATAGAAAATGAAATACAAGGAAAAATTGAACGACCAAAATGCACCCAAAAAGACCTTTCTAGGAGAAGGGTCTTTGTTTTTTAACTGGGTGACTCTCCCACGCTATCGTACTAATTGACTGCAGTATCAAAAGCAAGATTAAAAAAATAAATAAATAAAACTGTAACACATGAAAGATTAAGAAATACAAGCGGGAATCAAACTGCCTGTAAAACAAATTATGGCAATTATGTAAACACTGGTTGACAAGATGGCATTACACTGTACAACATAAGGTGACATTGACTCCCATAACAGCGCACCCAAGGTTATTGTGATGATGACATCAGATGAATGGGAGTCTTATGGGGACACTAGGTGGCAGCAGACTTACCAGGTAAAACTATTATTCTGGGACATGTGAGCAAGCTACAAACTTTATAATTAATGGACATTTACCTGGTATGTCTGCTGCCACCTAGTGTTCCAAAATCTCCCATTGGGGTCAATAGGCCCTATTCTTGTTACCCTTGAGTTACTCTTAAGTACCCACTTGGGTACAAGGCTACATTAGAGGCTACAAGGGAGGTCTTTCATATTGGAGAGAACAGCAAAGGGGTATCAGGCTGAAGGACTGGCCATTGTGGGGGTCTTTTAAACAAATGAGCAAAGCTACCCCATCCACAAGGTTTTCTTTAGTTCTTATCAAAAGAGAATAACAGAGAAACACTGCAAGGTTTAGCTCGGACTTTATCAGTTGGTAAGGGCGAGGGGGAAGGAGAGGGAAGGAGTGGGAAGGAGGGAAAGGAGGGGGAGGGGGAAGGAGGGGAAAGGAGGGGGGGGGGGAGGGAAGGGGAGGGGGAAGGAGGGGGAAGGGAGGGGAAAGGAGGGGGGAGGGGAAAGGAGGGGGAAGGAGGGGGGAAGGAGGTGAGGGAGGATGAATGGATTTTAGTGGGGGAGGGGGTCCCAGGATCTTGTTTTTTTCAGTAGCTAGAAGATCATGGTTTCTTTATTTTTAAGGGGGCACAGGGAGCCACCATCGTCTTATATTTAAGTGTCATTTTATGTCAGGATTTAGTTTGATTTACACAGGAATCTTGGCAGGGAATCGAACCCACTACCTTCTAAAGAGCATTCATAACAAATTCTCCCGGTCCAATAAAGTACAAATAAAGCAACCTGCCTTTCATGGTTCAAAAAAATAATGAAACAAAGATTTGAATGAGATGAAACTTACATTTATTGCTCTGAAAATGTCTGTTTAAACTAAATACGTTGAATACAAATAGTTGAATCGTTTTGTTAACTTTTCATTATGTGAAAACACAAAAGAGATCAATGGAACAACTCAACAGATGGTACATGAACGTTGGTTTTCTCAACTAAATCTCAAGACTAAAGGATTTTGAATGTTTTGAATGAATTTGATTTTTTTTTTTTTTTTTTAGATTTTAGATTTTAATAAGACTGTCTTAAAGGGAAAGTGAAATACAACTGAGTGACTATATGTGTTTACAGATAACAGCATACTAAATTTACACCAAATATTAAGCAAACCACAAGGGAAACTGACTGGGTGATCCCTGTCCAGCCGCTTCCTAGGTTATATCCATAGAGCTAGAAATATTATAGCTCTATGGTTGTATGGTAAACTTGGGGGTAAACCTGGTAACACGGCAGTAACCGGTTGAATGGATTTTGACTGACACCCTGAACAAAGATATTCACTCAATAGGAGGTCCACCAACATTAGGGCTGGATAGCTCAGTTGGTAGAGCATTGGTACATAAACGCAGGGGTCACAGGTTCAAATCCCACTCCAGTCAATTTGTCTTTGTTCATCCCAAAATTACATTTACACCACTTAAGTTTCTATATTTAAAAATTGACTGAAACTATACCATAATTATAATTTTCATGGATACCATAAAACAACTAGATACAAGTGCATTTTACAAATTAAATGATATGCAACATGTGAAATTTTAAAATGTTTTTGTTGACATTGCAATACTGCCTTAAAAAAAACATCACGAGGCATGAAGCCGTAGTTCATAACTAAAGTGACATTGTCATGATGTCTTGATGCTCAAACACGACACAGAAGATTCACAAAAATTCATCAACTCAATTTAGATATTATCTGTTTAGTATATTTCCTTCAAGAGAATACTTAATTAGCTGTTCCGACAATCAGTCGGAACAGCTCTTGTTTTCGTCAAGATTTTGTAAATTTTTCAGCGATCTCTTTCCGAAAAAAGAAACCTACTGACTTAAAACATAAATTTTCTTGGTGGCAAATGTCCTTCTTAGCATTGTCAAAAAAGAAATGACAGAAAATATTGCAGCTTATAACTTAGTCTTTAAAACAACCTACGTCATCATGGCGTCATCAGGTATCAAGTTACACGACACCAACATTTTTGTTTCAAAAGTTTAAAAACTTCATAACACCTGAACTAAAAATGTGGAACACAATTAGGATATAGTTTTGTCATTAATGTTGAATTAGAGACAGTCTTGGTGCTCCAGGGTATCTGTCCAGGGTGTGGCCGAAGAGACAGCGAGATAGAAAGTGATCTGTAGACTCATTTACTGTCAGGCAATATTAATTACAGATTCAGATTAGACTGGCCACACCTATCTTGACGAGGACGCTCGCAAATAATAAACAACTTCTCATAATTCCCGGCATCGCCCCAATAGCCCAGAATATCTGGATTATTCTTGTAATCATGAGTTATCATGAAGCCATAATCCTGATCCCCTGCATGTTTATAATCATCTGGTTGGTTTGGCTCCCACTTCCGATATTCAGTCGGATATTTACCATCCTCGTAGCAGTTCCATTCACCCTCAACTTCAATGTCATTGCAATTGATCCAAATACCTATTAGATCTCCATGATGCTGAAATGAAGTAAATATGAATTTATTTTCCCAATCTGAGCTTTGGACCATTATTGATGCATTGTTACGATCACACTGCATCACGGCAGTGGACCAGTCACCATTCATAGATCCATCCAGACCCAAGTAGCAAGAATCAGCAAAAGCCACCCATCCATCAGGGCACCCTCTGGCTGCAAAGACATCCTTGGTTATCATGATAATAACAGAGAAAGTTACCACAGTGATTGAGGTCACGGAATCATCAGCAAAGAACTTCATTTTCAGTAATCTTCTGATTTCCTGTAATTTGTATTAATTTTTGAGACAATAACTCCAAGGAGTCAGCCGTGATGTACGCAGTCTGATTTAAAATGAGGATCTGTGACGCAGTTGAAATTTCTTCTGCAATTTTCATCACTATAACAATAATCAATTAACCAACCAAGCATTTATGATGTTCTTTTACCTGTTGCTAGGCTACCAGATTTTGTTTACATATCGTGTCCTACCTCTTGCTTTCATGAAGGTTATAACAGTTATAATTTGTTTGCATTTTTAAACTAGAAAAATTACTTTCAAGTAATATTAAAGTATAGGCCAATTTGTTTATATTTATTTGTTGTATTTTTCATTGCACCCAATGAAATTCATACATTTATTAAAAACATATATCAAGCTAGGGTGTATTTTTTTGTTTATTTATTTAATTTTAATTACATCCAATCTAGTTTTAATGCAAGACTACATTTGCATTACAATTGAGTTGAATTTCCTTTGTGTTTTTGTTGTTGTTGTTTATTAGGGAGGGGGGGGGTTATAGTTTTGATCTCTGTAAGCTCCAATGACAGGTTTTTCCCTTTTAACTTAATTTGGTTATATTAAAGGAAGTTGTCTCTATCATTTTGCTGACAGGGATTTTCCATCAGCCCAGGTCAAGTCTAATATGTGACCTGCAAAGCTCAGAGTTTGCTGAAGATAAAAAATACTTGTTTAGCAAGAATGTCAAATATTGGTTCTTGTTTTTTTTTTAACCACCTTGAATGAGGTTTACCCATCCTGCTAAGCTGATCATTAAGGGCAAAACAAATCAATTGAAAAAAAAAACAGTTGTAAGACCAGAGATGCAGCTGGCTATTGAAAAAGAAAATAAAAAAATCTAACCCTAAAAAATCTGATTGGGGGGGGGGGGGTAAAAAATTAAGAAGTCAGATGTCAGATTTAAATCGGAAAAGTCATAGAAAATGAAATACAAGGAAAAATTTCAGGACCAAATTGCACCAAAAAAGACCTTTCTGGGAGAAGGGTCTTTGTTTTTTAGACTGGGCGACTCTCCCACGCTATTGTACTAATTGACTGCAGTATCAAAAGCAAGATTAAAAAAATAAATAAATAAAACTGTCACACATGAAAGATTAAGAAATACTAGCGGGAATCAAACTGCCTGTAAAACAAATTATGTCAATTATGTAAACACTGGTTGACAAGATGGCATTACACTGTACAACATAAGGTGACATTGACTCCCATAACAGCGCACCCAAGGTTATTGTGATGATGACATCAGATGAATGGGAGTCTTATGGGGACACTAGGTGGCAGCAGACTTACCAGGTCAAACTACTTTTCTGGGACATGTGAGCAAGCTACAAACTTTATAATTAATGGACATTTACCTGGTATGTCTGCTGCCACCTAGTGTTCCAAAGTCTCCCATTGGGGTCAACAGCCCCTATCCTTGTTACCCTTGAGTTACTCTTAAGTACCGACTTGGGTACAAGGCTACATTAGAGGCTACATGGGAAGCCTTTCATATTGGAGAGAACAGCAAAGGGGTATCAGGCTGAAGGACTGGCCATTGTGGGGGTCTTTTAAAGGAATAAACAAAACTACCCCATCCACAAGGTTTTCTTTAGTTCTCATCAAAAGAGAATAATAGAGAAACAATGCAAGGTAATTAGCTCAGACTTTATCAGTTGGCAGGGGGAGGGGGAAGGAGGGGGAAGGAGGGGGAAGGAGGGGGAAGGAGGGGGAAGGAAGGGGAAGGAGGGGGAAGGCGGGGGAAGGCGGGGGAAGGAGGGGAAAGGAGGGGGAAGGCGGGGGAAGGAGGGGGAAGGAGGGGAAAGGAGGGGGAAGGAGGGGGAGGGGAAGGAGGGGAAAGGAGGGGAGGGAAAGGGGGAAGGAGGGGAAAGGAGGGGGAGGGGAAGGAGGGGAGGGGAAGGAGGGGGAAGGAGGGGAAGGAGGGGGTAAGGAGGTGAGGGAGGATGAATGGATTTTAGTGGATGAGGGGGTCCCAGGATCTTGTTTTTTTCAGTAGCTAGAAGATCATGGTTTCTTTATTTTTAAGGGGGCACTGGGAGCCACCATCGTCTTATATTTAAGTGTCATTTTATGTCAGGATTTAGTTTGATTTACACAGGAATCTTGGCAGGGAATCGAACCCACTACCTTCGAAAGAGCATTCATAACAAATTCTCCCGGTCCAATAAAGTACAAATAAAGCAACCTGCCTTTCATGGTTAAAAAAAAATAATAAAACAAAGATCTAAATGAGATGAAGCTTACATTTATTGCTCTGAAAATGTCTGTTTAAATTAATTACAGCAAATAGTTGAATCGTTTTGTTAACTTTTCAACATTGATTTTCATTATGTGAAAAGACACAAGAGATCAATGGAACAACTCAAATGATGGTACAGCGTTGGTTTTCAAAAAACTACCTCAGCTAAATCTCAAGACTAAAGGAATTTGAATGTTTTGAATGAATTTGAAATTTGTTTTTTTTTAGATTTTAGATTTTAATAAGACTGTCTTAAAGGGAAAGCGAAATACAACTGAGTGACTATATGTGTTTACAGATAACAGCATACTAAATTTACACCAAATATTAAGCAAACCACAAGGGAAACTAACTGGGTGATCCCTGTCCAGCCGCTTCCCAGGTTATATCTATAGAGCTATAAATATTATAGCTCTATGGTTGTATGGTAAACTTGGGGTAAACCTGGTAACACGGCAGTAACCGGTCGAATGGATTTTGACTGGCACCCTGAACAAAGATATTCACTCAATAGGAAGTCCACCAACATTAGGGCTGGATAGCTCAGTTGGTAGAGCATTGGTACATTAAGGCAGGGGTTGCAGGTTCAAATCCCACACCAGTAAATTTTTCTTTGTTCATCCCAAAATTACATTCACACCACTTAAGTTTCTATATTTAAAAATTGACAGAAGCTATACCATATACCTTTCATGGATACCATAAAACAACTAGATACAAGTGCATCTTAAAAATTAAATGATATGCAACATGTGGAATTTTAAAATGTTTTTGTTGACATTGCAATACTGCCTTTAAAAAAAAACATCACGAAGCATGAAGCCGTAGTTCATAACTAAAGTGACATTGTCATGATGTCTTGATGCTCAAACACGACACAGAAGATTCACAAAAATTCATCAACTAAATTTAGATATTATCTGTTTAGTATATTTCCTTCAAGAGAACAGTTAATTAGCTGTTCCGACAATCAGTCAGAACAGCTCTTGTTTTCATCAAGATTTTTTAAATGATCTCTTTCCGCCAAAACCCTATTGACTTAAAACAGGAATTTTCTTGGCTGTAAATGTCCTTCTTAGCATTATCAGAAAAAGACATGATATACCATATTGAAGCTTATAACTTAGTCTTTAAAACAACCTACGTCATCATGGTGTCATCAGGTATCAAGTTACACTACACCAACATTTTTGTTTCAAAAGTTTAAAAACTTCATAACACCTGAACTAAAAATGTGGAACACAATTAGGATATAGTTTCATCATTAATGTTGAATTAGAGACAGTCTTGGCGCTCCAGGGTATCTGTCCAGGGTGTGGCCGAAGAGACAGCGAGATAGAAAGTGCCCTGTAGACTCATTTACTGATTACAGATTCAGATTAGACTGACCACACCTATCTTGACGAGGATGCTCGCAAATAATAAACAACTTGTCCTCATTCCAGGTATCGCCCGAATAGCCCAGAATATCTGGATTATTCTTGTAATCACGGGTTATCATGAAGCCATAATCTTGATTGCCTGCCCTTTAATCATCATCTGGTTGGTTTGGCTCCCACTTCCGATATTCAGTCGTATATTTACCATCCTCGTAGCAGTTCCATTCGTCTTCAACTTCATTGTCATTGCAATTGATCCAAATACCTATTAGATCTCCATGATGCTGAAATGAAGTAAATATGAAATTGTTTTCCCAATCTGAGCTTGGGACCATTATAGATGCATTGTTACGATCACACTGCATCACGGCAGTGGACCAGTCACCATTCATAGATCCATCCAGACCCAAGTAGCAAGAATCAGCAAAAGCCACCCATCCATCAGGGCACCCTCTGGCTGCAAAGACATCCTTGGTTATCATGATTATAACAGAGAAAGTTACCACAGTGATTGAGGTCACGATATCATCAGCAAAGAACTTCATTTTCAGTAATCTTCTGATTTCAATCCTGTAATTTGTATTAATTCTTGAGACAATAACTCCAAGGAGTCAGCCGTGATGTATGCAGTCGGATTCAAAATGAGGATCTGTGACGCAGTTCAAATTCACTCTGCATCTTTCATCAGTTAAGGTACATCCATTCCAGCAATCATTATTGATTTATTGCCCTTTACCAAGCTACCATGTTTTAGTAATATTCCCCATTAGCTTGACTGCTTGTATTAACAGCCACCTCCATTTATGCACTTAGTAATTATAACAGTCATCTCAAAAGGATGGTTCAGTATCAAGTTTGGAAAATATTTAAATCTTGAAATTAGAAACAGAAATTTTTGTCAAAATTTAATAAAATTGTGTTATTTTCACAACACCACTTCAAATGATAAATTGCAGCACTGAGTTATATAGCTATTTTATTTGTTTTTCTTTATTCATTAATAATTTGGGAATTAAATTCTCTTTTGCAAATAGGATATTATTTTATCATCCAATTTGTTGTATTTACAATATTTCATTTACCTGTTTACATACAAAGTCATTCAAGACGACATTTTTATCACAATGGAGTTGAATTTATAGAGTATTCTTCCAATAAATAAAATCCTTGTACTAAAAATCACACAAGTTTTAATTTCTTGTAATACATTTGTTGTGTTCATTTGTGTGAGTTTAAATGTTGCACTCTTGTAATTTGACATGAGTTCGTTGTATGATAAAAATTTATCTCTATCGATATGCAAAAAAAGACATTCCATCAGATGGGTTCATTTTTATAAGTGATCTACATCAATGTCTACAGCCAGCTATGGTGTCCGTCCAAGGTTACTGTGATGATGACATCAGATGAATGGGAGTCTTATGGGGACACTAGGTGGCAGCAGACTTACCAGGTCAAACTATTATTCTGGGACATGTGAGCAAACTCAGAACTTTGTAATTAATGGACATTTACCTGGTATGTCTGCTGCCACCTAGTGTTCCAAAGTCTCCCATTGGGGTCAATAGTCCCTATCCTTGTTACCCTTGAGTTACTCTTGAGTACCCACTTGGGTACAAAGCTACATTAGAGGCTACATGGGAAGTCTTTCATATTGGAGAGAACAGCAAAAGGGTATCAGGCTGAAGGAATGGCCGTTGTGGGGGTCTTTTAAAGGAATAAACAAAACTACCCCATCCACAAGGTTTTCTTTAGTTCTTATCAAAAAAGAATAATAGAGAAACACTGCAAGGTAATTAGCTCAGACTTTATCAGTTGGCAGGGGGAGGGGAAGGAGGGGGAAGGAGGGGGAAGGAGGGGGAAGGAGGGGGAAGGAGGGGAAAGGAGGGGGAACAAGGGGGAAAAAGGTGAGGGAGGATGAATGGATTTTAGTGGGGGAGGAGGTCCCAGGATCTTGTTTTTTTCAGTAGCTAGAAGATCATGGTTTCTTTATTTTTGAGGGGGCACTGGGAGCCACCATCGTCTTATATTTAAGTGGCATTTTATGTCAGGATTTAGTTTGATTTACACAGGAATCTTGGCAGGGAATCGAACCCACTACCTTCGAAAGAGCATTCATAACAAATTCTCCCGGTCCAATAAAGTACAAATAAAGCAACCTGCCTTTCATGGTTCAAAAAAATAATAAAACAAAGATCTAAATGAGATGAAGCTTACATTTATTGCTCTGAAAATGTCTGTTTAAATTAATTACAGCAAATAGTTGAATCGTTCTGTTAACTTTTCAACATTGATTTTCATTATGTGAAAAGACACAAGAGATCAATGGAACAACTCAACAGATGGTACATGAGCGTTGGTTTTCAGAAAACTACCTCAACTAAATCTCAAGACTAAAGGATTTTGAATGTTTTGAATGAATTTGATTTTTTTTTTTTTTTTTTTTTAGATTTTAGATTTTAATAAGACTGTCTTAAAGGGAAAGTGAAACACAACTGAGTGACTATATGTGTTTACAGATAACAGCAAACTAAATTTATACCAAATATTAAGCAAACCACAAGGGAAACTGACTGGGTGATCCCTGTCCAGCCGCTTTCCAGGTTATATCCATAGAGCTAGAAATATTATAGCTCTATGGTTGTATGGTAAACTTGGGGGTAAACCTGGTAACACGGCAGTAACCGGTCGAATGGATTTTGACTGGCACCCTGAACAAAGATATTCACTCAATAGGAAGTCCACCAACATTAGGGCTGGATAGCTCAGTTGGTAGAGCATTGGTACATAAACGCAGGGGTCACAGGTTCAAATCCCACTCCAGTCAATTTGTCTTTGTTCATCCCAAAATTACATTCACACCACTTAAGTTTCTATATTTAAAAATTGACTGAAACTATACCATATAATTTTCATGGATACCATAAAACAACTAGATACAAGTGCATTTTACAAATTAAATGATATGCAACATGTGAAATTTTAAAATGTTTTTATTGACATTGCAATACTGCCTTTAAAATAAAACATCACGAAGCATGAAGCCGTAGTTCATAACTAAAGTGACATTGTCATCATGTCTTGATGCTTAAACACGACACAGAAGATTCACAAAAATTCATCAACTAAATTTAGATATTATCTGTTTAGTATATTTCTTTCAAGAGAACAGTTAATTAGGTGTTCCGACAATCAGTCGGAACAGCTCTTGTTTTCGTCAAGATTGTTTAAATGATTTTTTTTTTGCCAAAAACCTATTGACTTAAAACAGGAATTTTTCTTGGCGGTAAATGTCCTTCTTAGCATTTTCAGAAAAAGACATGATATACCATATTGAAGCTTATAACTTAGTCTTTAAAACAACCTACGCCATCATGGCGTCATCAGGTATCAAGACTGACCACACCTTTCTTGACGAGGACGCTCGCAAATAATAAACAACTTGTCCTCATTCCAGGTATCGCCCCAATAGCCCAGAATATCTGGATTATTCTTGTAATCAAGGGTTATCATGAAGCCATAATCTTGATTGCCTGCCCTTTCATCATCATCTGGTTGGTTTGGCTCCCACTTCCGATATTCAGTCGGATATTTACCATCCTCGTAGCAGTTCCATTCACCCTCAACTTCAATGTCATTGCAATTGATCCACATACCATCATACTGCCCATGATGCTGAAATGAAGTAAATATGAATTTATTTTCCCAATCTGAGCTTGGGACCATTATTGATGCACTGTTACGAACACACTGCATCACGGCAGTGGACCAGTCGCCATTCATAGATCCATCCAGACCCAAGTAGCAAGAATCAGCAAAAGCCACCCATCCATCAGGGCACCCTCTGGCTGCAAAGACATCCTTGGTTATCATGATGACAACAGAGAAAGTTACCACAGTGATTGAGGTCACGATATCATCAGCAAAAAACTTCATTTTCAGTAATCTTCTGATTTCCTGTAATTTGTATTAATTCTTGAGACAATAACTCCAAGGATTCAGCCGTGATGTATGCAGTCGGAAGAAAAATGAGGATCTGTGACGCAGTTCAAATTCTTCAGCAATTTTCATCATTACAACAATAATCAATTAACCAATCAAGCATTTATTATGTCCATTTACCTGCTACTAGGCAACCACATTTAATATCGTATTCTACCTCTTACTTCTGATAATAACCAGCTCCGTTGAGTATTTAGTAATGATTCCCTACAGCTGTCAAAGCATTGTTCCTATGGCAAGTTATCCATGAAGGGTATAACAGTGGTTCAGTATTGAATTAGGAAAAATCTGATTGCATTTTTGAAACTAGATAAATGACTTTCAAGTAATATCAAAACATAGGCCATTTTTATATTTATTTGTTGTTTTTTTCATGGCTGCCAATTAAATTCATACGTTTATTAAAAACATATATAAAGCTAGGGTGTATTTTTTTGTTTATCTATTGAATTTTAATTACATCCAATCTAGTTTTAATGCAAGACTACATTTGCATTACAATTGAGATGAATTTCCTTTGTGTTTTTTCTTGTTGTTGTTTATTAGGGAGGGGGCGGGGTATAGTTTTGATCTCTGTAAGCTCCAATGACAGGTTTTTCCCCTTTAACTTAATTGGGTTATATTAAAGGAAGTTGTCTATATCATTCCGCTGACAGGGATTTTCCATCAGCCCAGGTCAATTTTAATATGTGACCTGCAAAGCTCAGAATTTGCTGAAGATACAAAAATACTTGCTTAGCAAGAATGTCAAATATTGGTTCTTGTTCTTTTTAAACCACCTTGAATGAGGTCTACCCATCCTGTTATAAGCTGATCATTAAGGGCAAAACAAATCAATACAAAAACAGTCTTACCACCAGAGATTCAATTGGCTATTGAAAAAGAAAATCGAAAAATCTACCCCTAAAAAATCTGAATTTGGGGGGTAAAAAAATTACATTTAAATCGGAACAGTTATAGAAAATGAAATACAAGGAAAAATTGAACGACCAAATTGCACCAAAAAAGACCTTTCTCGGAGAAGGGTCTTTGTTTTTTACCTGGGCGACTCTCCCACGCTATTGTACTAATTGACTGCAGTATCAAAAGCAAGATTAAAAATATAAATAAATAAAACTGTCACACATGAAAGATGAAGAAATACTAGCGGGAATCAAACTGCCTATAAAACAAATTATGGCAATTATGTAAACACTGGTTGACAAGATGGCATTACACTGTACAACATAAGGTGACATTGACTCCCATAACAGCGCACCCAAGGTTATTGTGATGATGACATCAGATGAATGGGAGTCTTATGGGGACACTAGGTGGCAGCAGACTTACCAGGTAAAACTACTTTTCTGGGACATGTGAGCAAGCTACAAACTTTATAATTAATGGACATTTACCTGGTATGTCTGCTGCCACCTAGTGTTCCAAAGTCTCCCATTGGGGTCAATAGGCCCTATTCTTGTTACCCTTAAATTACTCTTAAGTACCCACTTGGGTACAAGGCTACATTAGAGGCTACAAGGGAGGTCTTTCATATTGGAGAGAACAGCAAAGGGGTATCAGGCTGAAGGACTGGCCATTGTGGGGGTCTTTTAAACGAATAAACAAAACTACCCCATCCACAAGGTTTTCTTTAGTTCTCATCAAAAAAGAATAATAGAGAAACAATGCAAGGTAATTAGCTCAGACTTTATCAGTTGGCAGGGGGAGGGGGAAGGAGGGGGAAGGAGGGGGAAGGAGGGGGAAGGAGGGGGAAGGAGGGGGAAGGAGGGGGAAGGAGGGGGAAGGAGGGGGAAGGAGGGGGAAGGAGGGGGAAGGAGGGGGAAGGAGGGGGAAGGAGGGGGAAGGAGGGGGAAGGAGGGGGAAGGAGGGGGAAGGAGGGGGAAGGAGGGGGAAGGAGGGGGAAGGAGGGGGAAGGAGGGGGAAGGAGGGGGAAGGAGGGGGGAAGGAGGGGGAAGGAGGGGGAAGGGGGAAAGGAGGGGGAAGGAGGGGGAAGGAGGGGAAGGACGGGGAGGGAAAGGGGGAAGGAGGGGAAAGGAGGGGGAGGGGAAGGAGGGGAAGGGAAGGAGGGGGAAGGAGGAGAAGGAGGGGAAGGAGGTGAAGGAGGTGAGGGAGGATGAATGGATTTTAGTGGGGGAGGGGGTCCCAGGATTCTGTTTTTTTCAGTAGCTAGAAGATCATGGTTTCTTTATTTTTGAGGGGCACTGGGAACCACCATCGTCTTATATTTAAGTGGCAGTTTATTTCAGGATTTAGTTCGATTTACACAGGAATCTTGGCAGGGAATCGAGCCCACTACCTTCTAAAGAGCATTCATAACAAATTCTCCCGGTCCAATAAAGTACGAATAGAGCAACCTGCCTTTCATGGTTCAAAAAAATAATAAAACAAAGATTTAAATGAGATGAAGCTTACATTTATTGCTCTGAAAATGTCTGTTTAAATTAATTACAGCAAATAGTTGAATCGTTCTGTTATTTTTTCAACATGAATGTTCATTATGTGAAAACACACAAGAGATCAATGGAACAACATAATGATGGTACAGCGTTGGTTTTCAGAAAACTACCTCAGCTAAATCTCAAGACTAAAGGAATTTGAATGTTTTGAATGAATTTGAAATTTGATTTGTTTAGATTTTAGATTTTAATAAGACTGTCTTAAAGGGAAAGTGAAATACAACTGAGTGACTATATGTGTTTACAGATAACAGCACACTAAATTTATACCAAATATTAAGCAAACCACAAGGGAAACTGACTGGGTGATCCCTGTCCAGCCGCTTCCCAGGTTATATCCATAGAGCTATAAATATTATAGCTCTATGGTTGTATGGTAAACTTGGGGGTAAACCTGGTAACACGGCAGTAACCGGTCAAATGGATTTTGACTGGCACCCTGAACAAAGATATTCACTCAATAGGAAGTCCACCAACATTAGGGCTGGATAGCTCAGTTGGTAGAGCATTGGTACATAAACGCAGGGGTCACAGGTTCAAATCCCACTCCAGTCAATTTGTCTTTGTTCACCTCAAAATTACATTTATACCACTTAAGTTTCTATATTTAAAAATTGACTGAAGCTATACCATATAATTTTAATGTATATCAATAAACAACTAGATACAAGTTATACAAGTGCATTTTACAAATTAAATAACATGTGAAATTTTAAAGTGTTTTTATTGACATTGCAATACTGCTTTTAAAAAACATCACGAGGCATGAAGCCGTAGTTCATAACTAAGTGACATTTTCATCATGTCTTGATGCTCAAACACGACACAGAAGATTCACAAAAATTCATCAACTAAATTTAGATATTATCTGTTTAGTATATTTCCTTCAAGAGAACAGTTAATTAGCTGTTCCGACAATCAGTCGGAACAGCTCTTGTTTTCGTCAAGACTTTGTAAAATTTTCAGCGTATCTCTTTCCGAAAATAGAAACCTATTGACTTAAAACATGAATTTTCTTGGTGGCAAATGTCCTTCTTAGCATTGTCAAAAAAGACATGACAGACCATATTGAAGCTTATAACTCACGTCATCAGGTATCAGTTACACTACACCAGAGATTGTTTCAAAAGTTTAAAAACTTCATAACTCCTCCACCAAAAAAGATCTTTGTGACATATTGAAGATCAGTGCTCATTTCAAATGTCCTAAATAGATATGACCTCATTTTGACCTTTCCTTCAGGTCCAAACCTGAAGCTCAATTCAATCAATAATGTTAGAAGTCTACAGCGAATGTGGTACACAATTAGGATATAGTTTCAGTGTATGACATCATCAGTAATGCGTAGGCTACAGAATGTAGGTTTGATGACATCATCATATGTAAGAGTGCCCTCTAGAAAGAGCTTAACTAAAGCTGATGACTTAACTTAGTCAACAAAATAAGTTATGTCATCATGGCGTCATCTGAAAGTAAATAACATTAATTTGAAGTTTTTTGTTAGAAATATTATATCCTGAATCACATGACATGAATTAATCATATTTGGCCCAAGAGGAACAGCTCAGTGTTAGTTCAAACAATAAATACTTCACATCTAGTTATAATCAGAGTTGTGTTCAATTCATTCAACACATGAAGTCAAAGTAGTTGCATCCCTCACTGTCGTGAAAATACTCTCTTGAGACTTGGTAGCGTGTGGCATTATTCAGCTCACAAACACGGGGCATGGAACCTGATGAACTCTGCTTGATGTTGAATGAGAGACAGTCTTGGCGCTCCATACATCGTCGTCCGCAGCCAGCTATGGTGTCTGTTGGGTATCTGTCCAGGGTGTGGCCGAAGAGACAGCGAGATAGAAAGTGACCTGTAGACTCATCTGCTGTTAGGCAATTCACATCCAGAGTGGACTGACCACAGCGACGACGCTCGCAAATAATGAACAGGTTCGAATAATTCCAAGCATCGCCCCAATAGCCCAGAATATCTGGATTATTCTTGTAATCACGGGTTATCATGAAGCCATAATCCTGATCACCTTTCTGTTTATAACCATCTGGTTGGTTTGGCTCCCACTTCCGATATTCAGATGGATATTTACCATCCTCGTAGCAGTTCCATTCACCCTCAACTTCATTGTCATTGCAATTGATCCAAATACCTACTAGATATCCATGAGGCTGAAATGAAGTAAATATGAATTTATTTTCCCAATCTGAGCTTGGGACCATTATTGATGCGTTGTTACGATCACACTGCATCACGGCAGTGGACCAGTCGCCATTCATAGATCCATCCAGACCCAAGTAGCAAGAATCAGCAAAAGCCACCCATCCCTCAGGGCACCCTCTGGCTGCAAAGACATCCTTGGTTATCATGATGATAACAGAGAAAGTTACCACAGTGATTGAGGTCACGATATCATCAGCAAAGAACTTCATTTTCAGTTATCTTCTGATTTCTTCTAGTATTTTAAGTTTTGAGAACCAAATCTTAAGAGTCAGCCGTGTTGTATGCAGTCGGATGAAAAATGAGGATCTGTGACGCAGTTCAAATTCACCCTGCATCTTTCATCAGTCAATTTATAAATAATCGAGCAGACATTTTTAGCCAATCAAGCATTGATTATGTGCATTTACCTGTTACTAAGCTACCACATTTTGTTTACATATCGTGTCCTACAACTTGCTTTCATGAAGGTTATAACAGTTATAAGTTGATTGCACTTTTTAAACTCGAAAAATGACTTTCAAGTAATATCAAAATATAGGCCAATTTTTTATATTTATTTGTTGTATTTTTCATTGCACCCAATGAAATTCATACCTTTATTAAAAACATATATAAAGCTAGGGTGTATTTGTTTGTTTATTTAATTTTTATTACATCCAATCTAATTTGTATGCAAGACTACATTTGCATTACAATTTAGTTGAATTTCCTTTGTGTTTTTGTTGTTGTTGTTTATTAGGGAGGGGGGGGGGGGGTTATAGTTTCGATCTCTGTAAGCTCCAATGACAGGTTTTTCCCTTTTAACTTAATTTGTTTATATTAAAGGAAGTTGTCTATATCATTCTGCTGACAGGGATTTTCCATCAGCCCAGGTCAATTTTAATATGTGACCTGCAAAGCTCAGAATTTGTGCGGAAGTTAGAAAATACTTGCTTAGCGAGAATGTCAAATATTGGTTCTTGTTCTTTTTAAACCACCTTGAATGAGGTCTACCCATCCTGTTATAAGCTGATCATTAAGGGCAAAACAAATCAATACAAAAACAGTCTTACCACCAAAGAATCAATTGGCGATTGAAAAAGAAAATCGAAAAATCTAATGCCAAAAAATAAGATTTTTGGGGGTAAAAATTTAAGACGTTGGATTACCAATTTAAATTGGAAAAGTAAAAGTTATAGACAATGCAGACAAATGCACCAAAACAGACCTCTCTGGGAATAAAGAGAGCTTGCAAAGCTTTGTTCCTATGGCGAGTAAACTTGGGGTAAACCTGGTAACATGACAGTTTCAGATTGTATAGCTGTTGACCAGCACCCCTCCGCCCCCCCCCCCCCCCCCCCCCGAATAAAGATATTGCTGAACAAAGATATTGACTCAATTTGAAGTCTGCCAACATTAGGGCTGGATAGCTCAGTTGGTAGACCATCGGTGCGTTAAGGTGGGGGTCGCAGCTTCAATTACCACAGGAGTAAAGTTTTACTTGTTCACCCCAAAATGAAATTCAAACCACTTTAGTTTCTTTATAAAAAAAATACCTAAGCTATTATACCATTGAATTTTCTTGGATGCCATAAAACAACTAGATACAAATTATACAAGTGCATTTTACAAATTAAATGATATGCAACATGTGAAATTTTAAAATGTTTTTGTTGACATTGCAATACTGCCTTGAAAAAAAAACATCACGAGACATGAAGCCGTAGTTCATAACTAAAGTGACATTGTCATGATGTCTTGATGCTCAAACACGACACAAAAGATTCACAAAAATTCATCAACTAAATTTAGATATTATCTGTTTAGTATATTTCCTTTAAGAGAACAGTTAATTAGCTGTTCCGACATTCAGTCGGAACAGCTCTTGTTTTCAGCAAGATTTTGTAAATTTTTCAGCATAACTCTTTCCGGAAAAAAAACCCCATTGACTTAAACATGAATTTTCTTGGTGGCCAATGTCCTTCTTAGCATTGTCAAAAAAGAAATGACAGAAAATATTGCAGCTGATAACTTAGTCTCTAAAACAACCCACGTCATCACGACGTCATCAGGTATCAGTTACACTACACCCAAGATTATTTCAAAAGTTTAAAAACTTCATAACTCCTCCACCAAAAAAGATCTTTGTGACATATTGAAGATCAGTGCTCATTTCAAATGTCATAAACAGATATGACCTCATTTTGACCTTTCCTTCAGGTCCAGACCTGAAGCTCAATTCAATCAATAATGTTAGAAGTCTACAGCGAATGTGGTACACAATTAGGATATAGTTTCAGTGTATGAAATCATCAGTAATGTGTAGGCTACAGAATGTAGGTTTGATGACATCATCATATGTAAGAGCGCCCTCTAGAAAGAGCTTAACTAAAGCTGATGACTTAACTTAGTCAACAAAAGAAGTTATGTCACCATGGCGTCATCTGAAAGTAAATAACATTAATTAGAAGCTTTTTTGTTAGAAATATTATATCCTGAATCACATGACATGAATTAATCATATTTGGCCCAAGAGGAACAGCTCAGTGTTAGTTCAAACAATAAATACTTCACATCTAGTTATAATCAGAGTTGTGTTCAATTCATTCAACACATGAAGTCAAAGTAGTTGCATCCCTCACTGTCGTGAAAATACTCTCTTGAGACTTGGTAGCGTGTGGCATAATTCAGCTCACAAACACGGGACATGGAATCAGATGAACCCTGCTTGGTGTTGAATGAGAGACAGTCTTGGCGCTCCATACATCGTCGTCCGCAGCCAACTATGGTGTTTGTTGGGTATCTGTCCAGGGTGTGGCCGAAGAGACAGCGAGATAGAAAGTGATCTGTAGACTCATTTAATGTCAGGCAATATTAATTACAGATTCAGATTAGACTGGCCACACCTATCTTGACGAGGACGCTCGCAAATAATAAACATGTTCAAATAATTCCAGGCATCGCCCCAATAGCCCAGAATATCTGGATTATTCTTGTAATCACGGGTTATCATGAAGCCATAATCCTGATCGCCTTTCTGTTTATCATCATCTGGATGGTTTGGCTCCCACTTCCGATACTCAATCGGATATTTACCATCCTCGTAGCAGTTCCATTCACCCTCAACTTCATTGTCATTGCAATTGATCCAAATACCTACTAGATCTCCATGATGCTGAAATGTAGTAAATATGAATTTATTTTCCCAATCTGAGCTTGGGACCATTATTGATGCATTGTTACGATCACACTGCATCACGGCAGTGGACCAGTCGCCATTCATAGATCCATCCAGACCCAAGTAGCAAGAATCAGCAAAAGCCACCCATCCATCAGGGCACCCTCTGGCTGCAAAGACATCCTTGCTTATCATGATGATAACAGAGAAAGTTACCACAGTGATTGAGGTCACGATATCATCAGCAAAAAACTTCATTTTCAGTAATCCTCTGATTTCCTGCAATTTGTATTAATTCTTGAGACAATAACTCCCAAGGAGTCAGCCGTGATGTACACAGTCAGATTCAAAATGAGGATCTGTGACGCAGTTCAAATTCAACCTGCATCTTTCATCAGTCAAGGTACATCCATTCGAGCAAACATTATTGACTTATTGCCCCTTACCAAGCTACCATGTTTTAATAATGTTTCCTATTAGCTTGACTGCTTCTGATAACGGCCAATTAAGCGCTTTGTAATTATAAAAGTCATCTCAAAAGGATGGTTCAGTATCAAGTTTGGAAAACATTGACATCTTGAATTTAAAAACAGAAAATTTAGTCCAGGTTCAATGAAAAGTCTAGGCTTGTTATTTTCAAAACACCCCTTAAACTGATAAATTTAAAAAACCTACATAATAAATATTCATAGTTTTTGTGTGTATTAGTCATTCATAATTTTGGAATTCATCTCATCAAGTTTTTTGCTGATAGAATTTGATTTTATCATCCAAATTTGTTGTAGTCACAAGAATTCATTTACATATGTAGTCATTCAAGAGAACGTTTCTATATTGATGGAGTTGAATTCCTTGAGTATTCTTCCAATAAATAAAACCCTTGTAAAAGTCACACAAATTTAATTTTTGTGTAATACATTTGACTTAGGTTAGCCTTGATGAAGGCGCGCTGGCCAACCGGTGTTTATTGCTATTAGACGCTCCAGCATAATTATTAATTTCCCCCACTTAGCCGTTGCCGCAAACTCCAGGGCACCCCCACACTCACAGTGAGTGGATCCATACATTGTTACCTTTCATACACTTACACGTATAATGCATGTGCATGTACTTGTATAGTATACATGTAGTTGTGTGTGTGTGGCTATTCGTCGTCGTGCTTTGATGCTTTCGTACTTGCCAAGATACAAGGCTGAGCACATTATGCTAATGTCACTTTAAAAAGTATTCTCATTGGTTCTTGTTTGACCTAACGACTCCTGACTACGACGTCAATCACAGCCTGTTGCTTAAAATGTGTGCACGTGTTCAGAAAGATAACAGTACTGACGGGGCTGCCTGAAAAATAACGGATTGACTGTATCCAGTAGGCAAAATTACAAATGTGTCATGCCCTTCAATGATTGCCTTCTCAAATATTATCAGTCAACTTTAGTGTATATAGTTATTTGCTTTTGTGAAGGACAGCATTGAAAGTAGGCCTGCTTGAAATGTTGAAAGTCTGTCTCTGCTCTAAACGAATATCGTTGATTTGTAGCTTGTCAGCAGCCGAGATTTGACGACCGTTTATTATTTCTTTATCCAACCGTGATCCAACCATAGAGAAAGGAATAGACTCTGTTCCCTCACTATGATCCAACATTTCCCACAAAAATGCCATTTTGTCCACAAGACAACCAGCCTGGTGACTGTAGGAGTCAAAGTCCTTGCTCTGCGGTCAAAGCTACGAGCATGTGATTGACCATCCGATAAAATGACTCGCCCACATCTTGCATACAAAAGTCTGTTGGAAATCCAACGGGAAAATAAAGAAATACATAAGCTTTCTTTTACAAACGCATCAAGGCTGTCGTCCTAACGGACTCCGTGCTTGGACTGTGTGGGTGTGCGAGTGTGTATCATCCTGACGGACTCCTTGTGTGGGAAAACTCAGGGCTAAGGAAAAGCGCAAAGACAGCCTTAATCAAGGCTAGACTTAGGTTAGTTGTATGAAAGAAAATTGTTTAGTTCATTATGCATAAAGTGACATTCCATGACATGGCTCAATTTTTATAAGTGATCTACATCGATGTCCACAGCCAGCTATGATGTCTGTTGGGTATCTGTCCAGGGTGTGGCCGAAGAGACAGTGAGACACAAAGTGACCAGTAGACTCAACTATTTACTGTCAGGCAAATTTAATTACACATTTAGAGTGGACTGACCACACCTGTCTTGACGAGGATGCTCACAAATAATAAACATGTTCACATAATTCCAGGTATCGCCCCAATAACCCAGAATATCTGGATTGTTCTTGTAATCCTTGGTTATCATGAAGCCATAATCCTGATCAGCTGTTCCTTTATAACCATCTGGTTGGTTTGGCTCCCACTTCCGATATTCAGTCAGATATTTACCATCCTCGTAGCAGTTCCATTCACCTTCAACTTCAATGTCATTGCAATTGATCCAAATACCTATTAGATCTCCATGATGCTGAAATGAAGTAAATATGAATTTGTTTTCCCAATCTGAGCTTGGGACCATTATAGATGCATTGTTACGATCACACTGCATCACGGCAGTGGACCAGTCGCCATTCATAGATCCATCCAGACCCAAGTAGCAAGAATCAGCAAAAGCCACCCATCCATCAGGGCACCCTCTGGCTGCAAAGACATCCTTGGTTATCATGATGATAACAGAGAAAGTTACCACAGTGATTGAGGTCACGATATCATCAGCAAAGAACTTCATTTTCAGTAATCTTCTGATTTCCTGTAATTTGTATTAATTTTTGAGACAATCACTCCAATGAGTCAGCCGTGATGTATGCAGTCAGATTTAAAATGAGGATCTGTGACGCAGTTCAAATTCACCCAGCATCTTTCATCAGTTAAGGTACATCTATTCGAGCAATCATTATTGATTTATTGCCCCTTACCAAGCTACCATGTTTTAGTAATATTCCCCATTAGCTTGACTGCTTGTATTAACAGCCAGCTCCATTTATGCACTTTGTCATCTCAAAAGGATGGTTCAGTATCAAGTTTGGAAAATATTTAAATCTTGAAATTAGGAACAGGAATTGTTGTCAAAATTTAATAAAATTGTGTTATTTTCACAACACCACTTCAAATGATAAATTGCAGCAGTTGTATAGCTATTTTAGTTGGTTTTTTTTATTCATTAATAATTTGGGAATAAAATTCTCTTTTGCCAATAGGATATAATTTATCATCCAATTTGTTGTTCTGACAATATTTCATTTACATACAAAGTCATTCAAGACAACGTTTTTATCACAATGGAGTTGAATTTATGAGGTATTTTTCCAATAAACAAAATCCTTGTAAAAATCACACAAGTTTTAATTTCTTGTAATACATTTGTTGTGTTCATTTGTGTGAGTTTAAATGTTGCACTCTTGTAATTTGACATGGGTTCATTGTATGATAAAAATTTGTCTCTATCGATATGCAAAAAAAGACATTCCATCAGACGGGTTCATTTTGATAAGTGATCTACATCAATGTCTACAGCCAGCTATGGTGTCCGTCCAAGGTTACTGTGATGATGACATCAGATGAATGGGAGTCTTATGGGGACACTAGGTGGCAGCAGACTTACTAGGTAAAACTACTTTTCTGGGACATGTGAGCAAGCTACAAACTTTATAATTAATGGACATTTACCTGGTATGTCTGCTGCCACCTAGTGTTCCAAAGTCTCCCATTGGGGTCAATAGGCCTTATCCTTGTTACCCTTGAGTTACTCTTAAGTACCCATTTGGGTACAAGGCTACATTTGAGGCTACATGGAAAGTCTTTCATATTGGAGAGAGCAGCAAAGGGGTATCAGGCTGAAGGACTGGCCACTGTGGGGGTCTTTTAAACGAATAAACAAAGCTACCCCATCCACCAGCTTTTCTTTAGTTCTTATCAAAAGAGAATAACAGAGAAACAATGCAAGGTTTAGCTCGGACTTTATCAGCTGGCAAGGGGGAGGGGGAAGGAGGAGAAAGGAGGGGGAGGGGGAAGGAGGGGGAGGGAGGGGAAAGGAGGGAGGGGGAAGGGGTGAGGGAGGATGAATGGATTTTAGTGGGGGAGGGGGTCCCAGGATTCTGTTTTTTTCAGTAGCTAGAAGATCATGGTTTCTTTATTTTTAAGGGGGCACTGGGAGCCACCATCGTCTTATATTTAAGTGTCATTTTATGTCAGGATTTAGTTTGATTTACACAGGAATCTTGGCAGGGAATCGAACCCACTACCTTCGAAAGAGCATTCATAACAAATTCTCCCTGTCCAATAAATTACAAATAAAGCAACCTGCCTTTCATGGTTCAAAAAAATAATGAAACAAAGATTTAAATGAGATGAAACTTACATTTATTGCTCTGAAAATGTCCGTTTAAATTAAATACGGCAAATAGTTGAATCGTTTTGTTAACTTTTCAACATTGATTTTCATTATGTGAAAAGACACAAGAGATCAATGGAACAACTCAACAGATGGTACATGAGCGTTGGTTTTCAGAAAACTACCTCAGCTAAATCTAAAGACTAAAGGAATTTGAATGTTTTGAATGAATTTGTAATTTTTTTTTTTTTTTAGATTTTAGATTTTTATAAGACTCTTAAAGGGAAAGTGAAATACAACTGAGTGACTATATATTTTTACAGATAACAGCATACTAAATTTATACCAAATATTATGCAAACCACAAGGGAAACTGACTGGGTGATCCCTGTCCAGCCGCTGCCCAGGTTATATCCATAGAGCTATAAATATTATAGCTCTATGGTTGTATGGTAAACTTGGGGTAAACCTGGTAACACGGCAGTAACCGGTCGAATGGATTTTGACTGGCACCCTGAACAAAGATTATTCACTCAATAGGAAGTCCACCAACATTAGGGCTGGATAGCTCAGTTGGTAGAGCTTTGGTACATTAACGCAGGGGTCACAGGTTCAAATCCCACTCCAGTCAGTTTGTCTTTGTTCATCCCAAAATTACATTTACACCACTTAAGTTTCTATATTTAAAAATTGACTGAAGCTATACCATATAATTTTCATGGATACCATAAAACAACTAGATACAAGTGCATTTTACAAATTAAATGATATGCAACATGTGAAATTTTAAAATAATTTTGTTGACATTGCAATACTGCCGACAATACTGCCTTTGTCCCAGACAGTTAGCTCAACAGTCTTGCCAAGTTAAGCACCATTGACTGCGGTTAGTAAATGGATGGGAGACCACTCCAAGTACATCTGGGACATGATAGGGCTTTGTAACATCGAGCTCACGTCTTTCGGATGGGACGTAAAACTGTAGGTCCTGTGCATTGTGTAATGCACATAAAACACCCAGAACACTTATCGTAAAAGAGAAGGGGCTTGCCCTGGTGTTTCTGGTTTGGCTGCTTAATGCGCCACCTCTGAGCATGTTTGGAGCATAGATTATACACATTGTAATGCGCATTTGATCATATTAATATGGAATTTGCGCAATATAAATGGAAATTATTATTATTATTATTATTTTAAAAAAAACATCACGAGGCATGAAGCCGTAGTTCATAGCTAAAGTGACATTGTCATCATGTCTTGATGCTCAAACACAACACAGAAGATTCACAAAAATTCATCAACTAAATTTAGATATTATCTGTTTAGTATATTTCCTTCAAGAGAATACTTAATTAGCTGTTCCGACAATCAGTCGGAACAGATCTTGTTTTCGTCAAGCCAAAACCCTTTTGACTTAGCCAAAACAGGAATTTTCTTGGCGGTAAATGTCCTTCTTAGCATTATTAGAAACAGACATAATATACCATATTGAAGCTTATAACTTAGTCTTTAAAACAACCTACGTCATCATGGTGTCATCAGGTATCAAGTTACACAACACCAAAATTTTTGTTTCAAAAGTTTAAAAACTTCATAACACCTGAACTAAAAATGTGGAACACAATTAGGATATAGTTTCATCATTAATGTTGAATTAGAGACAGTCTTGGTGCTCCAGGGTATCTGTCCAGGGTGTGGCTGAAGAGACAGTGAGATAGAAAGTGATCTGTAGACTCATTTACTGTCAGGCAATATTAATTACAGATTCAGATTAGACTGGCCACACCTATCTTGACGAGGACGCTCGCAAATAATAAACAACTTGTCATCATTCCAGGTATCGCCCCAATAGCCCAGAATATCTGGATTATTCTTGTAATCACGGGTTATCATGAAGCCATAATCTTGATTGCCTGCATGTTTATCATCATCTGGTTGGTTTGGCTCCCACTTCCGATATTCAGTCGGATATTTACCATCCTCGTAGCAGTTCCATTCACCCTCAACTTCAATGTCATTGCAATTGATCCACATACCATCATACAGCCCATGATGCTGAAATGAAGTAAATATGAATTTGTTTTCCCAATCTGAGCTTGGGACCATTATAGATGCATTGTTACGATCACACTGCATCACGGCAGTGGACCAGCCGCCATTCATAGATCCATCCAGACCCAAGTAGCAAGAATCAGCAAAAGCTACCCATCCATCAGGGCACCCTCTGGCTGCAAAGACATCCTTGGTTATCATGATGATAACAGAGAAAGTTACCACAGTGATTGACGTCACGATATCATCAGCAAAGAACTTCATTTTCAGTAATCTTCTGATTTCCTGTAATTTGTATTAATTGTTGAGACAAAAACTCCAAGGAGTCAGCCGTGTTGTATGCAGTCGGATGAAAAATGAGGATCTGTGACGCAGTTCAAATTCACCCTGCATCTTTCATCAGTCAATTTATAAATAATCGAGCAGACATTTTTAGCCAATCAAGCATTGATTATGTGCATTTACCTGTTACTAAGCTACCACATTTTGTTTACATATATCGTGTCCTACAACTTGCTTTCATGAAGGTTATAACAGTTATAAGTTGATTGCACTTTTAAACTCGAAAAATGACTTTCAAGTAATATCAAAATATAGGCCAATTTTTTTATATTTATTTGTTGTATTTTTCATTGCACCCAATGAAATTCATACCTTTATTAAAAACATATATAAAGCTAGAGTGTATTTGTTTGTTTATTTAATTTTTATTACATCCAATCTAATTTGTATGCAAGACTACGTTTGCATTACAACTGAGTTGAATTTCCTTTGTGTTTTTGTTTTGTTGTTTATTAGGGAGGGGGGGGGTTATAGTTTTGATCTCTGTAAGCTCCAATGACAGGTTTTTCCCTTTTACTTAATTTGTTTATATTAAAGGAAGTTGTCTATATCATTCTGCTGACAGGGATTTTCCATCAGCCCAGGTCAATTTTAATATGTGACCTGCAAAGCTCAGAATTTGCTGAAGATACAAAAATACTTGCTTAGCAAGAATGTCAAATATTGGTTCTTGTTCTTTTTAACCACCTTGAATGAGGTTTACCCATCCTGTTATAAGCTGATCATTAAGGGCAAAACAAATCAATACAAAAACAGTCTTACCACCAGAGATTCAATTGGCTATTGAAAAAGAAAATCGAAAAATCTAATGCTAAAAAATAAGATTTTGGGGGGTAAAAATTTAAGACGTGGGATTACCAATTTAAATTGGAAAAGTAAAAGTTATAGACAATGCAGACAAATGCACCAAAACAGACCTCTCTGGGAATAAATAGAGCTTGCAAAGCTTTGTTCCTATGGCGAGTAAACTTGGGGTAAACCTGGTAACATGACAGTTTCAGGTTGTATAGCTGTTGACCGGCACCCCGCCGCCCCCCCCCCCCCCCCCCCCCGAATAAAGTTATTGCGAACAAAGATATTGACTCAATATGAAGTCTGCCAACATTAGGGCTGGATAGCTCAGTTAGTAGACCATCGGTGCGTTAAGGTGGGGGTTGCAGCTTCAATTACCACAGGAGTAAAGTTTTACTTGTTCACAACAAAATGAAATTCAAACCACTTTAGTTTCTTCATGAAAAAAAAAGACCTAAGCTATACCATATAATTTTCATGGATACCATAAAACAACTAGATACAAATTATACAAGTGCATTTTACAAAATAAATGATATGCAACATGTGAAATTGTAAAATGTTTTTATTGACATTGCAATACTGCCTTAAAAAAAACATCACGAGGCATGAAGCCGTAGTTCATAACTAAAGTGACATTGTCATGATGTCTTGATGCTCAAACACGACACAGAAGATTCACAAAAATTCATCAACTAAATTTAGATATTATCTGTTTAGTATATTTCCTTCAAGAGAACAGTTAATTAGCTGTTCTGACAATCAGTCGGAACAGCTCTTGTTTTTAGCAAGATTTTGTAAATTTTTAGCATAACTCTTTCCGGAAAAAAAAAACCTTTGACTTAAAACATGAATTTTCTTGGTGGCAAATGTCCTTCTTAGCATTGTCAAAAAAGACATGACAGACCATATTGAAGCTTATAACTCACGTCATCAGGTATCAGTTACACTACACAACAGATTGTTTCAAAAGTTTAAAAACTTCATAACTCCTCCACCAAAAAAGATCTTTGTGACATATTGAAGATCAGTGCTCATTTCAAATGTCGTAAACAGATATGACCTCATTTTGACCTTTCCTTCAGGTCCAAACCTGAAGCTCAATTCAATCAATAATGTTAGAAGTCTACAGCGAATGTGGTACACAATTAGGATATAGTTTCAGTCTATGAAATCATCAGTAATGTGTAGGCTACAGAATGTAGGTTTGATGACATCATCATATGTAAGAGCGCCCTCTAGAAAGAGCTTAACTAAAGCTGATGACTTAACTTAGTCAACAAAATAAGTTATGTCATCATGGCGTCATCTGAAAGTAAATAACCTTAATTTGAAGCTTTTTTGTTAGAAATAATATCTCCTGAACCACATGACATGAATTAATCATATTTGGCCCAAGAGGAACAGCTCAGTGTTAGTTCACAAAATAAACACTTCACATCTGGTTATAATCAGAGTTGTGTTCAATTCATTGAACACATGAAGTCAAAATAGTTGCATCCCTCACTGACATGAAAATACTTTCTTGAGACTTTGTAGTGTGTGGCATTATTCAGCTCACAAACACGGGGCATGGAACCAGATGAACCCTGCTTGATGTTGAATGAGAGACAGTCTTGGCGCTCCATACATCGTCGTCCGCAGCCAGCTATGGTGTCTGTTGGGTATCTGTCCAAGGTGTGGCCGAAGAGACAGCGAGATACAAAGTGACCTGTAGACTCATTTACTATCAAGCAATATTAATTACAGATTCAGATTAGACTGACCACACCTATCTTGACGAGGACGCTCGCAAATAATAAACAACTTCTCATCATTCCAGGTATCGCCCCAATAGCCCAGAATATCTGGATTATTCTTGTAATCACGGGTTATCATGAAGCCATAATCCTGATCACCTTTCCATTTATAACCATCTGGTTGGTTTGGCTCCCACTTCCGATATTCAGTCGGATATTTACCATCCTCGTAGCAGTTCCATTCACCTTCAACTTCTTTCTCATTGCAATTGATCCAAATACCATCATACTGCCCATGATGCTGAAATGAAGTAAATATGAATTTGTTTTCCCAATCTGAGCTTGGGACCATTATAGATGCATTGTTACGATCACACTGCATCACGGCAGTGGACCAGTCGCCATTCATAGATCCATCCAGACCCAAGTAGCAAGAATCAGCAAAAGCTAACCATCCATCAGGGCACCCTCTGGCTGCAAAGACATCCTTGGTTATCATGATGATAACAGAGAAAGTTACCACAGTGATTGAGGTCACGATATCATCAGCAAAGAACTTCATTTTCAGTAATTTCTAATTTCCTGTAATTTGTATTAATTTTTGAGACAATCACTCCAAGGAGTCAGCCGTGATGTATGCAGTCGGATTTAAAATGAGGATCTGTGACGCAGTTCAAATTTCTTCTGCAATTTTCATCACTACAACAATAATCAATTAACCAATCAAGCATTTATTATGACCATTTACCTGCTACTAGGCAACCACATTTAATATCGTATTCTACCTCTTACTTCAGGTAATAACCAGCTCCGTTGAGTATTTAGTAATGATTCCCTACAGCTGTCAAAGCATTGTTCCTATGGCGAGTTATCCATGAAGGGTATAACAGTGGTTCAGTATTGAATTGGGAAAAATTTGATTGCATTTTTGAAACTAGTTAAATGACTTTCAAGTAATATCAAAACATAGGCCATTTTCATATTTATTTGTTGTTTTTTCTTGTTGAATTTCCTTTGTGTTTTTGTTGTTGTTGTTTATTAGGGAGGGGGGGGTATAGTTTTGATCTCTGTAAGCTCCAATGACAGGTTTTTCCCCTTTAACTTAATTTGTTTATATCAAAGGAAGTTGTTTATATCATTCTGCTGACAGGGATTTTCCATCAGCCCAGGTCAATTTTAATATGTGACCTGCAAAGCTCAGAATTTGCCGAAGTTAGAAAATACTTGCTAAGCGAGAATGTCAAATATTGGTTCTTGTTCTTTTTAAACCACCTTGAATGAGGTTTACCCATCCTGTTATAAGCTGATCATTAAGGGCAAAACAAATCAATACAAAAACAGTCTTACCACCAAAGAATCAATTGGCTATTGAAAAAGAAAATCGAAAAATCTAACCCTAAAAAATCTTAATTTGGGGGGTAAAAAATTAACATTTAAATCGGAAAAGTTATAGAAAATGAAATACAAGGAAAAATTGAACGACCAAATTGCACCAAAAAAGACCTTTCTAGGAGAAGGGTCTTTGTTTTTTAACTGGGCGACTCTCCCACGCTATTGTACTTATTGACTGCAGTATCAAAAGCAAGATTAAAAAAATAAATAAATAAAACTGTCACACATGAAAGATGAAGAAATACTAGCGGGAATCAAACTGCCTGTAAAACAAATTATGGCAATTATGTAAACACTGGTTGACAAGATGGCATTACACTGTACAACATAAGGTGACATTGACTCCCATAACAGCGCACCCACGGTTATTGTGATGATGACATCACATGAATGGGAGTCTCTTATGGGGACACTAGGTGGCAGCAGACTTACCAGGTAAAACTACTTTTCTGGGACATGTGAGCAAGCTACAAACTTTATAATTAATGGACATTTACCTGGTATGTCTGCTGCCACCTAGTGTTCCAAAGTCTCCCATTGGGGTCAATAGGCCCTATTCTTGTTACCCTTGAGTTACTCTTAAGTACCCACTTGGGTACAAGGCTACATTAGAGGCTACAAGGGAGGTCTTTCATATTGGAGAGAACAGCAAAGGGGTATCAGGCTGAAGGACTGGCCATTGTGGGGGTCTTTTAAACAAATGAGCAAAGCTACCCCATCCACAAGGTTTTCTTTAGTTCTTATCAAAAGAGAATAACAGAGAAACACTGCAAGGTTTAGCTCGGACTTTATCAGTTGGTAAGGGCGAGGGGGAAGGAGAGGGAAGGAGTGGGAAGGAGGGAAAGGAGGGGGAGGGGGAAGGAGGGGAAAGGAGGGGGAGGGGGAAGGAAGGGGAGGGGGAAGGAGGGGGAAGGAGGGGAAAGGAGGGGGAAGGGGAAAGGAGGGGGAAGGAGGGGGGAAGGAGGTGAGGGAGGATGAATGGATTTTAGTGGGGGAGGGGGTCCCAGGATCTTGTTTTTTTCAGTAGCTAGAAGATCATGGTTTCTTTATTTTTAAGGGGGCACAGGGAGCCACCATCGTCTTATATTTAAGTGTCATTTTATGTCAGGATTTAGTTTGATTTACACAGGAATCTTGGCAGGGAATCGAACCCACTACCTTCTAAAGAGCATTCATAACAAATTCTCCCGGTCCAATAAAGTACAAATAAAGCAACCTGCCTTTCATGGTTCAAAAAAATAATGAAACAAAGATTTGAATGAGATGAAACTTACATTTATTGCTCTGAAAATGTCTGTTTAAACTAAATACGTTGAATACAAATAGTTGAATCGTTTTGTTAACTTTTCATTATGTGAAAACACAAAAGAGATCAATGGAACAACTCAACAGATGGTACATGAACGTTGGTTTTCTCAACTAAATCTCAAGACTAAAGGATTTTGAATGTTTTGAATGAATTTGATTTTTTTTTTTTTTTTTTAGATTTTAGATTTTAATAAGACTGTCTTAAAGGGAAAGTGAAATACAACTGAGTGACTATATGTGTTTACAGATAACAGCATACTAAATTTACACCAAATATTAAGCAAACCACAAGGGAAACTGACTGGGTGATCCCTGTCCAGCCGCTTCCCAGGTTATATCCATAGAGCTAGAAATATTATAGCTCTATGGTTGTATGGTAAACTTGGGGGTAAACCTGGTAACACGGCAGTAACCGGTTGAATGGATTTTGACTGGCACCCTGAACAAAGATATTCACTCAATAGGAAGTCTACCAACATTAGGGCTGGATAGCTCAGTTGGTAGAGCATTGGTACGTTAAGGCAGGGGTTGCAGGTTCAAATCCCACTCCAGTCAATTTGTCTTTGTTCATCCCAAAATTACATTTACACCACTTAAGTTTCTATATTTAAAAATTGACTGAAGCTATACCATATAATTTTCATGGATACCATAAAACACCTAGATACAAGTGCATTTTACAAATTAAATGATATGCAACATGTGAAATTTTAAAATGTTTTTGTTGACATTGCAATACTGCCTTTAAAAAAAAACATCACGAAGCATGAAGCCGTAGTTCATAACTAAAGTGACATTGTCATCATGTCTTGATGCTCAAACACGACAGAGAAGATTCACAAAAATTCATCAACTAAATTTAGATATTATCTGTTTAGTATATTTCCTTCAAGAGAATACTTAATTAGCTGTTCCGACAATCAGTCAGAACAGATCTTGTTTTCATCGAGATTTTTTAAATGATCTCTTTCCGCCAAAACCCTATTGACTTAAAACAGGAATTTTCTTGGCAGTAAATGTCCTTCTCAGCATTATCAGAAAAAGACATGATATACCATATTGAAGCTTATAACTTAGTCTTTGAAACAACCTACGTCATCATGGCGTCATCAGGTATCAAGTTACACTACACCAAAATTTTTGTTTCAAAAGTTTAAAAACTTCATAACACCTGAACTAAAAATGTGGAACCCAATTAGGATATAGTTTCATCATTAATGTTGAATTAGAGACAGTCTTGGCGCTCCAGGGTATCTGTCCAGGGTGTGGCTGAAGAGACAGCGAGATAGAAAGTGACCTGTAGACTCATTTACTGATTACAGATTCAGATTAGACTGGCCACACCTATCTTGACGAGGACGCTCGCAAATAATAAACAACTTGTCCTCATTCCAGGTATCGCCCCAATAGCCCAGAATATCTGGATTATTCTTGTAATCACGGGTTATCATGAAGCCATAATCTTGATTGCCTGCCCTTTCATCATCATCTGGTTGGTTTGGCTCCCACTTCCGATATTCAGTCGGATATTTACCATCCTCGTAGCAGTTCCATTCACCCTCAACTTCAATGTCATTGCAATTGATCCACATACCATCATACAGCCCATGATGCTGAAATGAAGTAAATATGAATTTGTTTTCCCAATCTGAGCTTGGGACCATTATTGATGCATTGTTACGATCACACTGCATCACGGCAGTGGACCAGCCGCCATTCATAGATCCATCCAGACCCAAGTAGCAAGAATCAGCAAAAGCTACCCATCCATCAGGGCACCCTCTGGCTGCAAAGACATCCTTGGTTATCATGATGATAACAGAGAAAGTTACCACAGTGATTGACGTCACGATATCATCAGCAAAGAACTTCATTTTCAGTAATCTTCTGATTTCCTGTAATTTGTATTAATTGTTGAGACAAAAACTCCAAGGAGTCAGCCGTGTTGTATGCAGTCGGATGAAAAATGAGGATCTGTGACGCAGTTCAAATTCACCCTGCATCTTTCATCAGTCAATTTATAAATAATCGAGCAGACATTTTTAGCCAATCAAGCATTGATTATGTGCATTTACCTGTTACTAAGCTACCACATTTTGTTTACATATCGTGTCCTACAACTTGCTTTCATGAAGGTTATAACAGTTATAAGTTGATTGCACTTTTTAAACTCGAAAAATGACTTTCAAGTAATATCAAAATATAGGCCAATTTTTTATATTTATTTGTTGTATTTTTCATTGCACCCAATGAAATTCATACCTTTATTAAAAACATATATAAAGCTAGGGTGTATTTGTTTGTTTATTTAATTTTTATTACATCCAATCTAATTTGTATGCAAGACTACATTTGCATTACAATTGAGTTGAATTTCCTTTGTGTTTTTGTTGTTGTTGTTTATTAGGGAGGGGGGGGGGTTATAGTTTCGATCTCTGTAAGCTCCAATGACAGGTTTTTCCCTTTTAACTTAATTTGTTTATATTAAAGGAAGTTGTCTATATCATTCTGCTGACAGGGATTTTCCATCAGCCCAGGTCAATTTTAATATGTGACCTGCAAAGCTCAGAATTTGTGCGGAAGTTAGAAAATACTTGCTTAGCGAGAATGTCAAATATTGGTTCTTGTTCTTTTTAAACCACCTTGAATGAGGTCTACCCATCCTGTTATAAGCTGATCATTTAGGGCAAAACAAATCAATACAAAAACAGTCTTACCACCAGAGATTCAATTGGCTATTGAAAAAGAAAATCGAAAAATCTAATGCTAAAAAATAAGATTTTGGGGGGTAAAAATTTAAGAAGTTGGATTACCAATTTAAATTGGAAAAGTAAAAGTTATAGACAATGCAGACAAATGCACCAAAACAGACCTCTCTGGGAATAAATAGAGCTTGCAAAGCTTTGTTCCTATGGCGAGTAAACTTGGGGTAAACCTGGTAACATGACAGTTTCAGATTGTATAGCTGTTGACCAGCATCCCTCCGCCCCCCCCCCCCCCCCCCGAATAAAGATATTGCTGAACAAAGATATTGACTCAATATGAAGTCTGCCAACATTAGGGCTGGATAGCTCAGTTGGTAGACCATCGGTGCGTTAAGGTGGGGGTCGCAGCTTTAATTACCACAGGAGTAAAGTTTTACTTGTTCACCCCAAAATGAAATTCAAACCACTTTAGTTTCTTTATAAAAAAATACCTAAGCTATTATACCATTGAGTTTTCTTGGATGCCATAAAACAACTAGATACAAATTATATAAGTGCATTTTACAAATTAAATGATATGCAACATGTGAAATTTTAAAATGTTTTTGTTGACATTGCAATACTGCCTTAAAAAAAACATCACAAGACATGAAGCCGTAGTTCATAACTAAAGTGACATTGTCATGATGTCTTGATGCTCAAACACGACACAGAAGATTCACAATAATTCATTAACTAAATTTAGATATTATCTGTTTAGTATATTTCCTTCAAGAGAACAGTTAATTAGCTGTTCCGACAATCAGTCGGAACAGCTCTTGTTTTCGTTAAGATTTTGTAAATTTTTCAGCGATCTCTTTCCGAAAAAAGAAACCTACTGACTTAAAACATGAATTTTCTTGGTGGCAAATGTCCTTCTTAAAATTGTCAAAAAAGAAATGACAGAAAATATTGCAGCTTATAACTTAGTCACTAAAACAACCCACGTCATCACGACATCATCAGGTATCAGTTACACTACACCCAAGATTATTTCAAAAGTTTAAAAACTTCATAACTCCTAAACCAAAAAAGATCTTTGTGACATATTGAAGATCAGTGCTCATTTCAAATGTCGTAAATAGATATGACCTCATTTTGACTTTTCCTTCAGGTCCAGACCTGAAGCTCAATTCAATCAATAATGTTAGAAGTCTACAGCGAATGTGGTACACAATTAGGATATAGTTTCAGTGTATGAAATCATCAGTAATGTGTTGGCTACAGAATGTAGGTTTGATGACATCATCATATGTAAGAGCGCCCTATACAAAGAGCTTAACTGAAGCTGATGACTTAACTTAGTCAATAAAATAAGTTATGTCATCATGGCTTCATCTGAAAGTAAATAACCTTAATTTGAAGCTTTTTTGTTAGAAATAATATCTCCTGAACCACATGACATGAATTAATCATATTTGGCCCAAGAGGAACAGCTCAGTGTTAGTTCACAGAATAAACACTTCACATCTGGTTATAATCAGAGTTGTGTTCAATTCATTCAACACATGAAGTCAAAGTAGTTGCATCCCTCACTGACATGAAAATACTCCCTTGAGACTTGGTAGCGTGTGGCATTATTCAGCTCACAAACACGGGGCATGGAACCAGATGAACCCTGCTTGATGTTGAATGAGAGACAGTCTTGGCGCTCCATACATCGTCGTCCGCAGCCAACTATGGTGTCTGTTGGGTATCTGTCCAGGGTGTGGCCGAAGAGACAGCGAGATAGAAAGTGATCTGTAGACTCATCTGCTGTCAGGCAATATTAATTACACATTCGGATTAGACTGGCCACACCTATCTTGACGAGGACGCTCGCAAACAATAAACAAGTTGTCATAATTCCAGGTATCCCCCCCAATAGCCCAGAATATCTGGATTATTCTTGTAATCACGGGTTATCATGAAGCCATAATCCTGATCAACTGTTCCTTTATAACCATCTGGTTGGTTTGGCTCCCACTTCCGATATTCAGTCGGATATTTACCATCCTCGTAGCAGTTCCATTCGTCTTCAACTTCAATGTCATTGCAATTGATCCAAATACCTATTAGATCTCCATGATGCTGAAATGTAGTAAATATGAATTTATTTTCCCAATCTGAACTTGGGACCATTATAGATGCATTGTTACGATCACACTGCATCACGGCAGTGGACCAGTCGCCATTCATAGATCCATCCAGACCCAAGTAGCAAGAATCAGCAAAAGCCACCCATCCATCAGGGCACCCTCTGGCTGCAAAGACATCCTTGGTTATCATGATGATAACAGAGAAAGTTACCACAGTGATTGAGGTCACGATATCATCAGCAAAGAACTTCATTTTCAGTAATCTTCTGATTTCCTGCAATTTGTATTAATTCTTGAGACAATAACTCCCAAGGAGTCAGCCGTGATGTACGCAGTCAGATTCAAAATGAGGATCTGTGACGCAGTTCAAATTCACCCTGCATCTTTCATCAGTCAAGGTACATCCATTCGAGCAAACATTATTGACTTATTGCCCCTTACCAAGCTACCATGTTTTAATAATGTTTCCTATTAGCTTGACTGCTTCTGATAACGGCCAATTAAGCGCTTTGTAATTATAAAAGTCATCTCAAAAGGATGGTTCAGTATCAAGTTTGGAAAACATTGACATCTTGAATTTAAAAACAGAAAATTTAGTCCAGGTTCAATGAAAAGTCAAGGCTTGTTATTTTCAAAACACCCCTTAAACTGATAAATTTAAAAAACCTACATAATAAATATTCATAGTTTTTGTGTGTATTAGTCATTCATAATTTTGGAATTCATCTCATCAAGTTTTTTGCTGATAGAATTTGATTTTATCATCCAAATTTGTTGTAGTCACAAGAATTCATTTACATATGTAGTCATTCAAGAGAACGTTTCTATATTGATGGAGTTGAATTCCTTGAGTATTCTTCCAATAAATAAAACCCTTGTAAAAGTCACACAAATTTAATTTTTGTGTAATACATTTGACTTAGGTTAGCCTTGATGAAGGCGCGCTGGCCAACCGGTGTTTATTGCTAATAGACGCTCCAGCATTATTATTAATTTCCCCCACTTAGCCGCTGCCGCAAACTCCAGGGCACCCCCACACTCACAGTGAGTGGATCCATACATTGTTACCTTTCATACACTTACACGTATAATGCATGTGCATGTACTTGTATAGTATACATGTAGTTGTGTGTGTGTGGCTATTCGTCGTCGTGCTTTGATGCTTTCGTACTTGCCAAGATACAAGGCTGAGCACATTATGCTACTGTCACTTTAAAAAGTATTCTTATTGGTTCTTGTTTGACCTAACGACTTCTGACTACGACGTCAATCACAGCCTGTTACTTATAATGTGTGCACGTGTTCAGAAAGATAACAGTACTGATGGGGCTGCCTGAAAAATAACGGATTGACTGTATCCAGTAGGCAAAATTACAAATGTGTCATGCCCTTCAATGATTGCCTTCTCAAATATTATCAGTCAACTTTAGTGTATATAGTTATTTGCTTTTGTGAAGGACAGCATTGAAAGTAGGCCTGCTTGAAATGTTGAAAGTCTGTCTCTGCTCTAAACGAATATCGTTGATTTGTAGCTTGTCAGCAGCCGAGATTTGACGACCGTTTATTATTTCTTTATCCAACCGTGATCCAACCATAGAGAAAGGAATAGACTCTGTTCCCTCACTATGATCCAACATTTCCCACAAAAATGCCATTTTGTCCACAAGACAACCAGCCTGGTGACTGTAGGAGTCAAAGTCCTTGCTCTGCGGTCAAAGCTACGAGCATGTGATTGACCATCCGATAAAATGACTCGCCCACATCTTGCATACAAAAGTCTGTTGGAAATCCAACGGGAAAATAAAGAAATACATAAGCTTTCTTTTACAAACGCATCAAGGCTGTCGTCCTAACGGACTCCGTGCTTGGACTGTGTGGGTGTGCGATTGTGTATCATCCTGACGGACTCCTTGTGTGGGAAAACTCAGGGCTAAGGAAAAGCGCAAAGACAGCCTTAATCAAGGCTAGACTTAGGTTAGTTGTATGAAAGAAAATTGTTTAGTTCATTATGCATAAAGTGACATTCCATGACATGGCTCAATTTTTATAAGTGATCTACATCGATGTCCACAGCCAGCTATAATGTCTGTTGGGTATCTGTCGAGGGTGTGGCCGAAGAGACAGTGAGACACAAAGTGACCAGTAGACTCAACTATTTACTGTCAGGCAAATTTAATTACACATTTAGAGTGGACTGACCACACCTGTCTTGACGAGGATGCTCGCAAATAATAAACATGTTCACATAATTCCAGGTATCGCCCCAATAGCCCAGAATATCTGGATTGTTCTTGTAATCCTTGGTTATCATGAAGCCATAATCCTGATCAGCTGTTCCTTTATAACCATCTGGTTGGTTTGGCTCCCACTTCCGATATTCAGTCAGATATTTACCATCCTCGTAGCAGTTCCATTCACCCTCAACTTCAATGTCATTGCAATTGATCCAAATACCTATTAGATCTCCATGATGCTGAAATGAAGTAAATATGAATTTATTTTCCCAATCTGAGCTTGGGACCATTACAGATGCATTGTTACGATCACACTGCATCACGGCAGTTGACCAGTCGCCATTCATAGATCCATCCAGACCCAAGTAGCAAGAATCAGCAAAAGCTACCCATCCATCAGGGCACCCTCTGGCTGCAAAGACATCCTTGGTTATCATGATGATAACAGAGAAAGTTACCACAGTGATTGAGGTCACGATATCATCAGCAAAAAACTTCATTTTCAGTAATCTTCTGATTTCCTGTAATTTGTATTAATTTTTGAGACAATAACTCCAAGGATTCAGCCGTGATGTATGCAGTCGGATTTAAAATGAGGATCTGTGACGCAGTTCAAATTCTTCAGCAATTTTCATCATTACAACAATAATCAATTAACCAATCAAGCATTTATTATGTCCATTTACCTGCTACTAGGCAACCACATTTAATATCGTATCCCACCTCTTGCTTCTAACATTTAATAGCCAGCTCCGTTGAGTGCTTAGTAATTATTCCCTACAGCGGTCAAAGCATTGTTCCTATGGCAAGTTATCCATGAAGGTTATAACAGTGGTTCAGTATTGAATTGGGAAAAATCTGATTGCATTTTTGAAACTAAAAAAATGACTTTCAAGTAATATCAAAACATAGGCCATTTTTTTATATTTATTTGTTTTTTTCACTGCCAATTAAATTCATACATTTATTAAAAACATATATAAAGCTAGGGTGTATTTTTTTGTTTATTTAATTTTTATTACATCCAATCTTATTTGTATGCAAGACTACATTTGCATTACAATTGAGTTGAATTTCCTTTGTGTTTTTTCTTGTTGTTGTTTATTAGGGAGGGGGGGGGGTATAGTTTTGATCTCTGTAAGCTCCAATGACAGGTTTTTCCCCTTTAACTTAATTTGTTTATATTAAAGGAAGTTGTCTATATCATTCTGCTGACAGGGATTTTCCATCAGCCCAGGTCAATTTTAATATGTGACCTGCAAAGCTCAGAATTTGCCGAAGTTAGAAAATACTTGCTAAGCGAGAATGTCAAATATTGGTTCTTGTTCTTTTTAAACCACCTTGAATGAGGTCTACCCATCCTGTTATAAGCTGATCATTAAGGGCAAAACAAATCAATACAAAAACAGTCCTACCACCAGAGATTCAATTGGCTATTGAAAAAGAAAATAACAAAATCTAATCCTAAACAAATCTGAATTTGGGGGGTAAAAAATTAACATTTAAATCGGAAAAGTTATAGAAAATGAAATACAAGGAAAAATTGAATGACCAAATTGCACCCAAAAAGACCTTTCTAGGAGAAGGGTCTTTGTTTTTTAACTGGGCGACTCTCCCACGCTATTGTACTAATTGACTGCATTATCAAAAGCAAGATTAAAAAAATAAATAAATAAAACTGTCACACATGAAAGATTAAGAAATACTAGCGGGAATCAAACTGCCTGTAAAACAAATTATGCCAATTATGTAAACACTGGTTGACAAGATGGCATTACACTGTACAACATAAGGTGACATTGACTCCCATAACAGCGCACCCAAGATTATTGTGATGATGACATCAGATGAATGGGAGTCTCTTATGGGGACACTAGGTGGCAGCAGACTTACCAGGTAAAACTACTTTTCTGGGACATGTGAGCAAGCTACAAACTTTATAATTAATGGACATTTACCTGGTATGTCTGCTGCCACCTAGTGTTCCAAAGTCTCCCATTGGGGTCAACAGCCCCTATCCTTGTTACCCTTGAGTTACTCTTGAGTACCCACTTGGGTACAAGGCTACATTAGAGGCTACATGGGAGGTCTTTTATGTGGAAGAGAGCAGCAAAGGGGTATCAGGCTGAAGGACTGGCCGTTGTGGGGGTCTTTGAAACAAATGAATACAGCTACCCCATCCACAAGCTTTTCTTTAGTTCTCATCAAAAGAGAATAACAGAGAAACAATGGAAGGTTTAGCTCAGACTTTATCAGTTGGCAAGGGGGAGGGGGAAGGAGGGCGAAAGAGGGGGAAGGAGGGGGAGGGGGAAGGAGGGGGAGGGGGAAGGAGGGGGAGGGGAAGGAGAGGGAAGGAGGGGGGGGGGAAGGAGGTGAGGGAGGATGAATGGATTTTAGTGGGGGAGGGGGTCCCAGGATTCTGTTTTTTCAGTAGCTAGAAGATCATGGTTTCTTTATTTTTAAGGGGGCACTGGGAGCCACCATCGTCTTATATTTAAGTGGCATTTTATGTCAGGATTTAGTTTGATTTACACAGGAATCTTGGCAGGGAATCGAACTCACTACCTTCTAAAGAGCATTCATAACAAATTCTCCCGGTCCAATAAAGTACAAATAAAGCAACCTGCCTTTCATGGTTCAAAAAAATAATAAAACAAAGATTTAAATGAGATGAAGCTTACATTTATTGCTCTGAAAATGTCTGTTTAAATTAATTACAGCAAATAGTTGAATCGTTCTGTTAACTTTTCAACATTGATTTTCATTATGTGAAAAGACACAAGAGATCAATGGAACAACTCAAATGATGGTACAGCGTTGGTTTTCAGAAAACTACCTCAGCTAAATCTCAAGACTAAAGGAATTTGAATGTTTTGAATGAATTTGAAATTTGTTTTTTTAGATTTTAGATTTTAATAAGACTGTCTTAAAGGGAAAGTGAAATACAACTGACTGACTATATGTGTTTACAGATAACAGCATACTAAATTTATACCAAATATTAAGCAAACCACAAGGGAAACTGACTGGGTGATCCCTGTCCAGCCGCTTCCCAGGTTATATCCATAGAGCTAGAAATATTATAGCTCTATGGTTGTATGGTAAACTTGGGGGTAAACCTGGTAACACGGCAGTAACCGGTTGAATGGATTTTGACTGACACCCTGAACAAAGATATTCACTCAATAGGAGGTCCACCAACATTAGGGCTGGATAGCTCAGTTGGTAGAGCATTGGTACATAAACGCAGGGGTCACAGGTTCAAATCCCACTCCAGTCAATTTGTCTTTGTTCACCTCAAAATTACATTTATACCACTTAAGTTTCTATATTTAAAAATTGACTGAAGCTATACCATATAATTTTAATGTATATCAATAAACAACTAGATACAAGTTATACAAGTGCATTTTACAAATTAAATAACATGTGAAATTTTAAAGTGTTGTTATTGACATTGCAATACTGCTTTTAAAAATCATCATGAAGCATGAAGCCGTAGTTCATAACTAAAGTGACATTGTCATCATGTCTTGATGCTCAAACACGACACAGAAGATTCACAAAAATTCATCAACTAAATTTAGATATTATCTGTTTAGTATATTTCCTTCAAGAGAACAATTAATTAGCTGTTCCGACAATCAGTCGGAACAGATCTTTTTTTCATCAAGATTTTGTAAATTTTTCAGCATATCTCTTTCCGAAAAAAGAAACCTACTGACTTAAAACATGAATTTTCTTGGTGGCAAATGTCCTTCTTAGTATTTTCAAAAAAGACATGACAGACCATATTGAAGCTTATAACTCACGTCATCAGGTATCAGTTACACTACACCAGAGATTGTTTCAAAAGTTTAAAAACTTCATAACTCCTCCACCAAAAAAGATCTTTGTGACATATTGAAGATCAGTGCTCATTTCAAATGTCGTCAATAGATATGACCTCATTTTGACCTTTCCTTCAGGTCCAAACCTGAAGCTCAATTCAATCAATAATGTTAGAAGTCTACAGCGAATGTGGTACACAATTAGGATATAGTTTCAGTGTATGAAATCATCAGTAATGCGTAGGCTACAGAATGTAGGTTTGATGACATCATCATATGTAAGAGCGCCCTCTAGAAAGAGCTTAACTAAAGCTGATGACTTAACTTAGTCAACAAAATAAGTTATGTCATCATGGCGTCATCTGAAAGTAAATAACATTAATTTGAAGCTTTTTTGTTAGAAATATTACATCCTGAATCACATGACATGAATTAATCATATTTGGCCCAAGAGGAACAGCTCAGTGTTAGTTCAAACAATAAATACTTCACATCTAGTTATAATCAGAGTTGTGTTCAATTCATTCAACACATGAAGTCAAAGTAGTTGCATCCCTCACTGTCGTGAAAATACTCTCTTGAGACTTGGTAGCGTGTGGCATTATTCAGCTCACAAACACGGGGCATGGAACCTGATGAACTCTGCTTGATGTTGAATGAGAGACAGTCTTGGCGCTCTTTACATCGTCGTCCGCAGCCAGCTATGGTGTCTGTTGGGTATCTGTCCAGGGTGTGGCCGAAGAGACAGCGAGATAGAAAGTGACCTGTAGACTCATCTGCTGTTAGGCAATTCACATCCAGAGTGGACTGACCACAGCGATGACGCTCGCAAATAAAAAACAGGTTTGAATAATTCCAAACATCGCCCCAATAGCCCAGAATATCTGGATTATTCTTGTAATCACGGGTTATCATGAAGCCATAATCCTGATCACCTTTCTGTTTATCATCATCTGGTTGGTTTGGCTCCCACTTCCGATATTCAGTCGGATATTTACCATCCTCGTAGCAGTTCCATTCACCCTCAACTTCAATGTCATTGCAATTGATCCAAATACCTACTAGATATCCATGAGGCTGAAATGAAGTAAATATGAATTTATTTTCCCAATCTGAGCTTGGGACCATTATAGATGCATTGTTACGATCACACTGCATCACGGCAGTGGACCAGTCACCATTCATAGATCCATCCAGACCCAAGTAGCAAGAATCAGCAAAAGCCACCCACCCATCAGGGCACCCTCTGGCTGCAAAGACATCCTTGGTTATCATGATAATAACAGAGAAAGTTACCACAGTGATTGAGGTCACGATATCATCAGCAAAGAACTTCATTTTCAGTTATCTTCTGATTTCTTCTAGTATTTTAAGTTTTGAGAACCAAATCTTAAGAGTCAGCCGTCATGTATGCAGTCGGAGGAAAAATGAGGATCTGTGACGCAGTTCAAATTCACTCTGCATCTTTCATCAGTCAATTTATATCCAATCGAGCAAACATTATTTTCTAATTGCTACTTACCAAGCTTCCATCTTTTAATAATGTTTCCCATTAGCTTGACTGCTTCTGATAACGGCCAATGAAGCGCTTTGTAATTAGGTGTTCGGCCATCAGCCGAACAACTATTGTTATTGTTAAGTTTTTTTTGTTTTTAGGTGTTCGGCCAGCAGCCGAAAACCTATTGTTATTGTTCTGTTTTTTTTAGGTGTTCGGCTAGCGGCCGAAAACCTATTGTTATTGTTCTGTTTTTTGTTTTTTTTTCTGGGCTTTTCTTAGTCATCGTAACTTGTCCGCAAATTTTCTCAAAAAGTTAAGCTTGTATGAACTTGAAACTTACCATGTACAAAGATATTAGTGAGTAGATGAAACCGCGAATTTTTTGGAACGATGACATCATTGATGACGTCATGACGTTAAATAAACGTTAAATAATTCAAAAATTTCATAACTCAAGAACGGCAAATGCTACATTCAAAATCTTTAGTGCATATAAAAGGTCTTGTGATGTGGGACAAATTGTATGCACACCATGACCCCATTTGACCTTTACTTCCGGTCAAAACCGTAAGTTAAAGTAACAAATCATGTTATTTGGGGCTCTAGAGCCTAAGTGAATGAAGATATGAACAAACTTTCAATGCATAATATTTTTGTTAGCTCAAGAGCATTCTAGAAATGTGACACATGACGTCATAGCTACGTCACAACGAAATTGATACACGAGGTCGAAAAAAAAATTTATTTTGCTATCTCAAAAAATAAAGCATGTACGGACTTGAAACTTACTATATACCTAGACCACAGTGTGTATATGATAAAGCGAAATTTTGGAATGATGACGTCATCGATGACGTCACTACATTAAATTGAAGTTTTATACTAAAATAATCATATCTTAAGAATAATACATGCTACATACATGATCTTTACACCATATGAAAGGTCTTAAAGTACATAACAAATCTTACACAGGGTGTGACCCCATTTGACTTTCACTTCCGGTCGAAACCGGAAGTAGTAGTTTTTTATATAAAAAATCGTTTCTGAATAACGTAAATTTGTGTATTAATATAATAACTTAATTTTAAAGCCCTTCAACAATTCTAAAAATGTTTACAAAGTTTGACCTCATTTGACCTTCACTTCCAGTGGAAACTGGAAGTATAAGTTTGTACATACAAAAATATGTATCTTTTTAATGACACATGGTACATTAATAATCGCTACATCAATTTAAAGCGCTCTGACAATTCTAAATAACATGCACAAGGTGTGACCCTATTTGACCTTTAGTTCCTGTCAAACCGGAAGTTGAAGTTTCATATGACAAACCTTCATGCATAAAGATAAAAAAGTACAAATAAATGTTTCGCCCGTCAGCATATCACCAATAGACAAAAAACTTGCACACAATATTGAAATTAAAATTTTCAGTTACGTAATTAAGCCGAACACCGTGAGTTTGTTCACAAACTCTAAATTTCTAGTTAGGTGTTCGGCCATCAGCCGAACAACTATTGTTATTGTTAAGTTTTTAGGTGTTCGGCCATCAGCCAAACAACTATTGTTATTGTTATGTTTTTTGTTTTTTTTCTGGGTATTCTTCCCCCTGAACCTTGTCTGTAAAGTTTCTCAAAAAGTAAAGCTCCTATGAACTTGAAACTTACCATGTACAATGATCTTAGTGAGTAGATTAACCCGCAACTTTTTTGGAATGATGACGTCATTGATGACGTCATTATGCTAAATAAACGTTAAATAATTAAAAAAATTCATAACTCAAGAACGGCAAATGCTACATTTAAAATCTTTAGTGCATATGAAAAGTCTTGTAATGTTAGATAAATTGTATGCACACCGTGACCTCAGTTGACCTTTACTTCCGGTAGAAACCGGAAGTTCAAGTAACAAATCATGTTATTTGGGGCTCTAGAGCCTAAGTGAGTAAAAATATCAACAAACTTTCAATGCATAATATTTTATTTAGCCCAAGGGCATTCTAGAAATGTGATATATGACGTCATAGCTACGTCACAACGAAATTGGTACACAAGGGAGAAAAAAAATTTATTTTGCTATCTCAAAAAATAAAGCATGTACGGACTTGAAACTTACTACTTACCTAGACCACAGTGTGTACATGACAAAAAAAATTTTTGGAATGATGACGTCATCGATGACGTCATTACATTAAATTGAAGTTTTATATTAAAATACTCATATCTCCAGAATCAGATATGCTACATACATGATCTTTACACCATATGAAAGGTCATAAAGTATTAAATAAATCTTACACAGGGTGTGACCCCATTTGACCTTCACTTCCGGTCGAAACCGGAAGTAGTAGTTTTTTACATAAAAATGATCTCTGAATAACGTAATTTTGTGTATTAATATAATAACTTCATTTTAAAGCCCCTCAACGATTCTACAAATATTTACAACGTGTGACCTCATTTGACCTTCACTTTCGGTCGAAACCGGAAGTATAAGTTTGTACAACAAACATATGTATTTAGTAACGAAACATGGTACATTAATAATCGTGACATCAATTTAAAGCTCTCTGACAATTCTAGATACCATGCACAAGGTGTGACCCCATTTGACCTTTAGTTCCTGTCAAACCGGAAGTTGAAGTTTCATATGACAAACCTTCATGCATAAAGATAAAAAAGTACAAATAAATATTTCGCCCGTCAGCATAGCACAAAAAGACAAAAAACTTGCACACAATATTTACCTTAAAATGTTCAATTACGTAATGAAGCCGAACACCGTGAGTTTGTTCACAAACTCTCAATTTCTAGTTATAACAGTCATCTCAAAAGGATGGTTCAGTATCAAGTTTGGAAAATATTTAAATCTTGAATTTAAAAACAGAAAATTTAGTCAAGGTTCAATGAAAAGTCAAGGCTTGTTATTTTCACAACACCCCTTAAATTGATAAATTTTAAAAACCTACATAATAAATATTCATAGTTTCTGTGTGTATTAGTCATTCATAATTTTGGAATTCATTTCATCAAGTTTTTTGCTGATAGAATTTGATTTTATCATCCAAATTTGTTGTAGTCACAAGAATTCATTTACATATGTAGTCATTCAAGAGAACGTTTCTATATTGATGGAGTTGAATTCCTTGAGTATTCTTCCAATAAATAAAACCCTTGTAAAAGTCACACAAATTTAATTTTTGTGTAATACATTTGACTTAGGTTAGCCTTGATGAAGGCGCGACGGCCGACCGGTGTTTATTGCTAATAGACGCTCCAGCATAATTATTAATTTCCCCCACTTAGCCGTTGCCGCAAACTCCAGGGCACCCCCACACTCACAGTGAGTGGATCCATACATTGTTACCTTTCATACACTTACACGTATAATGCATGTGCATGTACTTGTATAGTATACATGTAGTTGTGTGTGTGTGTGGCTATTCGTCGTCGTGCTTTGATGCTTTCGTACTTGCCAAGATACAAGGCTGAGCACATTATGCTAATGTCACTTTAAAAAGTATTCTCATTGGTTCTTGTTTGACCTAACGACTTCTGACTACGACGTCAATCACAGCCTGTTGCTTAGAATGTGTGCACGTGTTCAGAAAGATAACAGTACTGATGGGGCTGCCTGAAAAATAACGGATTGACTGTATCCAGTAGGCAAAATTACAAATGTGTCATGCCCTTCAATGATTGCCTTCTCAAATATTATCAGTCAACTTTAGTGTATATAGTTATTTGCTTTTGTGAAGGACAGCATTGAAAGTAGGCCTGCTTGAAATGTTGAAAGTCTGTCTCTGCTCTAAACGAATATCGTTGATTTGTAGCTTGTCAGCAGCCGAGATTTGACGACCGTTTATTATTTCTTTATCCAACCGTGATCCAACCATAGAGAAAGGAATAGACTCTGTTCCCTCACTATGATCCAACATTTCCCACAAAAAAATGCCATTTTGTCCACAAGACAACCAGCCTGGTGACAGTGGGAGTCAAAGTCCTTGCTCTGCGGTCAAAGCTACGAGCATGTGATTGACCATCCGATAAAATGACTCGCCCACATCTTGCATACAAAAGTCTGTTGGAAATCCAACGGGAAAATAAAGAAATACATAAGCTTTCTTTTACAAACGCATCAAGGCTGTCGTCCTAACGGACTCCGTGCTTGGACTGTGTGGTTGTGCGAGTGTGTATCATCCTGACGAACTCCTTGTGTGGGAAAACTCAGGGCTAAGGAAAAGTGCAAAGACAGCCTTAATCAAGGCTAGACTTAGGTTAGTTGTATGAAAGAAAATTTTCTAGTTCATTATGCATAAAGTGACACTCCATATAAGTGATCTACATCGGTGTCCACAGCCAGCTATGATGTCTGTTGGGTATCTGTCCAGGGTGTGGCCGAAGAGACAGTGAGACACAAAGTGACCAGTAGACTCAACTAGTTACTGTCAGGCAAATTTAATTACACATTTAGAGTGGACTGACCACACCTATCTTGACGATGACGCTCGCAAATAATAAACATGTTCACATAATTCCAGGTATCGCCCCAATAGCCCAGAATATCTGGATTGTTCTTGTAATCCTTGGTTATCATGAAGCCATAATCCTGATCAGCTGTTCCTTTATAACCATCTGGTTGGTTTGGCTCCCACTTCCGATATTCAGTCAGATATTTACCATCCTCGTAGCAGTTCCATTCACCTTCAACTTCAATGTCATTGCAATTGATCCAAATACCTAACTGATCTCCATGATGCTGAAATGAAGTAAATATGAATTTATTTTCCCAATCTGAGCTTGGGACCATTACAGATGCATTGTTACGATCACACTGCATCACGGCAGTGGACCAGCCGCCATTCATGGATCCATCCAGACCCAAGTAGCAAGAATCAGCAAAAGCTACCCATCCATCAGGGCACCCTCTGGCTGCAAAGACATCCTTGGTTATCATGATGATAACAGAGAAAGTTACCACAGTGATTGAGGTCACGATATCATCAGCAAAAAACTTCATTTTCAGTAATCTTCTGATTTCCTGTAATTTGTATTAATTTTTGAGACAATAACTCCAAGGAGTCAGCCGTGATGTACGCAGTCGGATTTAAAATGAGGATCTGTGACGCAGTTCAAATTCTTCTGCAGTTTCCATTACTATATAAATAATCAATTAACGAAGCAATTTATATTGTCCTTTTACCCGTTACTAGGCTACCACAATTTTTTTTACATATCGTATCCTACCTCTTGCTGCTGATAATTGCCAGCTCCATTGAGTGCTTAGTAATTATTCCCTACAGCTGTCAAAGCATTGTTCCTATGGCAAGTTATCCATGAAGGGTATAACAGTGGTTCAGTATTGAATTAGGAAAAATCTGATTGCATTTTTGAAACTAGATCAATGACTTTCAAGTAATATCAAAACATAGGCCATTTTTATATTTATTTGTTGTTTTTTCTTGTTGAATTTCCTTTGTGTTTTTCTTGTTGTTGTTTATTAGGGAGGGGGGGGTTTATAGTTTTGATCTCTGTAAGCTCCAATGACAGGTTTTTCCCCTTTAACTTAATTTGGTTATATTAAAGGAAGTTGTCTATATCATTCTGCTGACAGGGATTTTCCATCAGCCCAGGTCAATTTTAATATGTGACCTGCAAAGCTCAGAATTTGCTGAAGATACAAAAATACTTGCTTAGCAAGAATGTCAAATATTGGTTCTCGTTCTTTTTAAACCACCTTGAATGAGGTTTACCCATCCTGTTATAAGCTGATCATTAAGGGCAAAACAAATCAATACAAAAACAGTCTTACCACCAAAGAATCAATTGGCTATTGAAAAAGAAAATCGAAAAATCTAATGCTAAAAAATAAGATTTTTGGGGGTAAAAATTTAAGACGTTGGATTACCAATTTAAATTGGAAAAGTAAAAGTTATAGACAATGCAGACAAATGCACCAAAACAGACCTCTCTGTGAATAAATAGAGCTTGCAAAGCTTTGTTCCTATGGCGAGTAAACTTGGGGTAAACCTGGTAACATGACAGTTTTAGATTGTATAGCTGTTGACCAGCACCCCTCTGCCCCCCCCCTTCCGAATAAAGATATTGCTGAACAAAGATATTGACTCAATATGAAGTCTGCCAACATTAGGGCTGGATAGCTCAGTTGGTAGACCATCGGTGCGTTAAGGTGGGGGTCGTAGCTTCAATTACCACAGGAGTAAAGTTTTACTTGTTCACCCCAAAATGAAATTCAAACCACTTTAGTTTCTTTATAAAAAAAATACCTAAGCTATACCATTGAATTTTCTTGGATGCCATAAAACAACTAGATACAAATTATACAAGTGCATTTTACAAATTAAATGATATGCAACATGTGAAATTTTAAAATGTTTTTGTTGACATTGCAATACTGCCTTAAAAAAAAACATCACGAGACATGAAGCCGTAGTTCATAACTAAAGTGACATTGTCATCATGTCTTGATGCTCAAACACAACACAGAAGATTCACAAAAATTCATCAACTAAATTTAGATATTATCTGTTTAGTATATTTCCTTTAAGAGAACAGTTAATTAGCTATTCCGACAATCAGTCAGAACAGCTCTTGTTTTCGTCAAGATTTTGTAAATTTTTCAGCGATCTCTTTCCGAAAAAAGAAACCTACTGACTTAAAACATAAATTTTCTTGGTGGCAAATGTCCTTCTTAGCATTGTCAAAAAAGAAATGACAGAAAATATTGCAGCTTATAACTTAGTCACTAAAACAACCCACGTCATCACGACATCATCAGGTATCAGTTACACTACACCCAAGATTATTTCAAAAGTTTAAAAACTTCATAACTCCTCCACCAAAAAAGATCTTTGTGACATATTGAAGATCAGTGCTCATTTCAAATGTTATAAACAGATATGACCTCATTTTGACCTTTCCTTCAGGTCCAGACCTGAAGCTCAATTCAATCAATAATGTTAGAAGTCTACAGCGAATGTGGTACACAATTAGGATATAGTTTCAGTGTATGAAATCATCAGTAATGTGTAGGCTACAGAATGTAGGTTTGATGACATCATCATATGTAAGAGCGCCCTCTAGAAAGAGCTTAACTAAAGCTGATGACTTAACTTAGTCAACAAAATAAGTTATGTCACCATGGCGTCATCTGAAAGTAAATAACCTTAATTTGAAGCTTTTTTGTTAGAAATATTATATCCTGAATCACATGACATGAATTAATCATATTTGGCCCAAGAGGAACAGCTCAGTGTTAGTTCACAGAATAAACACTTCACATCTGGTTATAATCAGAGTTGTGTTCAATTCATTGAACACATAAAGTCAAAATAGTTGCATCCCTCACTGACATGAAAATATTTTCTTGAGACTTGGTAGCGTGTGGCATTATTAAGCTCACAAACACGAGGCATGGAACCAAATGAACCCTCCTTGAATGAGAGACAGTCTTGGCGTTCCATACATCGTCGTCCGCAGCCAGCTATGGTGTCTGTTGGGTATCTGTCCAAGGTGTGGCCGAAGAGACAGCGAGATAGAAAGTGACCTGTAGACTCATTTACTATCAGGCAATATTAATTACAGATTCAGATTAGACTGACCACACCTATCTTGACGAGGACGCTCGCAAATAATAAACAACTTGTCATCATTCCAGGTATCGCCCCAATAGCCCAGAATATCTGGATTATTCTTGTAATCACGGGTTATCATGAAGCCATAATCCTGATCACCTTTCTGTTTATAACCATCTGGTTGGTTTGGCTCCCACTTCCGATACTCAATCGGATATTTACCATCCTCGTAGCAGTTCCATTCACCCTCAACTTCATTGTCATTGCAATTGATCCAAATACCTACTAGATTTCCATGATGCTGAAATGAAGTAAATATGAATTTATTTTCCCAATCTGAGCTTGGGACCATTATTGATGCGTTGTTACGATCACACTGCATCACGGCAGTGGACCAGTCGCCATTCATAGATCCATCCAGATCCAAGTAGCAAGAATCAGCAAAAGCCACCCATCCATCAGGGCACCCTCTGGCTGCAAAGACATCCTTGGTTATCATGATGATAACAGAGAAAGTTACCACAGTGATTGAGGTCACGATATCATCAGCAAAGAACTTCATTTTCAGTAATTTCTGATTTCCTGTAATTTGTATTAATTTTTGAGACAATCACTCCAAGGAGTCAGCCGTGATGTATGCAGTCGGATTTAAAATGAGGATCTGTGACGCAGTTCAAATTTCTTCTGCAATTTTCATCACTACAACAATAATCAATTAACCAATCAAGCATTTATTATGACCATTTACCTGCTACTAGGCAACCACATTTAATATCGTATTCTACCTCTTACTTCTGATAATAGCCAGCTCCGTTGAGTATTTAGTAATGATTCCCTAGAGCTGTCAAAGCATTGTTCCTATGGCGAGTTATCCATGAAGGGTATAACAGTGGTTCAGTATTGAATTGGGAAAAATCTGATTGCATTTTTGAAACTAGAAAAATGACTTTCAAGTAATATCAAAACATAGGCCATTTTTTTATATTTATTTGTTGTATTTTTCACTGCTGCCAATTAAATTCATACATTTATTAAAAACATATATAAAGCTAGGGTGTATTTTTTTGTTTATTTAATTTTTATTACATCCAATCTTATTTGTATGCAAGACTACATTTGCATTACAATTGAGTTGAATTTCCTTTGTGTTTTTTCTTGTTGTTGTTTATTAGGGAGGGGGGGGGGTATAGTTTTGATCTCTGTAAGCTCCAATGACAGGTTTTTCCCTTTTAACTTAATTTGTTTATATTAAAGGAAGTTGTCTATATCATTCTGCTGACAGGGATTTTCCATCAGCCCAGGTCAATTTTAATATGTGACCTGCAAAGCTCAGAATTTGCCGAAGTTAGAAAATACTTGCTTAGCAAGAATGTCAAATATTGGTTCTTGTTTTTTTTTAAACCACCTTGAATGAGGTCTACCCATCCTGTTATAAGCTGATCATTAAGGGCAAAACAAATCAATACAAAAACAGTCTTACCACCAGAGAATCAATTGGCTATTGAAAAAGAAAATCAAAAAATCTAATCTTAAAAAATCTGAATTTGGGGGGTAAAAAAATAACATTTAAATCGGAAAAGTTATAGAAAATGAAATACAAGGAAAAATTGAACGACCAAAATGCACCCAAAAAGACCTTTCTAGGAGAAGGGTCTTTATTTTTTAACTGGGTGACTCTCCCACGCTATCGTACTAATTGACTGCAGTATCAAAAGCAAGATTAAAAAAATAAATAAATAAAACTGTAACACATGAAAGATTAAGAAATACTAGCAAGAATCAAACTGCCTGTAAAACAAATTATGGCAATTATGTAAACACTGGTTGACAAGATGGCATTACACTGTACAACATAAGGTGACATTGACTCCCATAACAGCGCACCCACGGTTATTGTGATGATGACATCACATGAATGGGAGTTTCTTATGGGGACACTAGGTGGCAGCAGACTTACCAGGTAAAACTACTTTTCTGGGACATGTGAGCAAGCTACAAACTTTATAATTAATGGACATTTACCTGGTATGTCTGCTGCCACCTAGTGTTCCAAAGTCTCCCATTGGGGTCAATAGGCCCTATTCTTGTTACCCTTGAGTTACTCTTAAGTACCCACTTGGGTACAAGGCTACATTAGAGGCTACAAGGGAGGTCTTTCATATTGGAGAGAACAGCAAAGGGGTATCAGGCTGAAGGACTGGCCATTGTGGGGGTCTTTTAAACAAATGAGCAAAGCTACCCCATCCACAAGGTTTTCTTTAGTTCTTATCAAAAGAGAATAACAGAGAAACACTGCAAGGTTTAGCTCGGACTTTATCAGTTGGTAAGGGCGAGGGGGAAGGAGAGGGAAGGAGGGGGAAGGAGGGAAAGGAGGGGGAGGGGGAAGGAGGGGAAAGGAGGGGGAGGGGGAAGGAGGGGAAAGGAGGGGGAGGGGGAAGGAAGGGGAGGGGGAAGGAGGGGGAAGGAGGGGAAAGGAGGGGGAAGGGGAAAGGAGGGGGAAGGAGGGGGGAAGGAGGTGAGGGAGGATGAATGGATTTTAGTGGGGGGGGGGGTCCCAGGATCTTGTTTTTTTCAGTAGCTAGAAGATCATGGTTTCTTTATTTTTAAGGGGGCACAGGGAGCCACCATCGTCTTATATTTAAGTGTCATTTTATGTCAGGATTTAGTTTGATTTACACAGGAATCTTGGCAGGGAATCGAACCCACTACCTTCTAAAGAGCATTCATAACAAATTCTCCCGGTCCAATAAAGTACAAATAAAGCAACCTGCCTTTCATGGTTCAAAAAAATAATGAAACAAAGATTTGAATGAGATGAAACTTACATTTATTGCTCTGAAAATGTCTGTTTAAACTAAATACGTTGAATACAAATAGTTGAATCGTTTTGTTAACTTTTCATTATGTGAAAACACAAAAGAGATCAATGGAACAACTCAACAGATGGTACATGAACGTTGGTTTTCTCAACTAAATCTCAAGACTAAAGGATTTTGAATGTTTTGAATGAATTTGATTTTTTTTTTTTTTTTTTAGATTTTAGATTTTAATAAGACTGTCTTAAAGGGAAAGTGAAATACAACTGAGTGACTATATGTGTTTACAGATAACAGCATACTAAATTTACACCAAATATTAAGCAAACCACAAGGGAAACTGACTGGGTGATCCCTGTCCAGCCGCTTCCCAGGTTATATCCATAGAGCTAGAAATATTATAGCTCTATGGTTGTATGGTAAACTTGGGGGTAAACCTGGTAACACGGCAGTAACCGGTTGAATGGATTTTGACTGGCACCCTGAACAAAGATATTCACTCAATAGGAAGTCTACCAACATTAGGGCTGGATAGCTCAGTTGGTAGAGCATTGGTACGTTAAGGCAGGGGTTGCAGGTTCAAATCCCACTCCAGTCAATTTGTCTTTGTTCATCCCAAAATTACATTTACACCACTTAAGTTTCTATATTTAAAAATTGACTGAAGCTATACCATATAATTTTCATGGATACCATAAAACACCTAGATACAAGTGCATTTTACAAATTAAATGATATGCAACATGTGAAATTTTAAAATGTTTTTGTTGACATTGCAATACTGCCTTTAAAAAAAAACATCACGAAGCATGAAGCCGTAGTTCATAACTAAAGTGACATTGTCATCATGTCTTGATGCTCAAACACGACAGAGAAGATTCACAAAAATTCATCAACTAAATTTAGATGTTATCTGTTTAGTATATTTCCTTCAAGAGAATACTTAATTAGCTGTTCCGACAATCAGTCAGAACAGATCTTGTTTTCATCGAGATTTTTTAAATGATCTCTTTCCGCCAAAACCCTTTTGACTTAAAACAGGAATTTTCTTGGCGGTAAATGTCCTTCTCAGCATTATCAGAAAAAGACATGATATACCATATTGAAGCTTATAACTTAGTCTTTGAAACAACCTACGTCATCATGGCGTCATCAGGTATCAAGTTACACTACACCAAAATTTTTGTTTCAAAAGTTTAAAAACTTCATAACACCTGAACTAAAAATGTGGAACCCAATTAGGATATAGTTTCATCATTAATGTTGAATTAGAGACAGTCTTGGCGCTCCAGGGTATCTGTCCAGGGTGTGGCTGAAGAGACAGCGAGATAGAAAGTGACCTGTAGACTCATTTACTGATTACAGATTCAGATTAGACTGACCACACCTATCTTGACGAGGACGCTCGCAAATAATAAACAACTTGTCCTCATTCCAGGTATCGCCCCAATAGCCCAGAATATCTGGATTATTCTTGTAATCACGGGTTATCATGAAGCCATAATCTTGATTGCCTGCCCTTTCATCATCATCTGGTTGGTTTGGCTCCCACTTCCGATATTCAGTCGGATATTTACCATCCTCGTAGCAGTTCCATTCACCCTCAACTTCAATGTCATTGCAATTGATCCACATACCATCATACAGCCCATGATGCTGAAATGAAGTAAATATGAATTTGTTTTCCCAATCTGAGCTTGGGACCATTATTGATGCATTGTTACGATCACACTGCATCACGGCAGTGGACCAGTCGCCATTCATAGATCCATCCAGACCCAAGTAGCAAGAATCAGCAAAAGCTACCCATCCATCAGGGCACCCTCTGGCTGCAAAGACATCCTTGGTTATCATGATGATAACAGAGAAAGTTACCACAGTGATTGACGTCACGATATCATCAGCAAAGAACTTCATTTTCAGTAATCTTCTGATTTCCTGTAATTTGTATTAATTGTTGAGACAAAAACTCCAAGGAGTCAGCCGTGTTGTATGCAGTCGGATGAAAAATGAGGATCTGTGACGCAGTTCAAATTCACCCTGCATCTTTCATCAGTCAATTTATAAATAATCGAGCAGACATTTTTAGCCAATCAAGCATTGATTATGTGCATTTACCTGTTACTAAGCTACCACATTTTGTTTACATATCGTGTCCTACAACTTGCTTTCATGAAGGTTATAACAGTTATAAGTTGATTGCACTTTTAAACTCGAAAAATGACTTTCAAGTAATATCAAAATATAGGCCAATTTTTTATATTTATTTGTTGTATTTTTCATTGCACCCAATGAAATTCATACCTTTATTAAAAACATATATATAAAGCTAGGGTGTATTTGTTTGTTTATTTAATTTTTATTACATCCAATCTAATTTGTATGCAAGACTACATTTGCATTACAATTGAGTTGAATTTCCTTTGTGTTTTTCTTGTTGTTGTTTATTAGGGAGGGGGGGGGGGTTATAGTTTTGATCTCTGTAAGCTCCAATGACAGGTTTTTCCCTTTTAACTTAATTTCTTTATATCAAAGGAAGTTGTCTATATCATTCTGCTGACAGGGATTTTCCATCAGCCCAGGTCAATTTTAATATGTGACCTGCAAAGCTCAGAATTTGTGCGGAAGTTAGAAAATACTTGCTTAGCGAGAATGTCAAATATTGGTTCTTGTTCTTTTTAAACCACCTTGAATGAGGTTTACGCATCCTGTTATAAGCTGATCATTAAGGGCAAAAACGAATCAATACAAAAACAGTCTTACCACCAGAGATTCAATTGGCGATTGAAAAAGAAAATCGAAAAATCTAATGCTAAAAAATAAGATTTTTGGGGGTAAAAATTTAAGAAGTTGGATTACCAATTTAAATTGGAAAAGTAAAAGTTATAGACAATGCAGACAAATGCACCAAAACAGACCTCTCTGGGAATAAATAGAGCTTGCAAAGCTTTGTTCCTATGGCGAGTAAACTTGGGGTAAACCTGGTAGGTAACATGACAGTTTCAGATTGTATAGCTGTTGACCAGCACCCCTCCGCCCCCCCCCCCCCCCCCCCCCCGAATAAAGATATTGCTGAACAAAGATATTGACTCAATATGAAGTCTGCCAACATTAGGGCTGGATAGCTCAGTTGGTAGACCATCGGTGCGTTAAGGTAGGGGTCGCAGCTTCAATTACCACAGGAGTAAAGTTTTACTTGTTCACCCCAAAATGAAATTCAAACCACTTTAGTTTCTTTATAAAAAAATACCTAAGCTATTATACCATTGAATTTTCTTGGATGCCATAAAACAACTAGATACAAATTATATAAGTGCATTTTACAAATTAAATGATATGCAACATGTGAAATTTTAAAATGTTTTTGTTGACATTGCAATACTGCCTTAAAAAAAACATCACAAGACATGAAGCCGTAGTTCATAACTAAAGTGACATTGTCATGATGTCTTGATGCTCAAACACGACACAGAAGATTCACAAAAATTCATCAACTAAATTTAGATACTATCTGTTTAGTATATTTCCTTCAAGAGAACAGTTAATTAGCTGTTCCGACAATCAGTCGGAACAGCTCTTGTTTTCGTCAAGATTTTGTAAATTTTTCAGCGATCTCTTTCCGAAAAAAGAAACCTACTGACTTAAAACATGAATTTTCTTGGTGGCAAATGTCCTTCTTAAAATTGTCAAAAAAGAAATGACAGAAAATATTGCAGCTTATAACTTAGTCTTTAAAACAACCCACGTCATCACGACATCATCAGGTATCAGTTACACTACACCCAAGATTATTTCAAAAGTTTAAAAACTTCATAACTCCTAAACCAAAAAAGATCTTTGTGACATATTGAAGATCAGTGCTCATTTCAAATGTCGTAAATAGATATGACCTCATTTTGACCTTTCCTTCAGGTCCAGACCTGAAGCTCAATTCAATCAATAATGTTAGAAGTCTACAGCGAATGTGGTACACAATTAGGATATAGTTTCAGTGTATGAAATCATCAGTAATGTGTTGGCTACAGAATGTAGGTTTGATGACATCATCATATGTAAGAGCGCCCTATACAAAGAGCTTAACTGAAGCTGATGACTTAACTTAGTCATTAAAATAAGTTATGTCATCATGGCTTCATCTGAAAGTAAATAACCTTAATTTGAAGCTTTTTTGTTAGAAATAATATCTCCTGAACCACATGACATGAATGAATCATATTTGGCCCAAGAGGAACAGCTCAGTGTTAGTTCAAACAATAAATACTTCACATCTAGTTATAATCAGAGTTGTGTTCAATTCATTCAACACATGAAGTCAAAATAGTTGCATCCCTCACTGACATGAAAATACTCTCTTGAGACTTGGTAGCGTGTGGCATTATTCAGCTTACAAACACGGGGCATGGAACCTGATGAACTCTGCTTGATGTTGAATGAGAGACAGTCTTGGCGCTCCATACATCGTCGTCCGCAGCCAACTATGGTGTCTGTTGGGTATCTGTCCAGGGTGTGGCCGAAGAAACAGCGAGATACAAAGTGATCTGTAGACTCATTTACTGTCAGGCAATATTAATTACAGATTCAGATTAGACTGACCACACCTATCTTGACGAGGACGCTCGCAAATAATAAACAACTTCTCATCATTCCAGGTATCGCCCCAATAGCCCAGAATATCTGGATTATTCTTGTAATCATGGGTTATCATGAAGCCATAATCCTGATCACCTTTCCATTTATAACCATCTGGTTGGTTTGGCTCCCACTTCCGATATTCAGTCGGATATTTACCATCCTCGTAGCAGTTCCATTCACCTTCAACTTCTTTCTCATTGCAATTGATCCAAATACCATCATACTGCCTATGATGCTGAAATGAAGTAAATATGAATTTGTTTTCCCAATCTGAGCTTGGGACCATTATAGATGCATTGTTACGATCACACTGCATCACGGCAGTGGACCAGTCGCCATTCATAGATCCATCCAGACCCAAGTAGCAAGAATCAGCAAAAGCCACCCATCCATCAGGGCACCCTCTGGCTGCAAAGACATCCTTGGTTATCATGATGATAACATAGAAAGTTACCACAGTGATTAAGGTCACGATATCATCAGCAAAGAACTTCATTTTCAGTTATCTTCTGATTTCCTGTAATTTGTATTAATTCTTGAGACAATAACTCCCAAGGAGTCAGCCGTGATGTACGCAGTCAGATTCAAAATGAGGATCTGTGACGCAGTTCAAATTCACCCTGCATCTTTCATCAGTCAAGGTACATCCATTCGAGCAAACATTATTGACTTATTGCCCCTTACCAAGCTACCATATTTTAATAATGTTTCCTATTAGCTTGACTGCTTCTGATAACAGCCAATTAAGCGCTTTGTAATTATAAAAGTCATCTCAAAAGGATGGTTCAGTATCAAGTTTGGAAAACATTGACATCTTGAATTTAAAAACAGAAAATTTAGTCCATGTTCAATGAAAAGTAAAGGCTTGTTATTTTCAAAACACCCCTTAAACTGATAAATTTAAAAAACCTACATAATAAATATTCATAGTTTTTGTGTGTATTAGTCATTCATAATTTTGGAATTCATCTCATCAAGTTTTTTGCTGATAGAATTTGATTTTATCATCCAAATTTGTTGTAGTCACAAGATTTCATTTACATATGTAGTCATTCAAGAGAACGTTTCTATATTGATGGAGTTGAATTCCTTGAGTATTCTTCCAATAAATAAAACCCTTGTAAAAGTCACACAAATTAAATTTTTGTGTAATACATTTGACTTAGGTTAGCCTTGATGAAGGCGTGCCGGCCAACCGGTGTTTATTGCTAATAGACCCTCCAGCATAATTATTAATTTCCCCCACTTAGCCATTGCCGCAAACTCCAGGGTACCCCAACACTCACAGTAAGTGGATCCATACATTGTTACCTTTCATACACTTACACGTATAATGCATGTGCATGTACTTGTATAGTATACATGTAGTTGTGTGTGTGTGTGGCTATTCGTCGTCGTGCTTTGATGCTTTCGTACTTGCCAAGATACAAGGCTGAGCACATTATGCTACTGTCACTTTAAAAAGTATTCTTATTGGTTCTTGTTTGACCTAACGACTTCTGACTACGACGTCAATCACAGCCTGTTACTTATAATGTGTGCACGTGTTCAGAAAGATAACAGTACTGATGGGGCTGCCTGAAAAATAACGGATTGACTGTATCCAGTAGGCAAAATTACAAATGTGTCATGCCCTTCAATGATTGCCTTCTCAAATATTATCAGTCAACTTTAGTGTATATAGTTATTTGCTTTTGTGAAGGACAGCATTGAAAGTAGGCCTGCTTGAAATGTTGAAAGTCTGTCTCTGCTCTGAACGAATATCGTTGATTTGTAGCTTGTCAGCAGCCGAGATTTGACGACCGTTTATTATTTCTTTATCCAACCGTGATCCAACCATAGAGAAAGGAATAGACTCTGTTCCCTCACTATGATCCAACATTTCCCACAAAAATGCCATTTTGTCCACAAGACAACCAGCCTGGTGACTGTAGGAGTCAAAGTCCTTGCTCTGCGGTCAAAGCTACGAGCATGTGATTGACCATCCGATAAAATGACTCGCCCACATCTTGCATACAAAAGTCTGTTGGAAATCCAACGGGAAAATAAAGAAATACATAAGCTTTCTTTTACAAACGCATCAAGGCTGTCGTCCTAACGGACTCCGTGCTTGGACTGTGTGGGTGTGCGAGTGTGTATCATCCTGACGGACTCCTTGTGTGGGAAAACTCAGGGCTAAGGAAAAGCGCAAAGACAGCCTTAATCAAGGCTTGACTTAGGTTAGTTGTATGAAAGAAAATTGTTTAGTTCATTATGCATAAAGTGACATTCCATGACATGGCTCAATTTTTATAAGTGATCTACATCGATGTCCACAGCCAGCTATGATGTCTGTTGGGTATCTGTCCAGGGTGTGGCCGAAGAGACAGTGAGACACAAAGTGACCAGTAGACTCAACTATTTACTGTCAGGCAAATTTAATTACACATTTAGAGTGGACTGACCACACCTGTCTTGACGAGGATGCTCACAAATAATAAACATGTTCACATAATTCCAGGTATCGCCCCAATAGCCCAGAATATCTGGATTGTTCTTGTAATCCTTGGTTATCATGAAGCCATAATCCTGATCAGCTGTTCCTTTATAACCATCTGGTTGGTTTGGCTCCCACTTCCGATATTCAGTCAGATATTTACCATCCTCGTAGCAGTTCCATTCACCTTCAACTTCAATGTCATTGCAATTGATCCAAATACCTATTAGATCTCCATGATGCTGAAATGAAGTAAATATGAATTTGTTTTCCCAATCTGAGCTTGGGACCATTATAGATGCATTGTTACGATCACACTGCATCACGGCAGTGGACCAGTCGCCATTCATAGATCCATCCAGACCCAAGTAGCAAGAATCAGCAAAAGCCACCCATCCATCAGGGCACCCTCTGGCTGCAAAGACATCCTTGGTTATCATGATGATAACAGAGAAAGTTACCACAGTGATTGAGGTCACGATATCATCAGCAAAGAACTTCATTTTCAGTAATTTCTGATTTCCTGTAATTTGTATTAATTTTTGAGACAATCACTCCAATGAGTCAGCCGTGATGTATGCAGTCAGATTTAAAATGAGGATCTGTGACGCAGTTCAAATTCACCCAGCATCTTTCATCAGTTAAGGTACATCTATTCGAGCAATCATTATTGATTTATTGCCCCTTACCAAGCTACCATGTTTTAGTAATATTCCCCATTAGCTTGACTGCTTGTATTAACAGCCAGCTCCATTTATGCACTTTGTCATCTCAAAAGGATGGTTCAGTATCAAGTTTGGAAAATATTTAAATCTTGAAATTAGGAACAGGAATTGTTGTCAAAATTTAATAAAATTGTGTTATTTTCACAACACCACTTCAAATGATAAATTGCAGCAGTTGTATAGCTATTTTAGTTGGTTTTTTTTATTCATTAATAATTTGGGAATAAAATTCTCTTTTGCCAATAGGATATAATTTATCATCCAATTTGTTGTTCTGACAATATTTCATTTACATACAAAGTCATTCAAGACAACGTTTTTATCACAATGGAGTTGAATTTATGAGGTATTTTTCCAATAAACAAAATCCTTGTAAAAATCACACAAGTTTTAATTTCTTGTAATACATTTGTTGTGTTCATTTGTGTGAGTTTAAATGTTGCACTCTTGTAATTTGACATGGGTTCATTGTATGATAAAAATTTGTCTCTATCGATATGCAAAAAAAGACATTCCATCAGACGGGTTCATTTTGATAAGTGATCTACATCAATGTCTACAGCCAGCTATGGTGTCCGTCCAAGGTTATTGTGATGATGACATCAGATGAATGGGAGTCTTATGGGGACACTAGGTGGCAGCAGACTTACCAGGTAAAACTATTTTTCTGGGACATGTGAGCAAGCTACAAACTTTATAATTAATGGACATTTACCTGGTATGTCTGCTGCCACCTAGTGTTCCAAAGTCTCCCATTGGGGTCAATAGGCCCTATCCTTGTTACCCTTGAGTTACTCTTAAGTACCCACTTGGGTACAAGGCTACATTTGAGGCTACATGGAAAGTCTTTCATATTGGAGAGAGCAGCAAAGGGGGTATTAGGCTGAAGGACTGGCCACTGTGGGGGTCTTTTAAACGAATAAACAAAACAACCCCATCCACAAGGTTTTCTTTAGTTCTTATCAAAAGAGAATAACAAAGAAACAATGCAAGGTTTAGCTCGGACTTTATCAGCTGGCAAGGGGGAGGGGGAAGGAGGGGAAAGGAGGGGGAGGGGGAAGGAGGGGGAGGGGGAAGGAGGGGGAGGGAGGGGAAAGGAGGGAGGGGGAAGGGGTGAGGGAGGATGAATGGATTTTAGTGGGGGAGGGGGTCCCAGGATTCTGTTTTTTTCAGTAGCTAGAAGATCATGGTTTCTTTATTTTTGAGGGGGCACTTGGAGCCACCATCGTCTTATATTTAAGTGTCATTTTATGTCAGGATTTAGTTTGATTTACACAGGAATCTTGGCAGGGAATCGAACCCACTACCTTCGAAAGAGCATTCATAACAAATTCTCCCTGTCCAATAAATTACAAATAAAGCAACCTGCCTTTCATGGTTCAAAAAAATAATGAAACAAAGATTTAAATGAGATGAAACTTACATTTATTGCTCTGAAAATGTCCGTTTAAATTAAATACGGCAAATAGTTGAATCGTTTTGTTAACTTTTCAACATTGATTTTCATTACGTGAAAAGACACAAGAGATCAATGGAACAACTCAACAGATGGTACATGAGCGTTGGTTTTCAGAAAACTACCTCAGCTAAATCTAAAGACTAAAGGAATTTGAATGTTTTGAATGAATTTGTAATTTTTTTTTTTTTTTTAGATTTTAGATTTTTATAAGACTCTTAAAGGGAAAGTGAAATACAACTGAGTGACTATATATTTTTACAGATAACAGCATACTAAATTTATACCAAATATTATGCAAACCACAAGGGAAACTGACTGGGTGATCCCTGTCCAGCCGCTGCCCAGGTTATATCCATAGAGCTATAAATATTATAGCTCTATGGTTGTATGGTAAACTTGGGGTAAACCTGGTAACACGGCAGTAACCGGTCGAATGGATTTTGACTGGCACCCTGAACAAAGATTATTCACTCAATAGGAAGTCCACCAACATTAGGGCTGGATAGCTCAGTTGGTAGAGGTTTGGTACATTAACGCAGGGGTCACAGGTTCAAATCCCACTCCAGTCAGTTTGTCTTTATTCATCCCAAAATTACATTTACACCACTTAAGTTTCTATATTTAAAAATTGACTGAAGCTATACCATATAATTTTCATGGATACCATAAAACAACTAGATACAAGTGCATTTTACAAATTAAATGATATGCAACATGTGAAATTTTAAAATAATTTTGTTGACATTGCAATACTGCCGACAATACTGCCTTTGTCCCAGACAGTTAGCTCAACGGGAGAACCAATGGTAGTCTTGCCAAGTTAAGCACCATTGACTGTGGTTAGTAAATGGATGGGAGAGCACTCCAAGTACATCTGGGACATGATAGGGCTTTGTAACATCGAGCTCACGTCTTTCGGATGGGACGTAAAACTGTAGGTCCTGTGCGTTGTGTAATGCACATAAAACACCCAGAACACTTATCGTAAAAGAGAAGGGGCTTGCCCCGGTGTTTCTGGTTTGGCTGCTTAATGCGCCACCTCTGAGCATGTTTGGAGCATAGATTATACACATTGTAATGCGCATTTGATCATATTAATATGGAATTTGCGCAATATAAATGGAAATTATTATTATTATTATTATTTTAAAAAAAACATCACGAGGCATGAAGCCGTAGTTCATAACTAAAGTGACATTGTCATCATGTCTTGATGCTCAAACACAACACAGAAGATTCACAAAAATTCATCAACTAAATTTAGATATTATCTGTTTAGTATATTTCCTTCAAGAGAATACTTAATTAGCTGTTCCGACAATCAGTCGGAACAGATCTTGTTTTCGTCAAGATTTTTTAAATGATCTCTTTCAACCAAAACCCTTTTGACTTAAAACAGGAATTTTCTTGGCGGTAAATGTCCTTCTTAGCATTATCAGAAAAAGATATGATATACCATATTGAAGCTTATAACTTAGTCTTTAAAACAACCTACGTCATCATGGTGTCATCAGGTATCAAGTTACACGACACCAAAATTTTTGTTTCAAAAGTTTAAAAACTTCATAACACCTGAACTAAAAATGTGGAACACAATTAGGATATAGTTTCATCATTAATGTTGAATTAGAGACAGTCTTGGTGCTCCAGGGTATCTGTCCAGGGTGTGGCTGAAGAGACAGCGAGATAGAAAGTGATCTGTAGACTCATTTACTGTCAGGCAATATTAATTACAGATTCAGATTAGACTGGCCACACCTATCTTGACGAGGACGCTCGCAAATAATAAACAACTTGTCATCATTCCAGGTATCGCCCCAATAGCCCAGAATATCTGGATTATTCTTGTAATCACGGGTTATCATGAAGCCATAATCTTGATTGCCTGCCCTTTCATCATCATCTGGTTGGTTTGGCTCCCACTTCCGATATTCAGTCGGATATTTACCATCCTCGTAGCAGTTCCATTCACCCTCAACTTCAATGTCATTGCAATTGATCCACATACCATCATACAGCCCATGATGCTGAAATGAAGTAAATATGAAATTGTTTTCCCAATCTGAGCTTGGGACCATTATAGATGCATTGTTACGATCACACTGCATCACGGCAGTGGACCAGCCGCCATTCATAGATCCATCCAGACCCAAGTAGCAAGAATCAGCAAAAGCTACCCATCCATCAGGGCACCCTCTGGCTGCAAAGACATCCTTGGTTATCATGATGATAACAGAGAAAGTTACCACAGTGATTGACGTCACGATATCATCAGCAAAGAACTTCATTTTCAGTTATCTTCTGATTTTCTGTAATTTGTATTAATTGTTGAGACAAAAACTCCAAGGAGTCAGCCGTGATGTATGCAGTCGGATGAAAAATGAGGATCTGTGACGCAGTTCAAATTCACCCTGCATCTTTTATCAGTCAATTTATAAATAATCCAGCAGACATTTTTAGCCAATCAAGCATTGATTATGTGCATTTACCTGTTACTAAGCTACCACATTTTGTTTACATATCGTGTCCTACAACTTGCTTTCATGAAGGTTGTAACAGTTATAAGTTGATTGCACTTTTTAAACTCGAAAAATGACTTTCAAGAAATATCAAAATATAGGCCAATTTTTTATATTGATTTGTTGTATTTTTCATTGCACCCAATGAAATTCATACCTTTATTAAAAACATATATAAAGCTAGGGTGTATTTTTTTGTTTATTTAATTTTTATTACATCCAATCTAATTTGTATGCAAGACTACGTTTGCATTACAACTGAGTTGAATTTCCTTTGTGTTTTTGTTGTTGTTGTTTATTAGGGAGGGGGGGGGTTATAGTTTTGATCTCTGTAAGCTCCAACGACAGGTTTTTCCCCTTAAAACTTAATTTGTTTATATCAAAGGAAGTTGTTTATATCATTCTGCTGACAAGGATTTTCCATCAGCCCAGGTCAATTTTAATATGTGACCTGCAAAGCTCAGAATTTGCCGAAGTTAGAAAATACTTGCTAAGCGAGAATGTCAAATATTGGTTCTTGTTCTTTTTAAACCACCTTGAATGAGGTCTACCCATCCTGTTATAAGCTGATCATTAAGGGCAAAAACAAATCAATACAAAAACAGTCTTACCACCAGAGATTCAATTGGCTATTGAAAAAGAAAATCGAAAAATCTAATGCTAAAAAATAAGATTTTGGGGGATAAAAATTTAAGACGTCGGATTACCAATTTAAATTGGAAAAGTAAAAGTTATAGACAATGCAGACAAATGCACCAAAACAGACCTCTCTGGGAATAAAGAGAGCTTGCAAAGCTTTGTTCCTATGGCGAGTAAACTTGGGGTAAACCTGGTAACATGACAGTTTCAGATTGTATAGCTGTTGACCAGCACCCCTCCGCCCCCCCCCCCCCCCCCCCCCCGAATAAAGATATTGCTGAACAAAGATATTGACTCAATACGAAATCTGCCAACATTAGGGCTGGATAGCTCAGTTGGTAGACCATCGGTGCGTTAAGGTGGGGGTCGCAGCTTCAATTACCACAGGAGTAAAGTTTTACTTGTTCACCCCAAAATGAAATTCAAACCACTTTAGTTTCTTTATAAAAAAAATACCTAAGCTATTATACCATTGAATTTTCTTGGATACCATAAAACAACTAGATACAAATTATACAAGTGCATTTTACAAATTAAATGATATGCAACATGTGAAATTTTAAAATGTTTTTGTTGACATTGCAATACTGCCTTGAAAAAAAAACATCACGAGACATGAAGCCGTAGTTCATAACTAAAGTGACATTGTCATGATGTCTTGATGCTCAAACACGACACAAAAGATTCACAAAAATTCATCAACTAAATTTAGATATTATCTGTTTAGTATATTTCCTTTAAGAGAACAGTTAATTAGCTGTTCCGACATTCAGTCGGAACAGCTCTTGTTTTCAGCAAGATTTTGTAAATTTTTCAGCATAACTCTTTCCGGAAAAAAAAACCCATTGACTTAAACATGAATTTTCTTGGTGGCCAATGTCCTTCTTAGCATTGTCAAAAAAGTAATGACAGAAAATATTGCAGCTGATAACTTAGTCTCTAAAACAACCCACGTCATCACGACGTCATCAGGTATCAGTTACACTACACCCAAGATTATTTCAAAAGTTTAAAAACTTCATAACTCCTCCACCAAAAAAGATCTTTGTGACATATTGAAGATCAGTGCTCATTTCAAATGTCATAAACAGATATGACCTCATTTTGACCTTTCCTTCAGGTCCAGACCTGAAGCTCAATTCAATCAATAATGTTAGAAGTCTACAGCGAATGTAGTACACAATTAGGATATAGTTTCAGTCTATGAAATCATCAGTAATGTGTAGGCTACAAAATGTAGGTTTGATGACATCATCATATGTAAGAGCGCCCTCTAGAAAGAGCTTAACTAAAGCTGATGACTTAACTTAGTCAACAAAATAAGTTATGGCACCATGGCGTCATCTGAAAGTAAATAACCTTAATTTGAAGCTTTTTTGTTAGAAATATTATATCCTGAATCACATGACATGAATTAATCATATTTGGCTCAAGAGGAACAGCTCAGTGTTAGTTCCCAGAATAAACACTTCACATCTAGTTATAATCAGAGTTGTGTTCAATTCATTGAACACATGAAGTCAAAGTAGTTGCATCCCTCACTGACATGAAAATACTCCCTTGAGACTTGGTAGCGTGTGGCATTATTCAGCTCACAAACACGAGGCATGGAACCTGATGAACCCTGCTTGATGTTGAATGAGAGACAGTCTTGGCGCTCCATACATCGTCGTCCACAGCCAACTATGGTGTCTGTTGGGTATCTGTCCAGGGTGTGGCCGAAGAGACAGCGAGATAGAAAGTGACCTGTAGACTCATCTGCTGTTAGGCAATTCACATCCAGAGAGGACTGACCACAGCGACGACGCTCGCAAATAATGAACAGGTTCACATAATTCCAGGTATCGCCCCAATAGCCCAGAATATCTGGATTATTCTTGTAGTCACGGGTTATCATGAAGCCATAATCCTGATCAGCTTTTCCTTTATAACCATCTGGTTGGTTTGGCTCCCACTTCCGATATTCAGTCGGATATTTACCATCCTCATAGCAGTTCCATTCACCCTCAACTTCAATGTCATTGCAATTGATCCAAATACCTATTAGATCTCCATGGATGCTGAAATGAAGTAAATATGAATTTATTTTCCCAATCTGAGCTTGGGACCATTATAGATGCATTGTTACGATCACACTGCATCACGGCAGTGGACCAGTCGCCATTCATAGATCCATCCAGACCCAAGTAGCAAGAATCAGCAAAAGCCACCCATCCATCAGGGCACCCTCTGGCTGCAAAGACATCCTTGGTTATCATGATGATAACAGAGAAAGTTACCACAGTGATTGAGGTCACGATATCATCAGCAAAGAACTTCATTTTCAGTGATCTTCTGATTTCCTGTAATTTGTATTAATTCTTGAGACAATAACTCCCAAGGAGTCAGCCGTGATGTACGCAGTCAGATTCAAAATGAGGATCTGTGACGCAGTTCAAATTCACCCTGCATCTTTCATCAGTCAAGGTACATCCATTCGAGCAAACATTATTGACTTATTGCCCCTTACCAAGCTACCATGTTTTAATAATGTTTCCTATTAGCTTGACTGCTTCTGATAACGGCCAATTAAGCGCTTTGTAATTATAAAAGTCATCTCAAAAGGATGGTTCAGTATCAAGTTTGGAAAACATTGAAATCTTGAATTTAAAAACAGAAAATTTAGTCCAGGTTCAATGAAAAGTCAAGGCTTGTTATTTTCACAACACCCCTTAAATTGATAAATTTAAAAAACCTACATAATAAATATTCATAGTTTCTGTGTGTATTAGTCATTCATAATTTTGGAATTCATCTCAGTTTTTTGCTGATAGAATTTGATTTTATCATCCAAATTTGTTGTAGTCACAAGATTTCATTTACATATGTAGTCATTCAAGAGAACGTTTCTATATTGATGGAGTTGAATTCCTTGAGTATTCTTCCAATAAATAAAACCCTTGTAAAAGTCACACAAATTTAATTTTTGTGTAATACATTTGACTTAGGTTAGCCTTGATGAAGGCGCGCTGGCCAACCGGTGTTTATTGCTAATAGACGCTCCTGCATAATTATTAATTTCCCCCACTTAGCCGTTGCCGCAAACTCCAGGGCACCCCCACACTCACAGTGAGTGGATCCATCCATTGTTACCTTTCATACACTTACACGTATAATGCATGTGCATGTACTTGTATAGTATACATGTAGTTGTGTGTGTGTGTGGCTATTCGTCGTCGTGCTTTGATGCTTTCGTACTTGCCAAGATACAAGGCTGAGCACATTATGCTACTGTCACTTTAAAAAGTATTCTTATTGGTTCTTGTTTGACCTAACGACTTCTGACTACGACGTCAATCACAGCCTGTTACTTATAATGTGTGCACGTGTTCAGAAAGATAACAGTACTGATGGGGCTGCCTGAAAAATAACGGATTGACTGTATCCAGTAGGCAAAATTACAAATGTGTCATGCCCTTCAATGATTGCCTTCTCAAATATTATCAGTCAACTTTAGTGTATATAGTTATTTGCTTTTGTGAAGGACAGCATTGAAAGTAGGCCTGCTTGAAATGTTGAAAGTCTGTCTCTGCTCTGAACGAATATCGTTGATTTGTAGCTTGTCAGCAGCCGAGATTTGACGACCGTTTATTATTTCTTTATCCAACCGTGATCCAACCATAGAGAAAGGAATAGACTCTGTTCCCTCACTATGATCCAACATTTCCCACAAAAATGCCATTTTGTCCACAAGACAACCAGCCTGGTGACTGTAGGAGTCAAAGTCCTTGCTCTGCGGTCAAAGCTACGAGCATGTGATTGACCATCCGATAAAATGACTCGCCCACATCTTGCATACAAAAGTCTGTTGGAAATCCAACGGGAAAATAAAGAAATACATAAGCTTTCTTTTACAAACGCATCAAGGCTGTCGTCCTAACGGACTCCGTGCTTGGACTGTGTGGGTGTGCGAGTGTGTATCATCCTGACGGACTCCTTGTGTGGGAAAACTCAGGGCTAAGGAAAAGCGCAAAGACAGCCTTAATCAAGGCTAGACTTAGGTTAGTTGTATGAAAGAAAATTGTTTAGTTCATTATGCATAAAGTGACATTCCATGACATGGCTCAATTTTTATAAGTGATCTACATCGATGTCCACAGCCAGCTATGATGTCTGTTGGGTATCTGTCCAGGGTGTGGCTGAAGAGACAGTGAGACACAAAGTGACCAGTAGACTCAACTATTTACTGTCAGGCAAATTTAATTACACATTTAGAGTGGACTGGCCACACCTATCTTAACGAGTGATCTACATCGATGTCCACAGCCAGCTATGATGTCTGTTGGGTATCTGTCCAGGGTGTGGCCGAAGAGACAGCGAGACACAAAGTGACCAGTAGACTCAACTAGTTACTGTCAGGCAAATTTAATTACACATTTAGAGTGGACTGGCCACACCTATCTTAACGAGTGATCTACATCGATGTCCACAGCCAGCTATGATGTCTGTCGGGTATCTGTCGAGGGTGTGGCCGAAGAGACAGTGAGACACAAAGTGACCAGTAGACTCAACTAGTTACTGTCAGGCAAATTTAATTACACATTTAGAGTGGACTGACCACACCTGTCTTGACGAGGATGCTCACAAATAATAAACATGTTCACATAATTCCAGGTATCGCCCCAATAACCCAGAATATCTGGATTGTTCTTGTAATCCTTGGTTATCATGAAGCCATAATCCTGATCAGCTGTTCCTTTATAACCATCTGGTTGGTTTGGCTCCCACTTCCGATATTCAGTCAGATATTTACCATCCTCGTAGCAGTTCCATTCACCTTCAACTTCAATGTCATTGCAATTGATCCAAATACCTATTAGATCTCCATGATGCTGAAATGAAGTAAATATGAATTTGTTTTCCCAATCTGAGCTTGGGACCATTATAGATGCATTGTTACGATCACACTGCATCACGGCAGTGGACCAGTCGCCATTCATAGATCCATCCAGACCCAAGTAGCAAGAATCAGCAAAAGCCACCCATCCATCAGGGCACCCTCTGGCTGCAAAGACATCCTTGGTTATCATGATGATAACAGAGAAAGTTACCACAGTGATTGAGGTCACGATATCATCAGCAAAGAACTTCATTTTCAGTAATCTTCTGATTTCCTGTAATTTGTATTAATTTTTGAGACAATCACTCCAATGAGTCAGCCGTGATGTATGCAGTCAGATTTAAAATGAGGATCTGTGACGCAGTTCAAATTCACCCAGCATCTTTCATCAGTTAAGGTACATCTATTCGAGCAATCATTATTGATTTATTGCCCCTTACCAAGCTACCATGTTTTAGTAATATTCCCCATTAGCTTGACTGCTTGTATTAACAGCCAGCTCCATTTATGCACTTTGTCATCTCAAAAGGATGGTTCAGTATCAAGTTTGGAAAATATTTAAATCTTGAAATTAGGAACAGGAATTGTTGTCAAAATTTAATAAAATTGTGTTATTTTCACAACACCACTTCAAATGATAAATTGCAGCAGTTGTATAGCTATTTTAGTTGGTTTTTTTTATTCATTAATAATTTGGGAATAAAATTCTCTTTTGCCAATAGGATATAATTTATCATCCAATTTGTTGTTCTGACAATATTTCATTTACATACAAAGTCATTCAAGACAACGTTTTTATCACAATGGAGTTGAATTTATGAGGTATTTTTCCAATAAACAAAATCCTTGTAAAAATCACACAAGTTTTAATTTCTTGTAATACATTTGTTGTGTTCATTTGTGTGAGTTTAAATGTTGCACTCTTGTAATTTGACATGGGTTCATTGTATGATAAAAATTTGTCTCTATCGATATGCAAAAAAAGACATTCCATCAGACGGGTTCATTTTGATAAGTGATCTACATCAATGTCTACAGCCAGCTATGGTGTCCGTCCAAGGTTACTGTGATGATGACATCAGATGAATGGGAGTCTTATGGGGACACTAGGTGGCAGCAGACTTACCAGGTAAAACTACTTTTCTGGGACATGTGAGCAAGCTACAAACTTTATAATTAATGGACATTCACCTGGTATGTCTGCTGCCACCTAGTGTTCCAAAGTCTCCCATTGGGGTCAATAGGCCCTATCCTTGTTACCCTTGAGTTACTCTTGAGTACCCACTTGGGTACAAGGCTACATTTGAGGCTACATGGGAAGTCTTTCATATTGGAGAGAGCAGCAAAGGGGTATCAGGCTGAAGGACTGGCCATTGTGGGGGTCTTTTAAACAAATAAACAAAGCTACCCCATCCACCAGCTTTTCTTTAGTTCTTATCAAAAGAGAATAACAGAGAAACAATGCAAGGTTTAGCTCGGACTTTATCAGCTGGCAAGGGGGAGAGGGAAGGAGGGGAAAGGAGGGGGAGGGGGAAGGAGGGGGAGGGGGAAGGAGGGGGAGGAGAGGAAAGGAGGGAGGGGGAAGGGGTGAGGGAGGATGAATGGATTTTAGTGGGGGAGGGGGTCCCAGGATTCTGTTTTTTTCAGTAGCTAGAAGATCATGGTTTGTTTATTTTTGAGGGGGCACTGGGAGCCACCATCGTCTTATATTTAAGTGGCATTTTATGTCAGGATTTAGTTTGATTTACACAGGAATCTTGGCAGGGAATCGAACCCACTACCTTCTAAAGAGCATTCATAACAAATTCTCCCTGTCCAATAAAGTACAAATAAAGCAACCTGCCTTTCATGGTTCAAAAAAATAATGAAACAAAGATTTAAATGAGATGAAACTTACATTTATTGCTCTGAAAATGTCCGTTTAAATTAAATACGGCAAATAGTTGAATCGTTTTGTTAACTTTTCAAAATTGATTTTCATTATGTGAAAAGACACAAGAGATCAATGGAACAACTCAACAGATGGTACATGAGCGTTGGTTTTCAGAAAACTACCTCAGCTAAATCTCAAGACTAAAGGAATTTGAATGTTTTGAATGAATTTGTAATTTTTTTTTTTTTTTTAGATTTTAGATTTTTATAAGACTCTTAAAGGGAAAGTGAAACACAACTGAGTGACTACATATGTTTACAGATAACAGCATACTAAATTTATACCAAATATTATGCAAACCACAAGGGAAACTGACTGGGTGATCCCTGTCCAGCCGCTGCCCAGGTTATATCCATAGAGCTATAAATATTATAGCTCTATGGTTGTATGGTAAACTTGGGGTAAACCTGGTAACACGGCAGTAACCGGTTGAATGGATTTTGACTGGCACCCTGAACAAAGATTATTCACTCAATAGGAAGTCCACCAACATTAGGGCTGGATAGCTCAGTTGGTAGAGCTTTGGTACATTAACGCAGGGGTCACAGGTTCAAATCCCACTCCAGTCAGTTTGTCTTTGTTCATCCCAAAATTACATTTACACCACTTAAGTTTCTATATTTAAAAATTGACTGAAGCTATACCATATAATTTTCATGGATACCATAAAACAACTAGATACAAGTGCATTTTACAAATTAAATGATATGCAACATGTGAAATTTTAAAATAATTTTGTTGACATTGCAATACTGCCGACAATACTGCCTTTGTCCCAGACAGTTAGCTCAACAGTCTTGCCAAGTTAAGCACCATTGACTGCGGTTAGTAAATGGATGGGAGACCACTCCAAGTACATCTGGGACATGATAGGGCTTTGTAACATCGAGCTCACGTCTTTCGGATGGGACGTAAAACTGTAGGTCCTGTGCGTTGTGTAATGCACATAAAACACCCAGAACACTTATCGTAAAAGAGAAGGGGCTTGCCCCGGTGTTTCTGGTTTGGCTGCTTAATGCGCCACCTCTGAGCATGTTTGGAGCATAGATTATACACATTGTAATGCGCATTTGATCATATTAATATGGAATTTGCGCAATATAAATGGAAATTATTATTATTATTATTATTTTTAAAAAAACATCACGAGGCATGAAGCCGTAGTTCATAGCTAAAGTGACATTGTCATCATGTCTTGATGCTCAAACACAACACAGAAGATTCACAAAAATTCATCAACTAAATTTAGATATTATCTGTTAAGTATATTTCCTTCAAGAGAATACTTAATTAGCTGTTCCGACAATCAGTCGGAACAGATCTTGTTTTTGTCAAGATTTTTTAAATGATCTCTTTCCGCCAAAACCCTTTTGACTTAACCAAAACAGGAATTTTCTTGGCGGTAAATGTCCTTCTTAGCATTATTAGAAACAGACATGATATACCATATTGAAGCTTATAACTTAGTCTTTAAAACAACCTACGTCATCATGGTGTCATCAGGTATCAAGTTACACGACACCAAAATTTTTGTTTCAAAAGTTTAAAAACTTCATAACACCTGAACTAAAAATGTGGAACACAATTAGGATATAGTTTCATCATTAATGTTGAATTAGAGACAGTCTTGGTGCTCCAGGGTATCTGTCCAGGGTGTGGCTGAAGAGACAGCGAGATAGAAAGTGACCTGTAGACTCATTTACTGTCAGGCAATATTAATTACAGATTCAGATTAGACTGGCCACACCTATCTTGACGAGGACGCTCGCAAATAATAAACAACTTGTCATCATTCCAGGTATCGCCCCAATAGCCCAGAATATCTGGATTATTCTTGTAATCACGGGTTATCATGAAGCCATAATCTTGATTGCCTGCATGTTTATCATCATCTGGTTGGTTTGGCTCCCACTTCCGATATTCAGTCGGATATTTACCATCCTCGTAGCAGTTCCATTCACCCTCATTTTAAATGTCATTGCAATTGATCCACATACCATCATACAGCCCATGATGCTGAAATGAAGTAAATATGAAATTGTTTTCCCAATCTGAGCTTGGGACCATTATAGATGCATTGTTACGATCACACTGCATCACGGCAGTGGACCAGCCGCCATTCATAGATCCATCCAGACCCAAGTAGCAAGAATCAGCAAAAGCCACCCATCCATCAGGGCACCCTCTGGCTGCAAAGACATCCTTGGTTATCATGATAATAACAGAGAAAGTTACCACAGTGATTGAGGTCACGATATCATCAGCAAAGAACTTCATTTTCAGTAATCTTCTGATTTCCTGTAATTTGTATTAATTGTTGAGACAAAAACTCCAAGGAGTCAGCCGTGTTGTCGGATGAAAAATGAGGATCTGTGACGCAGTTCAAATTCACCCTGCATCTTTCATCAGTCAATTTATAAATAATCCAGCAGACATTTTTAGCCAATCAAGCATTGATTATGTGCATTTACCTGTTACTAAGCTACCACATTTTGTTTACATATCGTGTCCTACAACTTGCTTTCATGAAGGTTATAACAGTTATAAGTTGATTGCACTTTTAAACTCGAAAAATGACTTTCAAGTAATATCAAAATATAGGCAAATTTTTTATATTTATTTGTTGTATTTTTCATTGCACCCAATGAAATTCATACCTTTATTAAAAACATATATAAAGCTAGAGTGTATTTGTTTGTTCATTTAATTTTTATTACATCCAATCTAATTTGTATGCAAGACTACATTTGCATTACAATTGAGTTGAATTTCCTTTGTGTTTTTGTTGTTTTTTCTTGTTGAATTTCCTTTGTGTTTTTTCTTGTTGTTGTTTATTAGGGAGGGGGGGGGTTATAGTTTTGATCTCTGTAAGCTCCAATGACAGGTTTTTCCCTTTTAACTTAATTTGTTTATATCAAAGGAAGTTGTTTATATCATTCCGCTGACAGGGATTTTCCATCAGCCCAGGTCAATTTTAATATGTGACCTGCAAAGCTCAGAATTTGTGCGGAAGTTAGAAAATACTTGCTTAGCGAGAATGTCAAATATTGGTTCTTGTTCTTTTTAAACCACCTTGAATGAGGTCTACCCATCCTGTTATAAGCTGATCATTAAGGGCAAAAACAAATCAATACAAAAACAGTTTTACCACCAGAGAATCAATTGGCGATTGAAAAAGAAAATCAAAAAATCTAATGCCAAAAAATAAGATTTTTGGGGGTAAAAATTTAAGACGTTGGATTACCAATTTAAATTGGAAAAGTAAAAGTTATAGACAATGCAGACAAATGCACCAAAACAGACCTCTCTGGGAATAAATAGAGCTTGCAAAGCTTTGTTCCTATGGCGAGTAAACTTGGGGTAAACCTGGTAACATGACAGTTTCAGATTGTATAGCTGTTGACCAGCACCCCTCCGCCCCCCCCCCCCCCCCCCCGAATAAAGATATTGCTGAACAAAGATATTGACTCAATATGAAGTCTGCCAACATTAGGGCTGGATAGCTCAGTTGGTAGACCATCGGTGCGTTAAGGTGGGGGTCGCAGCTTCAATTACCACAGGAGTAAAGTTTTACTTGTTCACCCCAAAATGAAATTCAAACCACTTTAGTTTCTTTATAAAAAAAATACCTAAGCTATTATACCATTGAATTTTCTTGGATGCCATAAAACAACTAGATACAAATTATACAAGTGCATTTTACAAATTAAATGATATGCAACATGTGAAATTTTAAAATGTTTTTGTTGACATTGCAATACTGCCTTTAAAAAAAAACATCACGAAGCATGAAGCCGTAGTTCATAACTAAAGTGACATTGTCATCATGTCTTGATGCTCAAACACGACACAGAAGATTCACAAAAATTCATCAACTAAATTTAGATATTATCTGTTTAGTATATTTCCTTTAAGAGAACAGTTAATTAGCTGTTCCGACAATCAGTCGGAACAGCTCTTGTTTTCAGCAAGATTTTGTAAATTTTTCAGCATAACTCTTTCCGGAAAAAAAAACCCATTGACTTAAACATGAATTTTCTTGGTGGCCAATGTCCTTCTTAGCATTGTCAAAAAAGAAATGACAGAAAATATTGCAGCTGATAACTTAGTCTCTAAAACAACCCACGTCATCACGACGTCATCAGGTATCAGTTACACTACACCCAAGATTATTTCAAAAGTTTAAAAACTTCATAACTCCTCCACCAAAAAAGATCTTTGTGATATATTGAAGATCAGTGCTCATTTCAAATGTCAAAAACAGATATGACCTCATTTTGACCTTTTCTTCAGGTCCAGACCTGAAGCTCAATTCAATCAATAATGTAAGAAGTCTACAGCGAATGTGGTACACAATTAGGATATAGTTTCAGTGTATGAAATCATCAGTAATGCGTAGGCTACAGAATGTAGGTTTGATGACATCATCATATGTAAGAGCGCCCTCTAGAAAGAGCTTAACTAAAGCTGATGACTTAACTTAGTCAACAAAATAAGTTATGTCATCATGGCGTCATCTGAAAGTAAATAACATTAATTTGAAGCTTTTTTGTTAGAAATAATATCTCCTGAACCACATGACATGAATTAATCATATTTGGCTCAAGAGGAACAGCTCAGTGTTAGTTCAAACAATAAATACTTCACATCTAGTTATAATCAGAGTTGTGTTCAATTCATTCCACACATGAGGTCAAAGTAGTTGCATCCCTCACTGACATGAAAATACTCCCTTGAGACTTGGTAGCGTGTGGCATTATTCAGCTCACAGACACGAGGCATGGAACCAGATGAACCCTGCTTGATGTTGAATGAGAGACAGTCTTGGCGCTCTTTACATCGTCGTCCGCAGCCAACTATGGTGTTTGTTGGGTATCTGTCCAGGGTGTGGCCGAAGAGACAGCGAGATAGAAAGTGACCTGTAGACTCATCTTCTGTTAGGCAATTCACATCCAGAGTGGACTGACCACAGCGATGACGCTCGCAAATAATGAACAGGTTCGAATAATTCCAAACATCGCCCCAATAGCCCAGAATATCTGGATTATTCTTGTAATCACGGGTTATCATGAAGCCATAATCCTGATCACCTTCCAATTTATCATCATCTGGTTGGTTTGGCTCCCACTTCCGATATTCAGTCGGATATTTACCATCCTCGTAGCAGTTCCATTCACCCTCAACTTCAATGTCATTGCAATTGATCCAAATACCTACTAGATATCCATGAGGCTGAAATGAAGTAAATATGAATTTATTTTCCCAATCTGAGCTTGGGACCATTATAGATGCATTGTTACGATCACACTGCATCACGGCAGTGGACCAGTTGCCATTCATAGATCCATCCAGACCCAAGTAGCAAGAATCAGCAAAAGCCACCCATCCATCAGGGCACCCTCTGGCTGCAGAGACATCCTTGGTTATCATGATGATAACAGAGAAAGTTACCACAGTGATTGAGGTCACGATATCATCAGCAAAGAACTTCATTTTCAGTAATCTTCTGATTTCTTCAAGTATTTTAAGTTTTGAGAACCAAATCTTAAGAGTCAGCCGTCATGTATGCAGTCGGAGGAAAAATGAGGATCTGTGACGCAGTTCAAATTCACCCTGCATCTTTCATCAGTCAATTTATATCCAATCGAGCAAACATTATTTTCTAATTGCTTCTTACCAAGCTTCCATCTTTTAATAATGTTTCCCATTAGCTTGACTGCTTCTGATAACGGCCAATGAAGCGCTTTGTAATTAGGTGTTCGGCCATCAGCCGAACAACTATTGTTATTGTTAAGTTTTTTTTGTTTTTAGGTGTTCGCCCATCAGCCGAAAACCTATTGTTATTGTTCTGTTTTTTTTAGGTGTTCGGCTAGCGGCCGAAAACCTATTGTTATTGTTCTGTTTTTTGTTTTTTTTTCTGGGCTTTCTTAGTCATCGTAACTTGTCCGCAAATTTTCTCAAAAAGTTAAGCTTGTATGAACTTGAAACTTACCATGTACAAAGATATTAGTGAGTAGATGAAACCGCAAATTTTTTGGAACGATGACATCATTGATGACGTCATGACGTTAAATAAACGTTAAATAATTCAAAAATTTCATAACTCAAGAACGGCAAATGCTACATTCAAAATCTTTAGTGCATATGAAAGGTCTTGTGATGTGGGACAAATTGTATGCACACCATGACCCCATTTGACCTTTACTTCCGGTCAAAACCGTAAGTTAAAGTAACAAATCATGTTATTTGGGGCTCTAGAGCCTAAGTGAATGAAGATATGAACAAACTTTCAATGCATAATATTTTTGTTAGCTCAAGAGCATTCTAGAAATGTGACACATGACGTCATAGCTACGTCACAACGAAATTGATACACGAGGTCGAAAATTTTTTTTATTTTGCTATCTCAAAAAATAAAGCATGTACGGACTTGAAACTTACTATATACCTAGACCACAGTGTGTATATGATAAAGCGAAATTTTTGGAATGATGACGTCATCGATGACGTCACTACATTAAATTGAAGTTTTATACTAAAATAATCATATCTTAAGAATAATACATGCTACATACATGATCTTTACACCATATGAAAGGTCTTAAAGTACGTAACAAATCTTACACAGGGTGTGACCCCATTTGACTTTCACTTCCGGTCGAAACCGGAAGTAGTAGTTTTTTATATAAAAAATCGTTTCTGAATAACGTAAATTTGTGTATTAATATAATAACTTAATTTTAAAGCCCTTCAACAATTCTAAAAATGTTTACAAAGTTTGACCTCATTTGACCTTCACTTCCAGTGGAAACTGGAAGTATAAGTTTGTACATACAAAAATATGTATCTTTTTAATGACACATGGTACATTAATAATCGCTACATCAATTTAAAGCTCTCTGACAATTCTAAATAACATGCACAAGGTGTGACCCTATTTGACCTTTAGTTCCTGTCAAACCGGAAGTTGAAGTTTCATATGACAAACCTTCATGCATAAAGATAAAAAAGTACAAATAAATGTTTCGCCCGTCAGCATATCACCAATAGACAAAAAACTTGCACACAATATTGAAATTAAAATTTTCAGTTACGTAATTAAGCCGAACACCGTGAGTTTGTTCACAAACTCTAAATTTCTAGTTAGGTGTTCGGCCATCAGCCGAACAACTATTGTTATTGTTAAGTTTTTAGGTGTTCGGCCATCAGCCGAACAACTATTGTTATTGTTATGTTTTTTGTTTTTTTCTGGGTATTCTTCCCCCTGAACCTTGTCTGCAAAGTTTCTCAAAAAGTAAAGCTCCTCTGAACTTGAAACTTACCATGTACAATGATCTTAGTGAGTAGATGAACCCGCAACTTTTTGGGAATGATGACGTCATTGATGACGTCATTATGCTAAATAAACGTTAAATAATTAAAAAAATTCATAACTCAAGAACGGCAAATGCTACATTTAAAATCTTTAGTGCATATGAAAAGTCTTGTAATGTTAGATAAATTGTATGCACACCGTGACCTCAGTTGACCTTTACTTCCGGTAGAAACCGGAAGTTCAAGTAACAAATCATGTTATTTGGGGCTCTAGAGCCTAAGTGAGTAAAAATATCAACAAACTTTTAATGAATAATATTTTATTTAGCCCAAGGGCATTCTAGAAATGTGATATATGACGTCATAGCTACGTCACAACGAAATTGGTACACAAGGGAGAAAAAAAATTTATTTTGCTATTTCAAAAAATAAAGCATGTACGGACTTGAAACTTACTACTTACCTAGACCACAGTGTGTACATGACAAAAAATTTTTTTTGGAATGATGACGTCATCGATGACGTCATTACATTAAATTGAAGTTTTATATTAAAATACTCATATCTCCAGATCTTTACACCATATGAAAGGTCATAAAGTATTAAATAAATCTTACACAGGATGTGACCCCATTTGACCTTCACTTCCGGTCGAAACCGGAAGTAGTAGTTTTTTACATAAAAATGATCTCTGAATAACGTAATTTTGTGTATTAATATAGTAACTTCATTTTAAAGCCCCTCAACGATTCTACAAATATTTACAACGTGTGACCTCATTTGACCTTCACTTCCGGTTGAAACCGGAAGTATAAGTTTGTACAACAAACATATGTATTTAGTAACGAAACATGGTACATTAATAATCGTGACATCAATTTAAAGCTCTCTGACAATTCTAGATACCATGCACAAGGTGTGACCCCATTTGACCTTTAGTTCCTGTCAAACCGGAAGTTGAAGTTTCATATGACAAACCTTCATGCATAAAGATAAAAAAGTACAAATAAATATTTCGCCCGTCAGCATAGCACAAATAGACAAAAAACTTGCACACAATATTCACCTTAAAATGTTCAATTACGTAATGAAGCCGAACACCGTGAGTTTGTTCACAAACTCTAAATTTCTAGTTATAACAGTCATCTCAAAAGGATGGTTCAGTATCAAGTTTGGAAAATATTTAAATCTTGAATTTAAAAACAGAAAATTTAGTCAAGGTTCAATGAAAAGTCAAGGCTTGTTATTTTCACAACACCCCTTAAATTGATAAATTTAAAAAACCTACATAATAAATATTCATAGTTTGTGTGTGTATTAGTCATTCATAATTTTGGAATTCATCTCAGTTTTTTTGCTGATAGAATTTGATTTTATCATCCAAATTTTGTTGTAGTCACAAGATTTCATTTACATATGTAGTCATTCAAGAGAACGTTTCTATATTGATGGAGTTGAATTCCTTGAGTATTCTTCCAATAAATAAAACCCTTGTAAAAGTCACACAAATTAAATTTTTGTGTAATACATTTGACTTAGGTTAGCCTTGATGAAGGCACGCCGGCCGACCGGTGTTTATTGCTAATAGACGCTCCAGCATAATTATTAATTTCCCCCACTTAGCCATTGCCGCAAACTCCAGGGTACCCCAACACTCACAGTGAGTGGATCCATACATTGTTACCTTTCATACACTTACACGTATAATGCATGTGCATGTACTTGTATAGTATACATGTAGTTGTGTGTGTGTGGCTGTTCGTCGTCGTGCTTTGATGCTTTCGTACTTGCCAAGATACAAGGCTGAGCACATTATGCTACTGTCACTTTAAAAAGTATTCTTATTGGTTCTTGTTTGACCTAACGACTCCTGACTACGACGTCAATCACAGCCTGTTGCTTAAAATGTGTGCACGTGTTCAGAAAGATAACAGTACTGATGGGGCTGCCTGAAAAATAACGGATTTACTGTATCCAGTAGGCAAAATTACAAATGTGTCATGCCCTTCTTCAATGATTGCCTTCTCAAATATTATCAGTCAACTTTAGTGTATATAGTTATTTGCTTTTGTGAAGGACAGCATTGAAAGTAGGCCTGCTTGAAATGTTGAAAGTCTGTCTCTGCTCTAAACGAATATCGTTGATTTGTAGCTTGTCGGCAACCGAGATTTGACGACCGTTTATTATTTCTTTATCCAACCGTGATCCAACCATAGAGAAAGGAATAGACTCTGTTCCCTCACTATGATCCAACATTTCCCACAAAAATGCCATTTTGTCCACAAGACAACCAGCCTGGTGACTGTAGGGGTCAATGTCCTTGCTCAACGGTCTAAGCTACGAGCCTGTGATTGACCATACAGTATAATGAACACATCTTGCATACAAAAGTCTGTTGGAAATCCAACGGGAAAATAAAGAAATACATAAGCTTTCTTTTACAAACACATCAAGGCTGTCGTCCTAACGGACTTCATGCTTGGACTGTGTGGGTGTGCGAGTGCGTATCGTCCTGACGGACTCCTTGCGTGGAAAACTTAACGCTAAGGAAAAGTGCCTTAATCAAGGCTAGACTTAGGTTAGTTGTATGAAAAAAAATTGTATAGTTCATTATGCATAAAGTGACACTCCATATAAGTGATCTACATCGGTGTCCACAGCCAGCTATGATGTCTGTTGGGTATCTGTCCAGGGTGTGGCCGAAGAGACAGTGAGATAGAAAGTGACCAGTAGACTCAACTAGTTACTGTCAGGCAAATTTAATTACACATTTAGAGTGGACTGGCCACACCTATCTTGACGAGTGATCTACATCGATGTCCACAGCCAGCTATAATGTCTGTTGGGTATCTGTCCAGGGTGTGGCCGAAGAGACAGTGAGACACAAAGTGACCAGTAGACTCAACTATTTACTGTCAGGCATTACACATTTAGAATGGACTGGCCACACCTATCTTGACGAGGACCCTCGCAAATAATAAACATGTTCGGATAATTCCAGGTATCACCCCAATAGCCCAGAATATCTGGATTGTTCTTGTAATCCTTGGTTATCATGAAGCCATAATCCTGATCAGCTGTTCCTTTATAACCATCTGGTTGGTTTGGCTCCCACTTCCGATACTCAGTCGGATATTTACCATCCTCGTAGCAGTTCCATTCACCCTCAACTTCAATGTCATTGCAATTGATCCAAATACCTATTAGATCTCCATGATGCTGAAATGAAGTAAATATGAATTTATTTTCCCAATCTGAGCTTGGGACCATTACAGATGCATTGTTACGATCACACTGCATCACGGCAGTTGACCAGTCGCCATTCATAGATCCATCCAGACCCAAGTAGCAAGAATCAGCAAAAGCCACCCATCCATCAGGGCACCCTCTGGCTGCAAAGACATCCTTGGTTATCATGATGATAACAGAAAAAGTTACCACAGTGATTGAGGTCACGATATCATCAGCAAAGAACTTCATTTTCAGTAATCTTCTGATTTCCTGTAATTTGTATTAATTGTTGAGACAATAACTCCAAGGAGTCAGCCGTGATGTACGCAGTCAGATTCTTCTGCAGTTTCCATTACTATATAAATAATCAATTAACAAAGCAATTTATATTGTCCTTTTATCCGTTACTAGGCTACCACAATTTCGTTTACATATCGTATCCCACCTCTTGCTTCTAATATTTAATAGCCAGCTCCGTTGAGTGCTTAGTAATTATTCCCTAGAGCTGTCAAAGCATTGTTCCTATGGTAAGTTATCCATGAAGGGTATAACAGTGGTTCAGTATTGAATTGGGAAAAATCTGATTGCATTTTTGAAACTAGAAAAATGACTTCTAGGGTGTATTTTTTATTCATTTATTTATTTTTATTTTTTTAAATTCAATCTAATTTTAATGCAAGACTACATTTGCATCACAATTGAGTTTGATTTCCTAAGCATTCTTCCAATTTGTCAAACCAAGTGGGGTTGTTGTTGTTGTTTGTTATTATTGTTTGTTTTTAGGGAGGGGGTGGTTATAATTCTGATATCTGTAAGCTCCAATGACAGGTTTTTCCCCTTTTACTTAATTTGTTTATATCAAAGGAAGTTGTCTCTATCATTCTGCTGACAGGGATTTTCCATCAGCCCAGGTTAATTTTAAAATGTCACCTGCAAAGCTCAGAATTTGCTGAAGATAAAAAATACTTGCTGAGCAAGAATGTCATATATTGGTTCTTGTTTTTTTTTCGAACCACCTTTAATGGGATTTACCAATCCTGCTAAGCTGAACATTCTGATGTTCAGCATTTGGGCAAGGTGACCATGGCGTCAGCGCCTAACTCAGTGTGAACCTCACTGGCAATACTGGGACCAGGGGGCGAGTACATTGGAAGAAAATACTCAACGGAAAAAATTATAATAAAGATAGAAATGCAAGATGTATCTTATCTTAAAATGCTCACAATACTGATCTTCTGAATTAGTAGCTAAATTAGGCAGCTTAGAAATTTGGCTCAGACAAACATTGTCTCCAAGTTTTTCCCGGTCGTAAGTCAATGCGTGAATTTATCTCCAACCATAAATTACTATGACAGTATCAGCGTTTTCCGAATTTTGTGATTTAATAAACATACTTCAGGATAGGGGGGGGGGTTCGGGAAAACAAATTCAGATTTAAGGGAATAAAAAATTAAGAAGTCAGATTTCTGGTTAAAATCGGAAAAGCTATAGACAATGAAATAAAAGATGAAACTTGAAGTACCAAATTGCACCCAAACAGACCTTTCTCGGAGAAGGGTCTTTTGTTAGACTGAGACACTCTCCCAGTCTGTCCTACTAAGTAAAGAAAGCAAGACTAAAAAAAACAAAAAAAACTTTCACACATAAAAGATTAAGAAATACAAGCGGGAATCAAACTGCCTGTAAAACAAATTATGGCAATTATGTAAACACTGGTTGACAAGATGGCATTACACTGTACAACACAAGGTGACATTGACTCCCACAACAGCGCACCAACGGTTATTGTGATGATGACATCAGATGAATGGGAGTCTTATGGGGACACTAGGTGGCAGCAGACTTACCAGGTAAAACTACTTTTCTGGAACATGTGAGCAAGCTAAGAACTTTGTAATTAATGGACATTTACCTGGTATGTCTGCTGCCACCTAGTGTTCTTAAGTATCCCATTTGGGTCATTAGGCCCTTTCCTTGTTACCCTTGGGTATCTCGTGAGTACCCACTTGGGTACAAAGGTTCATCCTCATAATTCACCTCCTTCTCCCCCACTGTGACCCAAACTTACCTCCCGAGCTGCTCTTTCTCCAGCTTGTATAGCTCCTTCCATGTAGCCAGCCCAGTGTGTAGCAGTCTCAGTCCCAGCAAAATACAATCTGCCGAAAGGCTTACGAAGCTCTCTGGAAACCAAACAAATTCCATCGAACCAAATCTATCAACTTCAAAATATTACTCCTCAAGATTCCACACACAAAAGCTTCTCTGAATGTAAGATGCATTATTTGAGATGAATCAAGACTTACTTTCCAAGTTGCGTCAGGACCCCGGGGCCGTAGGTAGAGGTGTAGCAACCCCCGGAGTACTGCTCGTTCATCCAGTTCTTCTCCTTGTAGTTGATGGGCTGAAATATTACATCAAGTAAATGCCATTGGGTTGTTGCAACTGTGTACCATTTGCTTTCATTCAGTAAACATTACCAGTCAAATTACCACAAGATATCATACTGCAAGCTGGCACAGTGTCTTTGTAATACAGACCATTTTGAATAATGTTGAACTGTCAGTCCTTCACAGTCGGTTGGTTGGGGATGGGGGTGTGGGGTTGGGGGTGAGGACTACTGTTTGCAGCTAATTTAACCACATGACCACAATGACATAACATAAGTCTACACACCCCCTCGCAGTGATGTACAGTACATGTGGCTAATCTCTGCTCATAGTCTGCAATTTTGTGAGTTGATTTAAGAGTTGCTTAAAATGCTCACTGCACAGCAACAGGCAGGTAATCCATCTCCCAAAATGCTGAACTAATATTTATCGTGAATAACGACATCAGGTGAATTTGGTTAATAGAAAGTTTAACTAAACCAATTACCCATACATCAAGATTCTCATGACAATAATGAAAGGAATACATACATGTAAGGCCTCTTCCGCTCCACCAAAAGCAGCACAGTAACATCTACACAACCTGTCCCGCCTGAAAAGAAACCCAAAGATTTCCATTACACCTGTTAATTGATTAATTACATTTCTTTTTTAATTATCCTCATTTAGATCATAAGTTGACAGGTTCATTTATTTCCATAGTACTCACATAAATGTGACACAAGAGTGTGAAAACTGTAACAGACCTTTATCATGCTGCCACCATCTTGGTCATGTTCCCTGTATCCAACAACAATAATAGATGCTAATATTCATTGCATAAAAAGGAACCAGACTATTTGCCCTTCCAGCCTCGGTTTGGTTACATTGGTTTGAATGGGAGAAAATCAAGACGGCCGCACCATGACAAAGGTCTATTGGATCCATCCCTGTGGTTTTCTTACTTGGTTGCTGTTTTCTCAAACACCTTTATGTTTTAGGGCAACATTATGTGTATGTCTGTAAACTATCATAATTTCTTTTTATATCCAATATACCTTTCTTCTTTACTGATGCCACAAAAGTCTCTTGCTTTGTTAGCAGCTACAAAACTGCATCAAGAAAGAACAAAATAACAAAAGTTAAAACAGTACAGATACTGTGCCAATTCATTTCCATTGCCAGTAAGAAAGCATCTAACAACTTTTTATTACTTGAAATAAAAGTTCACAGGATGAATTAAGACCGAGTATAGTGCATTATAAATCAGAGTTTGGATTAAATAAGGTATTCATAAATACGTGCGGCAGTTTATCCATTCTGATTGGTCAAGAGGAGATCACGTGGGAATGTTTAAACATTTGGTATAGACATGCAACAAAGCGTTTAAACATGGACTGAGGAAACCGAGTCAAAAGAGGGCGTTACTAGATGATTGCGCAGTGCATGCAAATTGCATGGTCCATTTTGAATTGGTAGCGCCATGGAGGAAGATGGCAGCATGCAAACTTGGCTCCGAGAAGTTTGAAACTTGTGCGCACAAATTTGAAACTTGCGCGAGGCGCTCAACATGGATAGGAATTTAATGCTGACCCGAGCGAGGTGAGCTGTCAGATTTGTTCTCAACTTTTAAAAGTTTTTAGATGTTTTTAACAGCAAGGTATTTATGACTGGAAATAAAAGTGTGTTGATTCGATTTCAAACACAGTGAGGCCTGGTTCACGATAATTTTACCTCAACTTCTTCTCGGTAAAATTATCGAAAACCGGGCCTCACCATGTTTAAACAACTAGTTGAAAACCTCTTCACCACACTTTTATTCCCTTATTAAATTAAGTTTACTTCTTTTATTTTCTGTTGAATTTTTTTTTAATCCCCAATGCAATTATTACTTGTGTTAAGTTGTTGCAATACCCACTGCTAATGCATCTTATGCATTGACGTTATCCTGTCGCCATCTTAGGGATAAAACGATGATGAAACAACGGAAAATGCGTAGCTATGTACGTGCGCTCCACAGGATGGGCCAAAGAGGAGCCTCCTTTTGACCTTTAGCTGAGGGCACCCTACTCAAACGACTTCATGTGCATAAGGTCATTAGAGAGTTAATTTTGCAGCCATGTTGGGTCCAGCCATGTACAAACTCTATGGCTGACACGTCGTCTGCTGAATGATTTCCAGCGTCTGTTTGTGCACGCAGCATTAGAAAAAGGTGTCGGGTGACGTCACGTGAAACCTCTCTATTAAAGGATTCCAACTGGCCTCTCCTCATCAGGCACACTTGGTGGTAAGATATCTGCTCTGGAATGACAGGGGTCTTGGGTTCGAATCCCATCCAAGTAGGGTTTAAAAAGTAATAAATCTTTATCTTTGATGCATTTGTTAAATTTGTTCAAGTTACTTTTGCTTCCGATTAACGAAGACTTGAAGTTCCTTTTTAAGTACAATTGTATGGGGAATCAAGGTGTTAAAACGAAGGTAGGTAATACTGACCAGATAAGAGCTGGGTGGCTACCGTCAGGTTTTGTATCATCAAGTGAGTATACCATAGGACTGGCTGGATCAACGTTGAAGGTTGAGCCACAAAAATCTACAACCAAATCAATCCATGTCAACAATTAGCTGTATGCTGTTTTACACAGAGTAACTCCGTACAAGTTTGAATTTCAAAGCTTGATGCCGATTGAAGTGAACTTTTTCTTGCATAAATGTTATTTTTTCAGACTAGGTAACCCTCATCTTGAATGGACAACTTAAAAAGTCTCTCTGACCACTTTTTGGAGACCCCCCCCCAAAAAAAAAAAAAAAAATTAAATTAAAAAAAAATAAAAAAAAAAAAATGGGAAGCAATTAAAAAAAGTTACTTTAAAGCACTCTTTGGTTCAAGCCTAAAATTCTATCATTAGATTGATTTTTTTATTATTATTTGTGCTTTACCCTTAAACCAATGTGTGATACGCACTGTATGCTCGGTGCTTCCCAATGAGAGACATTTGGGACGATAGCGGGCGTCCCACAGACCTGTCATTTTCCATTGTTCTCAACGATGAAAACAATGGAAAAGGACCGGTCTGTAGGATGCCCGCTATCGTCTCAAAAGTCTCCCATTCCTGCGGAAAAAACTTAGGTTACTCAGGGTACGACCTGCTGCTCATAGATCGATCCACTAAGCCCCACCCTAATAATATTGAGCATTGGCTACATCACCACTGTACACTTGGGCAGCACAATGTGCGTCTCTTCAATGCCACACTGCACGACGTGAACAAGTGCGCTATAACTACGCGCATGCATTTCTACATTTCTCAAAAGGATTTTATTGTGTCGGACTTTTGGTGGCGTAGCCAAGACTGTGATTGGTCAACACATAAGGGAGCAGGGCTTAATGGATCGGTCTATTGCAGTCTAGGGTTTGAATCCTAACCCAAATAACCTGTGAATAAATTTTTTCAGTTGACTAGGAGAACTAAGTATACAGTGTAGATTTGTGGTGTGTCATGGCTGAGTGGTCAAGCACACAGGACTCAAGCTCTGGTGTTTCTGATCAGCACAGTGTGGCTTCGAGTTCACTTGTATCCTTAAGCAAGACACTTAACCACTGTTGCCTTGTCCTTAGATGGGACGTAAAGCCGTAGGTCCCGTGTATTTTATTCAAATCTATTAATGCACAAAAAAGAACCCAGTTCACTAATCGCTAAGAGAAGGAGTTCCCCAGGGTGTTTGGTTGGCATGGTTGGCTGCATCTAGATGCTGAACAGGTTTTGATGAAAATCGTCACAGATGTAGATGTAGAGTACTTATTTCACATCGTGTAACGGTAAAACATATAATAATATATATACTTATTAATTCTTTATGCCCGATGCAATAGACCGATCCATTAAGCCCCGCCTACTAACGTATTGACCAATCACAGCCTTGACAATGCCACTGAAAGTCCGACAAAGGTCCGACTCGTTAAAAATCCATTCGAAAAGTAAACAAACCGCCGCCATTGTTCCGACACACAACAGCACACACAACTGTACTAACTTTTGTTTTGTTTTTGTATTTCTGGTGGTGCAAATCCCACAGTAGTGGTCCCTGTACAGTTGTAAAAGTGGTTTAACAGTGTTCCTGTCTGCATTGTTCTTTGGACTCAATGCACTGCTCAAAAGGCCCTGAAACTATTCAATACCGTTCACGAAAACCATGTACATGTATAAGTGTGTCATATCCAATACGTGTGGGCCGCAACCGAACCACCGCTGTGATCGTGGCAAGTCACACCGTGTGCTGTTGCTAGGCAGTTGCTAAGGTAGGCGGGGCTTAATGGATCGCTCTATTATTACATCCATTAAAAATGAAAATAATTGACAGCCCTTTTTAGTCTAGCTCCTAACCTCTATCCTTCCACCAGGTTTTGTCGTAGTACACCATGCACTTAATGACACTGCCTACAGGGGCTCTGGATATCAGCTGGTTTCTTCTAGGAGGAAGGGGCGGGTCATAATGCATCTTCTGAGTCATGGGTGGGGCCATTGCGCTGATCACATACTTGGCCTGTTGGACAAAAAATATATATCAGTAGAGGATATGACTTTTAGTTCTTGGAACTACAATTCTAACTTAGATTTGATGAAGATGACTTTGTTTATGTCTCGGAGTAAGTCACTTTATCTTAGACTGTCTTTGACTCGATGAAGATGGCGTTATTGTTTATTTCTTGAAATAGCTATTTAATCTTAAACTTGATGAAGTTGACTTCATTGTAATCTCTTTGGAATGGCTATTCTATCCAGGCTAATCCTGAGATGAATTTACTTCTAACTTTTTGGAATACGTCTCCTTAGATGGCATGAAATTTGTATTAATAGTCATTTTTACCTGATAGATATCCCCATTGATGGTGTGCACAGCGACAGACTCCTCACTCTGCACAATCTGAGACACTGGACTCTCCATCTTAATATTCTCCTTACCAATCTTCTCCCCCATCTTGATGCTTATCTGCTGAGATCCACCAACAAACTTCCGCTCCTAGTGTTTTGATCATTAAATTTCAATCGATCAGTCAGCTATAATTAATTGCTCTTATTTACAAGACGTTTCTCCCAAACACAATAAGAACTTCATCTAATTCATTTGGCAGGTCTTATCAGTATGAACTTCTTAAACTAAATCCAGCTCACTAAAAATGCTCATGCCATTCACAAATTAGCTCATGCTGAACAGCCATGTAGGATTCAAAACAAAGACTGTCTGATAACGAAAACAAGTTGAGCAGGCGTTTAGCTAATTTCATGCAAGTATTACATCCAGAGTTTTGACTGCTATTTTGATGATTTGAAAGGAATATGAAAAAATTGAAATATGTAACGAGATTGATATTTAATGAGGGATGAAGTTCTCAGTTTCAATCTATAATCTATATGTCCCCCCTCCCCAAACCAATGTCCCCTTCCCAATACTCCTACATCTATGTTTCATACAAGTTTAAGATCAGTTCATACTGACTTACATTGTGGAGGAATCTACTTCATTGTACCTTTACTGAACAACCAATGAATCCAAAACTCTTCTTACTTTTTCCCGCGAGTTGACAACCATTTGAAATAACATACTGAATGGTCAGACAGTAGGAGGGTTGACTATGAACTGTGTACATTCTAACACATGATATCGTATTGCAGGCTTACATAGTTAATCTATCATTCAAAACCATATAGAATGATATTGATGTAAACAGTAAGCGGGTTTTAAATCTTACTTTTGACCCACCCGTGAGCTACAATAACAGTCCCTTTTCCATCAAACTCTAACAGCAGGTTTTGTTTGATTTTGTTGGACTGGGGACTGCATAGTGTAATCTGATTATGCTTTACATGGGTTCATGCATACCACCTTAATCAGACTACCACAGTCAGGAGAGTTTGGGTGTTGAGTTACCATGTGGTGTTGGATTCTTTTTAGAGTGAGGAAGAATCCTAGTAACTCACTCACGAGATTTAGGGTTAAAGAACACAAGGGGCAATCAACCAGCATGAGTGGTCCTTTGCATAGCTCATTATTTATGCACATAGTTTCTGAAGAGGTTCAAAGGTCAGAATTTGGTGACCGACTTGTTCAGGAAAGCCCAATGAGGTAGCACCTCTATTGATCGGCTGGAATACAAATCCCCATTGCTACTGTTTATCATCACATCTATTTATTTTCATTAATTGCTTTCCTATCAAGAAATTTTGTTCAATATTTGAACAACAATCCTGGCCAAGTTTCACTCCTCCCTCACCACCCCACCCCACACCCCCACCCTACCCACCCCACAACATTGTTGGCTGTCACTGGGCAGTTTGCTCTCCTTGTAACATCATTCTAGGGAAGCAGGGGTGGGGGAGGGTGCCTTTATTGTCAAGTATCCCAAACATCTTGGCCAGGATTGTTGAGCGGACTAATTGTCTAAAGCTACATTTCATAAAGTTTTTCAGCATACCAGTTTGCTCAACACAGACAGAATAGTATTGATTAAAAATGGGTTACCAGCTGAAATAATATATACATGTAATGTACATTTCTTGTAAATGCTTCTCTGAAAGTTGCAAATCTGCTAAGCAAGCTGGTAAGCATTCTGCTTAGCAAATTCTGGAAGTTGATCTCAGCAAAAAAAGTAACACAAAGCAAAACATAAACCAGCACCAGCATTACATGTAGCATGTGAGAAATGAGAGGTGTTTAGAGATGGCAAGGAAAATGTTATTTGGGTTACAACACCTGACATACACATAGACTACTCTACATTACCATGACAGGAACACTTCTATAACACTACACTAACACTATAACTTATAAGGGACCACCACCTTAACAACATGGTTCAGGATTGGTTAAAAGCCTAGTTTCTCAAACAACCTCAACAAAATAGACATTCCCGATCAGAAAACTTTTTCCAGTTAATAAAGAAGTGGAAGTGTCAACCACAAGAACAAATGTTAGCAAAACTCATTACACTGAAGTGCATATTTACTGAAGATGATGTTAAAATTTGTTAGTACAACGACACAGCAAAAAAATAAAAATTTAAATAAAGCTGAAATACACATAGAATCTGGTTGGTGATTAAATTACAAGGTTTTCAACAAATGCTATTAAGACGGCACAGGGGAAAACCTAGTCTTGAACAGCAGCAATCATGTAAATTCTACAAGTAGACATCTTTTACAGAATTTCAAACACCAGTCCTAAACCAACATTTATGGTAGCTAGAATAACACTTTCAGTCTCATGTGCACATGGAATGGATGACCAAACAGATTGATGGTGTTTGAATGACAATTTTGAACTGTTTTACAAGAACAGATGAACCTTAGCAGAACAAGTATCTTGGATAGCCACAACATGAGTGAAGCCTGGATGCATAGCCACAACATGAGTGAACCCTGGATGCATAGCCACAACATGAGTGAACCCCTGAATGCATAGCCACAACATGAGTGAACCCTGGATGCATAGCCACACCATGAGTGAACCCTGGATGCATAGCCACAACATGAGTGAACCCTGGATGCATAGCCATAACATGAGTGAAGCTTGGATGCATAGCCACAACATGAGTGAACCCTGGATGCATAGCCACAACATGAGTGAAGCCTGGATGCATAGTCACAACATGAACGAACCCTGGATGCATAGCCACAACATGAGTGAACCCCTGGATGCATAGTCACAACATGAGTGAAGCCTGGATGCATAGTCACAACATGAACGAACCCTGGATGCATAGCCACAACATGAGTGAACCCTGGATGCATAGCCACAACATGAGTGAACCCCTGGATGCATAGCCACAACATGAGTGAAGCCTGGATGCATAGTCACAACATGAACGAACCCTGGATGCATAGCCACAACATGAGTGAACCCTGGATGCATAGCCACAAAATGAGTGAAGCCTGGATGCATAGCCACAACATGAGTGAACCCCTGGATGCATAGCCACAACATGAGTGAAGCCTGGATGCATAGCCACAACATGAGTGAAGCCTGGATGCATAGCCACAACATAAGTGAACCCTGGATGCATAGCCACAACATGAGTGAAGCCTGGATGCATAGCCACAACATGAGTGAAGCCTGGATGCATAGCCACAACATGAGTGAACCCCTGGATGCATAGCCACAACATGAGTGAACCCTGGATGCATAGCCACAACATGAGTGAAGCCTGGATGCATAGCCACAACATGAGTGAAGCCTGGATGCATAGCCACAACATGAGTGAACCTTGGATGCATAGCCACAACATGAGTGAAGCCTGGATGCATAGCCACAACATGAGTGAACCCTGGATGCATAGCCACAACATGAGTGAACCCCTGGATGCATAGCCACAACATGAGTGAAGCCTGGATGCATAGCCACAACATGAATGAACCCTGGATGCATAGCCACAACATGAGTGAACCCCTGGATGCATAGCCACAACATGAGTGAAGCCTAGATGCATAGCCAAGACATGCGTGGACCCTGGATGCATAGCCACAACATGAATGAACCCTGGATGCATAGCCACAACATGAGTGAACCCTGGATGCATAGCCACAACATGAGTAAAGCCTGGATGCATAGCCACAACATGAGTGAACCCTGGATGCATAGCCACAACAAGCGTGGACCCTGGATGCATAGCCACAACATGAGTGAACCCTGGATGCATAGCCACAACATGAGTGAACCCTGGATGCATAGCCACAACATGAGTGAACCCTGGATGCATAGCCACAACATGAGTGAACCCTGGATGCATAGCCAAAACATGAGTGAACCCTGGATGCATAGCCACAACATGAGTGAAGCCTGGATGCATAGCCACAACATGAATGAACCCTGGATGCATAGCCACAACATGAGTGAACCCTGGATGCATAGCCACAACATGAGTAAAGCCTGGATGCATAGCCACAACATGAGTAAAGCCTGGATGCATAGCCACAGCTTGAATGAACCCTGGATGCATAGCCACGACATGCATGGACCCAGGATGCATAGCCACAACATGAGTGAACCCTGGATGAATAGCCGCAACATGAGTGAACCCTGGATGCATAGCCACAACATGAGTAAAGCCTGGATGCATAGACACAACATGAGTGAACCCTGGATGAATAGCCACAACATGAGTGAACCCTGGATGCATAGCCACAACATGAGTGAACCCTGGATGCATAGCCACAATGTGAGTAAAGCCTGGATGCATAGCCACAGCTTGAATGAACCCTGGATGCATAGCCACAACAAGCGTGGACCCTGGATGCATAGCCACAACATGAATGAACCCTGGATGCATAGCCACAACAAGCGTGGAGCCTGGATGCATAGCCACAACTAAATTGAACCCTGGATGTATCTCAGGTCAACAAGGTCCACAACAACATTCGAAAAAAAAGAAGTTTGTATCTTTTCTTAACAGCTGGCAAATTCCCATGTTTACCCCTTCCCCCACTTCACTTCCTTTAAAAACTGGTGACAAGCATTTATTTTAAATACCAAGACCCTATGAGGCTTATGTTTATCCAGTAAAGTCTCATATCATTCTTAGAAGCTGCAAGGGGTTAAGCGGGCTATTTCATGCAGAAAATGAAGCCACTCAACACACTCAGCCAATGGTTGAATACGAATTGGGCTGTAGGCTTAATAAAGGACCAATGGGAGGCTAAAGTGTGCACTATGAGGATCTTTCTTAAGGATTTATTCACAAACCTGATTTCTTAACCAGTAGACGTCGAATGACATGTATACATGCAAATATTGTCCGAGCCAGCAAACGGGTGATGTTTAAGCAGGCCATTGTGTCAAATCGGAATACCAGATCAAAAGTTGCCTGGACGATTTCTTGCTGGGGACTTGTTCTGGAGCCTACACACAGTATGCACTCACTGTGCAATGCTTTGTTTTACCCACAGAGGACAGAACGTGTTAAATAATTTGCCGATTTTCACAAATTATGCAGGGGTTATAGTGTACCTGTTTCCAGACCTTTGTCCTTTTGTTCCAGGAAGAGGATTACGAGGCAGAGAGAGGTTTCCCACCATTGTTTATTCATGGTATTTCGGCTCAATGGAGGTTTACCAAAATTTGTTGGACATTTGTTGGACATTTGACCACTGTTATTACTAAAGATCAGGCCGCAGAAAAAAAAATCATAGGCACTGGGATAAAGTGGATACGTTTGGTTTCGACAAACTGGTGGGCAATGTGGACAAATGACCATTATGGACAAACTTGACAAATTTTCCAACTGACCAGCATGACCAGTGCGGACAAACAGACTTACAACATGTCAGGAATTTCAGCCAATGACCAAATAAACTGAAAAGCACGGGGATGCAGGTTATTGCCAAGAATGCATGCCGGCATGGGAGTGAGTATGCATTGCAAAAATTTGCCCTCATACCTGCCCACCATTCTCAGCCTGTAAATTACGCGGAAATCTCCCAAACTGTTTGATGTACCACAAGTAAAATAGTACAGACAGCTCATGGACTTCCATGGTAACCATCAACCTCACTTTAGCCACAAAGAATTGCTGAATACATCTATTGATTAAACGAAAGAATCACTTTGAAATTTTAGCAACATTTGTTCAGAGGAAAAGGGGGTTAGCCAGAAAGAGTCAGTCCACTTGATTCTGTCCGTTTACACTTGCTGGGGACTTGTTCTGGAGCCTACACACAGTATGCACTCACTGTGCAATGCTTTGTTTTACCCACAGAGGACAGAACGTGTTAAATAATTTGCCGATTTTCACAAATTATGCAGGGGTTATAGTGTACCTGTTTCCAGACCTTTGTCCTTTTGTTCCAGGAAGAGGATTACGAGGCAGAGAGAGGTTTCCCACCATTGTTTATTCATGGTATTTCGGCTCAATGGAGGTTTACCAAAATTTGTTGGACATTTGTTGGACATTTGACCACTGTTATTACTAAAGATCAGGCCGCAGAAAAAAAAATCATAGGCACTGGGATAAAGTGGATACGTTTGGTTTCGACAAACTGGTGGGCAATGTGGACAAATGACCATTATGGACAAACTTGACAAATTTTCCAACTGACCAGCATGACCAGTGCGGACAAACAGACTTACAACATGTCAGGAATTTCAGCCAATGACCAAATAAACTGAAAAGCACGGGGATGCAGGTTATTGCCAAGAATGCATGCCGGCATGGGAGTGAGTATGCATTGCAAAAATTTGCCCTCATACCTGCCCACCATTCTCAGCCTGTAAATTACGCGGAAATCTCCCAAACTGTTTGATGTACCACAAGTAAAATAGTACAGACAGCTCATGGACTTCCACGGTAACCATCAACCTCACTTTAGCCACAAAGAATTGCTGAATACATCTATTGATTAAACGAAAGAATCACTTTGAAATTTTAGCAACATTTGTTCAGAGGAAAAGGGGGTTAGCCAGAAAGAGTCAGTCCACTTGATTCTGTCCGTTTACACTTGCTGGGGGCTTGTTCTGGAGCCTGCACACAGTATGCACTCACTGTGCAATGCTTTGTTTTACCCACAAAGAGGACAGATCGTGTTGAATAATTTGCCGATTTTCACAAATTATGCAGGGGTTACAGTGTACCTGTTTCCAGACCTTTGTCCTTTTGTTCCAGGAAGAGGATTAGGACGCGAGAGAGGTTTCCCACCGTTGTTTATTCATGGTATTTTGGCTCAATGGAGGTTTACCAAAATGTACATTACCATGTTGGACATTTGACCACTGTTATTACTTAAGATCAGGCCACACAAAAAAAAATCATAGGCACTCGGATAAAGTGGATACGTTTGGTTTCGACAAACTGGTGGGCAATGTGGACAAATGACCATTATGGACAAACTTGACAAAATTTCCGACTGACCAGCATGACCAGTGCGGACAAACAGACTCACAACATGTCAGGAATTTCAGCCAATGACCAAATAAACTGAAAAGCATGGGGATGCAGGTTATTGTCAAGAATGCATGCTGGCATGGGAGTGAGTATGCATTGCAAAAATTTGCCCTCATACCTGCCCACCATTCTCAGTCAGTAAATTACGCAAAAATCCCCCACACTGTTTGATGTACCACAAGTAAAATAGTACAGACAGCTCATGGACTTCCATGGTAACAATCAACCTCACATTAGCCGCAACGAATTGCTGGATACATCTATTGATTAAACAAAAGAATCACATTGACATTTTAGCAACATTTGTTCAGGGGAACAGGGGGCTAGCCAGAAAGTGTCAGTCCACTCGATTCTCTCCGTTTACACTTGCGCCAAGGCTCGCTGAATTTGTTTTTTTTTTACAAACCAGATACAAAAAACAAACTACTGCTGAAGCCTTACCTCCGGTCAGTTGGCAGAGTGACTGTGGGGCCATGGAATCAAGAGAAAAGGACTCAAACCTACCTAGGCAGTTTACATAAGATGTCATTATTGGTCCTGTTAATGGTTAAATCTTTTCCCAATAAACAAAGATAGGTATAGTGCCCTCTCATTGATGTCATCATTTCTCTAGCAACGCCGAAGGTCTGCCATGCTGGAGTACTCTGCACACGTAGGATACACATAGTGCCATCCAGCATTGTGTTTCGTAGCAAATGTTCATGCAGTTCTAGTAATGTGTGCATGACGTGCACGTTTAAGTACTCCAGAATGGCAAAATATCAAATAGTGATGTCATCTGAGAAGAATCTATTGGACACAAAAATACACCACGAAAACAAATATTGTTGGGTAGGGGTTTACCCCACTTATTTACGGTTCACCAACATTGTTGCAAGCACTTTGATTCCCTCAGGGTTCCATGCTACAGTATTTATTGATTTGCTGGAAGAGTCTGAGTTTATCCAAGTCAAGGAAAGACAAGGTGCTTAAATCGCTCTTTTTATAACACTTCCGTTCATTATTTAAATGGAAATTGTGATTAAATGTGGTGTGGTTTTGTTGTTGTTTTTATGTAATGAATGTATTTAAATGTATGTAATTCTATTGTAATTTCTTTTAAGCGAGCAATCAAATCAAACTCTACTGTATTGTTTTTAACGATGTATGTAGCAATAAATAATTAATTCAATTCAATTCATTATTAGTACACAGCGAGTCTCTGACAGGTTTCCTAAGAATTCCAAGACACAGTGACTGATGATGGCAATTTCCACGATTTGTTGTTGCAATTTATAGTTTAAATTTCAATTTGCCTTACACCGATGTGTGATAAGCACTGTATACTCAGTGCTTTTGAGTCCTGTTTAAAAAATCCACAGGCAACTCTGGTGGGATTCGAACCCACCACTCCCGCATGACTAGAGCAGATGTCTTAACCACTAGACCATCGAGCACGCCCGGTGACGAGGGGCCAGTTTGAATCCAGTATTATTAGCGGCAGGTACCGCAACAATTAGATAGATGTTAATATTTGCATAGTGTTAAGGAATTTGGCCAGAAAAGTTTTCATTTCTGGAAAAGAGATTTATGTATGTCATGTTTTTTTCCTAAGACCCAAGCAAAACACTCAACAATGAATCTGTGTCAACTGAAGGATGTGATGAAGTGGTCTGACTATTATTCCATCCTTCATGTTTGGAAATCTTGCTTAACCAACAGAGGTAGTCATCGTATTCATCAACACAAGAAGCCAAGATTTCAACCTCCAGCCTCAGACTCTCTGTTGAATAACAGACGCGTTAAATTCACACATGGCGTTGTGACCCAGAGACTACATCAGCCCACACACGCAGTATCGCAAAGAATGTCTCAAGAGATATTGAAGTATCCCAACAATGTTCACAAGTTAAATATCTTTCAAATATACAGATATGCCTTAAATTACATTTAAAATAATGTTAAACCATCATAAGACTTGTAGGTGCTGTGCAAGGTGGCAAGGGACTGTTTAGGGGAAAGAATTCCTTCGGCAATTTCAATATACTTGAAGAATTCTTGACATTAAATAACCTCAAAGTCTCAAATCCTTCAAAATTGTTATTCAAGAAGATGTCTGACTTTGTGGGCTGTGGTACTGCAGGTCCTAATAACCACCCTTTTTTAATTGGAATTGCTAGACCACTTGTATCACATAGCAAACATTTGGGTGTTGTGTTACATTATAACAGTGGCGTATTACTGAGGCTACGGGAGCATCTCCAGCCAAAAGAAGTCGGGTTAATGCACTGCATAGACCCCCAAAAAATGAAAAGTGCCATTAGATGGAGAGAATACATATAAGTACACCATGCTGTCACAACGCCAACATAGAAAACAAGAAGAAAGCTGTCGGCCTGCACAAAAGCAATAGTAAAACACTGACTTCAATTAGTACAGTTCAACATTGGTATACATGAATACCCCAACATTAATCACCAGTGCTTATTTCAACTGTGGTAATGAAAATTATCATGCATTAATGAACTTGCAAAAAAAAAACAGGCAAAGAAAGAAAAAAAAGTTTCACTTAAGCATGACCACCTAATATGAAGAACTTTTCATAGCTGAGATTGGTTGTAAATGGCGTGTTGATTGACAAAGAGGGTAAGAATAATGCTACAAAGTATCTTTACCAGTCAGCACCGGGGATCTTCCATTTTTTTCCTTTCTGGCCTGATGGAATTATTTTCTTGGAATTGGTATAAACATCTTTCTTTGAGAGTAATGCTGGCACAAAGAAACCCTGACTTAACAAAGCTAAGTAAACAAAAATTCTCTTTGATGCACCAGGATGTGTTGTTTCTCTATCAAGAAAATGTCATATCACGCACCGTGAATCACAAAACCTTGGCAGTGAGACACGACTGAAGATTGGTCCCAAGACCGGAACCAAGGCTGGAGACTCGGTTCACTTGGACTTGCCTCCATTGAGCCGAAATACAACAATATACGATGGTGGAAGCCTCTCAATGTCTCGTAATCCTCTTTTTAGAACAAAGGGACAAAGGTCTGGTACCGCGAATTACACAATAACCCCCACATAATGGGTGAATTTTAGCATAATTTCCAGTACCACTCATCTTCTCTGTAGTTGAAACAAAGCATAAAACAGTGAGTGCATGCTCTGTGCATGCTCCGTAGTGGAATGTCCGAGGGACCTTTGTTTAGGGCTTCAAATTTCCCATAAAAATACAAAACTCAAGTCACCCGTTTTCTGGCATGGAAAATGTTGTCAACCAGCATTACTGGTTAGTTGAATAAGATCAACTAACACCCAAGAGATGTACTATAATTGGTATTATATATTACCTGGGCACCTATCCACCAATCACCCATAAAGCCACCACACAGTTTGATGTGCCATAAGTAAAATAGTAGAGATAGCTCGCTGGATTCTGATGTAAAAATCAATCTTACGCTGCTTCTCATTAATCGACGGATACTTCTGTAGAGGCAAGGGTACACAAGTATTTGACATCAATATTTAAGTATCTGTTGCTGAATGTCAATCAGACAAAGTGTATAAATCTGCCACACAGGGTAAAACTGGTATTAAGTCACAATGTCATGTGGTTTCAGGTTAATTTTGACAGGTTCCCTGCAGAAGAGAAAATGTTGGATCCAAAGAGCTTCCAGAGAGAATCAAAACTTTGAGGAGGTCCCTGTCGGGTCACCCATACCCAGATCAAGAATAAATTGTCTGGGTTATTCAAACATATTAACCCACATTTCCATCACCAGGCAAATCTCGTGCAAATAAAACATAAGATATACTACAAATTCAACCTCCTCAGCTGAAAATGAAAATCAAAGTATACATGCTACAAGTTGGAACATGGCAACATCTTTGCATTTAGAAAAGAAAGAATGAGAAGTACAGTGTTGTAAGAAATGTAATGAGACACAAGGATGCACCCCAAGAACAGTGAGGCAGTTCAAGGGAGCAATCAGTGCTAAAGTCACAATCCTCTTTTCACTCGAACAACATAAATGTTGAATTTTGATGAGAGCACCTTGCACAAGTGTCTACCATTTAAGAGACCACACCACAAGCCTCGTTAAATGTTCATCGAACAAACTTTCAATGAGTACAAGCATATCAATAAACATAAGATGAACATCACAATCCCTAGCTTTGTGTAAGCTGAACACACGACCACAAGGTACATGTAACCCACCATGGTCAATTTCTTGGGTTGTTGCATTGCATTAAAACAAGAGACCATCAACAACCATAGAGATTGCCGACACAAGACTAACATTTTTTAAGTACAACAAAACCTTTTACAGAATACAAAACAACTTGTTTGTCACATTGCTTTGATGGTTTTAATTTAAATTTCCAACGTTTAAAAGTGGTAGGAAAATCCAACGATGTGTATTCTTTGTCTCTGTGCACATGTATACTGATTTAATATTAAGGGCTTAAATGTCTAAAGTTTCATTAACCCTGGGGTCATCCACAATGAAAACTTTACGCTGTGTAACCACAAGCTGATTTTTTATCAACACCCCGTCTTTTAGGTCAATAACCCCCCCATGCAAGCCCAAAGCTATAATAAATGACCATGGGGGTGAATTGGAGTGCCAGTCAAGACTGAGACTTGTGTTATTTACGATCAGTGTGCGGCCTCAAGTTGTTTTCACAAAGTGCATACTGCCCTGTGCCAATGACCCTTAGCACAAGGGTCAATCAATTACTGCACGGAGACAGGTGGCTGCTGTCTTTCAACACTCCTTACTCTGCAGTGGGGTATACCAGGGGTGAGGTTTACATGGAATCTTGGCTTTTTTGGCCCATTGAACAAAAAGTTATGGCCATATTTGGTAGTACCTGCTGAATTTAATCATGTTGTGGCTGACACTTAATCATTCATATGTAGGTACCTAAAAAATAATAACAATAATAAAGAACATGAAAAAAAAAACCACAAAAATATGCATCGTTAATGAGTAGGCTTGCAACCACAGAAAGCAAAGAATTCCAGCACAAGAAGTTGTAGTCTAGAAATCCAAACACACCTGAGCCCCGTTCTCTGCCGAGACATTCCTGATGAAACCACCACATGTTGAGAGATACCAACAAAAGAAAAGTACAGATAGTTCAGCCGGCTCCATGCATAAGATACCCACACAACAACATGACACAACAGACCGACGGGCACTTCTGTGAGGAAAATTAAAGGCAGAAGAAGATGATGTCAGTCATTTGAAGAGGTCTTCATGGCCAGAAGGAAGTCTTGTAGTTGTTGGAATTATAATGGCCTCTTCATCTTGGTTCTGTCAGTCACATCAGCATTTGTGTTTCCAAAGTGGTAACTTCTTAACCACAAGGCAAATGTTCACTTACCCTAGTTCTGTTGAATTTCAGGATTTGCAATGCATTAAGCTCTTTTAGTTAGAAGTGTTGGCTCTGAAAAGAGCCGTTTGGTTTGTTCTCAACATTTCGACTAGCGTGCTCCCTAGTCATCATCAGAAGACACTTTGATCTGGATACTGCTCACTATTATTGCAATGCTTTCAGCAGGCCAAGATACGATGGGTACATTCGCAACAGACTCTAGGGTCTGGTCACTTACCAGCCCGCTAAGTTACCAGTTGTTCGCACTTGGATTAATCTGTGTCCGGTAACTTCTAAAATAGCTTGAGATCTGAATGCTCATTTGCCGCTCATAGCCATAAGCATGTTGGCGCGTGAACTAACGCAGTCGCTAATTTACGTCAATACATACCGGTAGTCAATGTACAATCTATCGTCATGTGACAGTATTGTCAAGTTACTGCGAGTGTGCTGTTCGCATTGGACTTTTTGTCCCCATTTGGTTTCAAACAATTGTTAAGTTACTGTGACTTGTCCCAGTAACTTACCATCCCAGTAAGTTAGCGGCTGTCCTCACTTGGACTTAATACCGGTAAGTTAACAATCTGTCGTGGTAAGTTACCTATTTTTAAGTCCAATGTGAACGCGGCTTCACACACAGCTGGCTCCACTGCATGCAGGGAACACGACACAGATGACCAGCAATGTAATATCTAGAAAGACTGTTTCATCCAGTGGGTGAAACTCTCATTTCCAGCAACGAGTGCATTTGAGTTCATTTTGTATGTTCTTGTTGGATGTATAATTCCTTGAGAAAAACCATGTATGATACTATTTGTAAAAACAATCCAGAATTTAGCATTTTATCGAAAAGAGACAAATTTGTGTTTTTATAGACCTCTCAGGAAAAAGGTATTGTGTATTGTTTCGCCAAGTATATTTACATGTCTGCTAAGTTGAAGGAAATTAATTCTACAAAAACTTCCTTTTGGAATAAAACAAGAAATCAAATCAATTAATCCCAAAGTACTCAACTCTATAACGTCAAATTTCCTAACTCTACAAAACAAAACTATAAGGTGAAGCAATTCTCTTCATCCAGATCTGCTATCCTACCTACAAACTCTCCCTAATAATGATGTTCCTTGGAGTCAGAATAGTGTTCACAAGTGGATCAGAACTTTTCATATGTACTCATCATGTTCATTCATTCATTCATGGTTTATTTAAAAATTTATAAATCGCAGCATCCGCAGAATTGCAAGTAAAATTATTTGCAATAAAAATTTAAGAAAACACAATGAACATGTCCACGAACAAGGTGGTCCTTCCATTTCCATAATTTAACTTAAAGATGTTGATATCTTCTCCCATATCATGGGTATTTTTTTGCTGTTTCATGGGGTGGGGAAGGGGGTCAGACCCAGGGGGAGGTAGAATGTGAGGTTGGTTTTCTAGTTCTCTAGTGTGAGGTTGCCTTTTGTCTTATTATTTCACAATGCGCAGCACACTTACACTTGTTATTTGTTTTTGTTTTTGCGTGTGTTCTTATAAGTCCTGTCTGTACTGTATTTTATTGTACTTCTATCTTTGATGCCAAATAAAATGAAATGAAATGTAATGAAGCTAATCCTGTCCACTATTTTGGGAGTCAAAATGTAGGCAATGGAATCGACTCCCAAACATGCCAAACTTGCGGAAATTGTTCATGCGCAACGTGCAGTGGTGTGTAAGGTGTCATGTTAGGTGTAATAGACAAGACAAAAATCTGAACATACAACTGCAAATGTAGAGACAGTCAGTACATTAAAACTGACACATCTTGTAAGAGTGATACAACTAGAAGTTTATGAACACAGTCTAATATCATGAAACTCCTTTTAAGCACAAAAAGTAGCTAAGCACAACAAAAGTATGCTCACCAGAATATTGTTACCAGCCAAAATACCATTTCTCATGTACCACATGTGACTGGTATCCTCATTTTTTGCTTAGCATAAAATTGTTAAAAGCAATTTTTGCCCTATTTCATAGAGCGGCTTAAGCAGAAAAAAAATGTTTATAAGCTTCTGCAAAGAAAAATGAACGGGAAACCAGTCACAGACAGTGCATGTGGCATGATAATTTGGCTGGTAACCTTACTCTGAAATGCATAATTTTGTGTGCTTAGCTACTTAAGTGTGCTTAAGCAGCTCTATGAAATTGGGCCCACCCACCTGACCAACAAAGAGTTCCCAATAAAATCCACCCGTCAAATGAAGATACCAGCACATGAATAAAACAGATACTTCTGATGCCTCAGTACATACTACTGAATGCAACCATGCTGTCATAAATCGAACTACACTCCTGTATCAGGAAGGAAAAAAAATCATCACCAAAACAGATACAAAATGAAGAAACAGTTTTTGGCTTAAGAATTTTGAGATGTGGCAAGCCAAGGTTTAACAACCAAGAGTAACTTGCACGACTTGGTCTGACTTTTTACATTTCACTTTGGCTTTTATGTTAAGTATAAAAACACAATTACTAAGATGTCCCAATGTTTTAAAACATTAATACAAACTTTGGATTTTATATGAAGTTAAAATTAAGCTTTATATTTCATAACACATCCAATAGCACAAGCGCCATTAACAAGATGAATAAGAGACGATGAAGAAACATTTGAAGGGCATTTGGAGCACCCCCGCTCAGTGGTCGTTTCAAGGTGGAAGATGGCCCTGGATGGCCGGGAAAACTAAATTTTCCGATGCAGGACCATTGCAGCTAACTGCAGGTGAAAGAAAATTCTCTCTAGCCCCATTATTTCTGGAGTTATTGACCGGGGAGCTGCCAACGTTTTTTCGGGCGGGTTTTCTTTCTGGTTTGGGAGGAAAACCCATTCAATCAAGTAGGGAACTGGCAATCCAATCCACATACAAGGTTCCAGCCCGAGGCTGGATTCGAATCAGGGTCCAGAGGTGAAAATAACTTCACGAAGACAGACGTAAACTTATTAAGTCTAATGACTCCCTGACCTTCAAAAGTTTTGTTGGGTCAAATCTTGAGAGGGTCTAAGAGAACCCATGATTCACCCAGACATAAGACTTCAGACCTAAGACTTTTTCATCACCATGGAAGAGCAGTAATGCTAATCTCCAACAACAACAGAAGGGAAAGCATGCAACCAAAACGAAAAGAGTGACCGTTAATTTCCACAATTTGTTTTAAAAAGCCTGCTGGAACCCTCGATAACTTCAAACTGATGAGACTTGAAGGTCCGTGGTCAATATTGAGGAACATGTTATTTGAAGTCGTGCCATGATGTTAATTTTCTCTTTGGAGTACATGCATGGTTCTGAAAAGATCCGCTACCCAACATTTCAAACTGCATACTGCTTTAGTCGTCGGACTCCTAAGGGGGAGGTGGAGGGGGAAGAGGAAAGGCAAGGGTCCTGAGCTCAAGCCTCCCTGCCACCCAGCGCATACTGCTCTGAAAAAATGACTGCATGGAATAAAACATGATAATACGTGATGATACATGTTGAAGTGTCTGTAACGAGGGCAAAAGGAGCGATTTTTCCAAACAAATGAAGCTGGATGAGACTTTTGTGAAATGGATATTTTACAACAACAAAACAGACGGCAGAAAAAATAAGAAAAATGGTTGATGGAACTTGGTAATTCAAGCAAGTCTTAGCTGTAAACTCAAACAATTCCTCTTATTCTCATTTTTATCTAACCAACCATTTTAAACCATTTATCGGCACAGCTTGTGTATGGTGACACAACTGTAGACAGATCTATGGAGGAATATGATAGAACCGTCTACAATGTATGGCATAGTCATAGAGTTATATATACGAACTAGAGGGAGCACTCACGATACTGAACTCCACTGACTCACCATGGGCTAAAATCCCTATGGGCCACTTGCATACGAATGTCCACTTAGAAAATGGCTGCTATGTGAACGGATGAGTAACCAGTGTAAATGAATGGTCCGCGCCATTTTCTCAATGGACAAAAATGCTCCTTGTCGGGCCGTCGCGCATGGTTTGTGCACCCTCTAGTTCTTATATATAACTCTATGGGCATAGTTCATCTTTTATTGAAAACTATGATGGATGACATTCAATAATGTAATGACAGGAAAGTCAAGTATGCAATGAGTGTAATATTGAGATGTTAAGCAGAGAATCACTACTGATACACTGAAGGTACTCTATCAGGTTCACAAAAGTATCCTCGACTAATGGAGGAGGATGGGGGGGTGTACTTCCTTAGGGTTTTATGAAATAAAGTGAGGATCAACACTGAAAAACTGACACACTAAGTGGTGGTAGAAGTCATGAGTACCTGTCCTCCGTTATCGGTCGATATAAAGCGAATGTATCCACCAGTCTGTTTGATATACCACACAAAGAAGAAGACCGACAGTTCTTGGGGCTCCATGCAAACGCCAACTTCACAAGATGTAAAGAAAAGACGACGAACACTTCTACACATTGGGAAAAATAATCACTCTTGCGCTGTAAAGGATGTCATTTGAGAATATGTGCTCCTTGGGTCCTCTGGCTTACTTTACTTCCACCTGGAAGAGAACCCGAACAGGATGTGAACCCCAGGAGACTCAATCCAAATTCCACAGTATTTACCATCAGAATCTTTCACTCAACCCTCGGGACTCTGATGATGGTGGTATAACTTACCTCATGCCAGATATACATGTAATAGACTGACCAATCACAGCCTTGGCTATGCCACCGAAAGTCTGACAAAAGTCTGACACGATAAAAACCTATTGGAAAATGTAAACATGCACGCGCATACTTATAGTGCGATTTCATGTCATGCAGTGTGGCATTGAAGAGACGCACATTATGCTGCCCATGTGTACAGTGGTGATGTAGCTAATGCTGTGATTGGTCAATATATTTAGGGGTGGGGCTTAATGGATCGGTCTATTGTTTCTACTTTTTAATCATTCTGCAGTCAAGCCCAATTTGGAGGATTACAGGATTAAGGGTGATGAGGTGAATAGTGCGGTGATATGTAGGTGTTCATTGTAAGTCATTATTCTTTAAAATACATGTAAATTTGTGTCTACGCTGTGCGAAATGCAGCTTCCACACAAAGCAATTTTTACTGGTAACTTGGAGGCAACCAACTGCACTGCATGCAAAAGGAACTCCTTGAAAGGTTGAGACACATTTGTCTTACAATGTCTTGCAAGCCTCTTGAAAAGTATGTGAAAATTGAAACATAAATAAGACTTGAAGGTTTGCATGGTGGGAATACAATAAAGTAAGGATTCGCGGTGACACCATGTGGTTTAAATCTCTTTTGAGTATACATGGTTTCGAAGGAACAGGTTGACTCAGTATACAGGTTGACAGTATACTCTGTCTGTTGTCAGGAGACTGTCTCCTGTGTCTCCTGATGACGGACAGGAGTCTCTGAAGAGTCCTCAGGAGACAGTCTCCTGACATTGGTAGAGTATACTGTCCGAAATGTCGAGAAAAGGAACCACATATACTCAAAGAGATTTAAACCACATGGTGTCACCGCAACTCCTTACTTAATTGAAATACAAATGTTTCTCTTCTTGGAGATGTGTGGAACTGCTTGCTTGTAAATTGCCTTATGTGACATGACCCTTCAGAATGACTGCAACTTCTTTCTCTAAGGCAGTGGGTGCAAATCTTGGACACGCTAACTCCCGTCTAAGGAGAAAATGATAACTATAATGTCTATGCAATCATAATATTGGAGGTTTGGATCCGGATCTAGCCAATCACACCTCATGCTGACATATGAAAGACACTTTACCATTGCTGATTTGGAGTCAGCTGACTGCAAATCATTACAATAATAACAAATACCAGCCTTATATAGCGCACGCATCTCCCGATAAGGTACTCAGGGGCTTGAACAAAGAGAAATAAGGAGATGAGGAGTTTGTGAAGAAAGAATGATAACAGGTGTGGTGGAGAAATGTTTTTTTGCTGCTAAGCCATACCAGAAACACAGGGGCAAGCCACTTTTCTTTCACAATGAGTGTTCTGGGTTCTTTCATGTGCATTTACATAATACACGTAGTGCCTGGCTCAAGGACACACATGCCACGACTGGGATTCGAACCCACACTCTGCTGCCGACAACACCAGGGCCCAATTTCATGGGGCTGTTTACAAAAGAATTCAGCGCTTGTGGCACCCTGTAACGTGTGTATTTCTATGGTATGGTGTGTATTTCTAGCAGAGCATAAGCGCAGAATTCCACGGTAAGTGCCATGAAAATGGGCCCAGAACTTAAGTCCAGTGAACTAGACAGCTCAGCTACAACATTCCACATTATCTTGTATTTCTGTTTTATTTTTCATTAATCACTTTACTTGCTTGTGATATTTAATTTATTTATTCATTTGCATCTAGGTACTTCTTTTACCTAATTTTTTGTTAATGTTTATCATTATTTTGTTTATATTTATCTATTTACTATTATCATTCTTTTGTTTATAATTTGTACAATTTTTAGTTTAGTTTTGATTTGGTTTTCTTCTTTTTTTGTACAGTGATTTATTGCATTATTTTTTTTTAAGTTTTAGCTGGCTACATAAGTTTTGTAATTAACCACATTTGAGTTTTTGCCTATTATGTTAGTTATTAGACTGAGGTAAAAAGTATCTAGCTAGGGAGTCACAAGCAAGATTGTTTTGGATCATCAGAGTAATGAATTATTTCTAAGAAGAGTAAGAGAGTTCAAGAGTACCAATCCTTCACCATGTTGATTACAATAAAGCAAGCCACTACACTGTCTCAAGCCACATTCAGAAGTTCTATCTAGTATGTATTAGTTTTTTTTATAAACACTGCCATAGTACATCAAGGTAACGCATAATGCTTGTAAGTGAAAGGGTATTTATCTCTCTACCTGGCCCCCATTGTCCCGGCTAAAACTCCGATAGAATCCCCCACTCTGTTTGATATACCAGAAGAAGAAGAGGACGGAGAGCTCACTAGTGCGCATGGTAACAGTCAGTCGACAGAAGACCACCATAAAACGACGCACCGTTCTACATAACGAGTCAAGCACTTATATCAGATACGTAAGAAGGCTGGCATCTTAGTCTGGTTCCTGGACTCAATGAACTCAATACACTTATGATGATTAAAGGCATGATAAGAAGGGTAGCAGACTAAAAATAGCACAGCATTACTGGAAGGTCTCCTGAAATAAAAGAATGCTTGTAAATGGAGCTACTGACATCAGCAGTGAATGAAGCCAAAAATGTGCAACATTTCTCACAAACAAAGCTTCCAATTTAAGTGATAAAAAAGATAGTCCAATAAGTTTATGAGGAAAATCTGTTCTGTAGTTTGGTTCTCCAATCAATTTCATATGGACTAACCGACTGTACACAGCTCGCTTCCAATCAATGGAAGACTTTTGTGGACTCTTGGTGGCAGCAGACTTACCAAGTATATCCTTTGTTGTTTGGTCAATAAAAACTGACCTGGTAATTCTGCTGCCACCGAGTGGTGGAAAGTCTTCCCACAGGTGCACAAATTCCTCACACGGTGCCTCTGACCAACAGTCTGTTTACTGGACCTTGCATAGGACTTCACTAGCTCAAAACAGCGCCCTCACTGAGGTCAAAGGCAGACCTATCATTGGCTGAGAGTTGTGCATTTCATTTGTTTGACCTCAGCGATGTGTGCACCAAAACATTGAGAGAGCTAACTGTAAATGTGGACTAACAGACCTGGAATTACACAGATAGTATGGCCCCCCGTTACTCTGTTCTTGTCATTGGTACCCCATCAGAAGTTTCCCAAAGACTTTAATTAAGATTTTCCAAAGGAAGTGCTCTTTGCAAAATGAAAATGGACTTGCCCTCTAACCGATGAAATTCCAGGCCGGGAGTAAATCTAAGTGGAGGATTTGTTGGTGCTTTTCACAGAATTTGTCACAGAATTTTTGTGATTTAGACGATATTTAGAAATGGAAACAGACGTTACATACTTTCAAGCATGCTGTACATAAGTTTCCTTTAAGTGATTATTTTTAATTTGCATACAGCTTGTCTAACTGTACTGACTATGCAGTGAATTACTAACGTTATGGTGCTCTGGAAAAGCAAATGGAAATTCAAAATAAAGGTAAGAAATGGATTTTCAAAGTCTGGAGTTTCATTAGGTGCTGTGAAACAAACATGTTGATATTTAAATCTCAGTCATGATGGAAACGAACTAGTGCAGGTGAATCTTCTTTAATTTATCTACAGTGCACAATGTTCATTATTTTATGAAGCAGATCTGACTAGTTTGCAAGCGAGTTTCACTCTTACTTTGGGAATTTGTGAGCTCAGTAAACATGTTTTCTGAGCAAAGACAAACCTTGCATATCAGAAAAGGGTTTGACATCAGTAAGTGCAAAATCCTGGCCCAATGTTTTTTTTTAGACCAGCACAGACCCTCAGCCATGATCTTGCTTCCTGATCGCAGTGTCAGACTTCCAAATCACAGTCTTGGTCTCCAGGATTTTTTAAGACTGACACAGACCCTACATGTATGATGAGTCTCAGCATTGATGGTGTCATCTTTATTAGACTTCCTTGTCTCGGTCTCTGAATTTCCTAGTCTTGGTCTAAGATTCAGGGGTCTTGATGTCAGACTGTTTGGTCTCACTGGTCTTACTCTTGAACTCCTAGATCTCAATCTTGAAACATTTGGTTCCAGTCTTAGTCACACTCTTGGACCTACAGGCCTTCTACTTGGTCTTAGACATCAGGGTCTACATCTAAGTCTCAGTCTTGGAATATTTGTTTCCAGTCTTAGTGTTAAGTCACACACTTGGACCTGCAGACCTTCTACTTGGTCTTGGAAATTAGGGTCTAAATCTAGGTCTCAGTCTTGGAATATTTGTTTCCAGTCTCAGTGTAAGTCAAACTCTTGGACCTGCTGGCCACCTTCTTGGTCTTGGACATTAAGGCCTATGTCTAGGTTTTAAGTCATGGAATGTTTGGTTCCAGTCTTAGTGTAAGTCACACTCTTGGACCTGCTGGCCTCCTTCTTGGTCTTGGACATTATGGTCTAAATCTAGATCTCAGTCTTGGAATATTGGGTTTCAGTCATAGTGTAAGTCACACTCTTGGACCTGCAGGCCTCTCTCTTGGTCTTGGACATTAGGGTCTAACTCTTGGTCTTAGTCTCCATCTTGGAGCACCAAAGTCTCAGACCACAAAGTTTTAGTCTTGGTATTAACTCTGACATCAAGCTCAATAAGAACTAAGAATGACTTACTCTGTCCAACATGTCTTATCAATCCATTCTTTCATCGTCATGTTATCCAACTCTTCAGCATTTGGTGCATCCCACGGTGCATCGACTGGAATCTGTTTTTGAAAAAAATTTAATAATAAAAATTTTTTAAAAGAATTTCTATATTTTAGTTTGTTAATATGAAGATTAACATGTAGTAATATTATATCATATCAGATAGTGATCAGCCTGTTAAAAAAATGGTCCTCAACCCTGACCATCAAGAATCGTATCGAGTCTATTGCACAGCTTGGCTCTAACTTGATGGTTCTGGAACAAAACCTGCAAATCACCCGCTCTTAAATAGGAGCTACTATCCTGGCCACAATGGTTGGGTCATGTGACAATAAACATACCCTCCACAGTCCCCCACTCCCCCCCCCCCCCCCCCCCCCCCGCTCATTGTTGTTAACCCCAGCTGGAGCCCAGACTGTGCAATGACAGCCAACATTGACCGGGGGCCAGGGGCTAGGGGCTAGGGGCTGTGGGGCCATGAGCCATGGGTCAGGGAACCCAATGAGATATGACCAGGATTGTAGACAAAGTGATCTTATCAGGGTTTTTTTATAAGTTGCCTACCATGTCTCCAAGTCTGTCGATCTCTCGGATGGCGTTGTTCAAATCAAGATTGATCAGAGGATTCCAGAACTTGGGCCACGCTCCCTTGAATGGGTATCCTCGTTGCTATCAACAAACAACATCAAAGAAATCTTAAAACTAGATGTTCATGTACTTGGTGGTTAAGATCATTAACTACAAACAATGATGAATAATAATAATATAATAATAGAACTGTATTTATATAGCGCCTAACACCCTCATTAAAAAGTCTCTAAGCGCTCAAGAGAAGGTAGAACAGAGAGAAAAACTAAGATGACTTGAAGAGGAATGTTTTGAGGAGAGTCTTGAAATGTGTGACGGTGGTAGCTTGTTTGATGTGCAGAGGGAGGACATTCCATAATTTAGGTCCAGCAAACTGAAAACTACGTTCGCCATATGACTTGGTATTGACAGTTGGAATAACAAGGATGTCTTTGTTAGCAGATCTGAGGTTTCTTGCAGGTGTGTATCCAGTGAGTAGGATCTTTAAGTAAAAAGGACCATATCCATGACGACATTGAAATACTCCACTGGTAAAAAAGAAGAAGTAAAGTCTGTCCCAATATGGCTTATCAAGCTGGTGTTTACATCCGGTTTCCTTGGCATTAAACGGCTGAGAATATATTTATATTCCCCCCTGGACAGGATGCCAGTCCATAGCATGTTACTCCCCAGCTCTCGCAGGTACACATGTTTACTCCTGGGTGGAGGGAAGCAATTATGATACAGTGCCTCGCTCATTTACCCTTTGAGAAAGACTCTGCTATGGTCGAAACACAAGGTCATTAAAAAAACGTATGGGAAAGCCTGTGCAAATTATATGTAAGGGGAACATACTGGACTTGCACTTCGGCACTTGGGCATGTTGGGCCTAATATACTTTCGGTGGCTTGACTCCCACCCCCCCTCCCTCCCTCCCCAACATAAAATCAGAGAAAAGGTAATCTATAGGATTTGTTTGGTTTTCACAATTAAACATCTTATTGTTCTTATATCGGGGTGTCGTGGCTGAGCGGATAAGAGCACCGGACTCAAGCTCTGCTGTTTTGTAATCAGTAGAGTGTGGGTTTGAATCCTGGTTGTGACACTTGTGTCCTTCAGCAAGACACTTTACTGTAATTGCTTTTCTCCACCCAGGAGTAAATGGGTACCTGTGAGGGCAGAGATGGTTCATGTGAACGATTAGCTCGGAGCGCGGTTACTCACAGCACCGGCTGTATACTCCCCAGGGAGCTGAGATGGTTTAAGGAATGAAATAAATGGCCCTTTGACCAGGGGTAGTAATGTCAGAAGCGCTTTGATACGCCCTTCGGGCTGTGATAAAGCGCAATAAAAAAACTGGTTATTATCATTATTATTATTATTATTATTATTATTATTGTCTTTTGTACATGTACCTGTTAACTAATGAATACATGTGATAGGTTGTTGTGTTACATTGTACCTGGCCCAAGTCTTGCAAATGTTTTTTTGGGGGTACAGCATAAAGCCCTTGTATGTAGTGCTTACACGATGTTTAGCATGTAGCCTGTTTTAACCTGCTTCAGCTGTGGCTGACACAGTGTGTATTTGCACAGGCCCCACATTCATAGAAAGGCTAATATTTTATTTATACGCAGTAAGTTACCTCAATGATGTGTGAACTCTGACCTATCCTTATTCAGTCTAGACTTTGGTAGGCCTTTGGCTTGTACTGTGAGTTATAATCAACACACAGCCAGTTGCTGTGAAAGGATTCCGGTTGATTGCATTATTGGGGGGGTGGGGAATACATAAGCATTTATGATCATCAGTCGTGACTTGTAAACAAGCCATCTGGATTATATTTGGGTTACATAAATCGAGATTGTCTTATCTCTAGGCACTTGCTACATTGAGCTTTTTCATTGGCTAGCCAGCAGGAGCAGTAAATAGCTTGTCATTTCATCAGTCCCCGGCTTTTTCACAAGTCCATTAATTAACTGAACAGAGATGCTTTTCAACACTGAACCAGCCAGTTGGACCAATTGGATATTTTAACTAGCATTTGGCCTACGAAGCACAACGTGGAGGACGAAGCAACCATGCAACAACTGTCAATAATTGTAATAAATTTAATAATTACTTCCTCAATTGGATTTCGTGCCCATAAAACTTTTTTGTATAAAACCTTTTTTTACTATATCATGCATCACCATCATTCTAAAGAAAGGGAATTTAACATTGAACATACATGTACTTAGAATGAAAGAATGAAAGTCTACAACTTGTTATCTTCAGAGAGATACAAACATTCTCTTCAGCGGCATACCGAAGGCACTTTCTTACGGGGTGTTGAAGCCTAAATTTGCACACTGACATGTTTTAATGAAGGTAAAAGAACAATGACATGGGACTCACCAACATGTGGGAGTTCGAGGGCATAATCCCCCGAACGCTCATGAGGTTTTTCAGTGATTCAAAGGTTTAAAATGGCCCCCAGAAGCTGAGCATTAGACAACTCATATTCAAAATGCAAGCTTTGAAAACCATAATTTTTTTGTGAATCCCCTATTGGAGTATATAGGCTACAGACACAAATGCTAGTGGAGTCCAGGGGATGAAGCCCCCAGACGCTCTACGGTTTTTAAGTGTTTTCAGGGCTAAGGAGGACCGTCAAGTTGCGGAAAACAGACGTTTAATTTTGAAATTCAAACTTTGAATACTTTGGACTTGGGACAAATCCCCTACTGTTGGAGTTTATAGGGGGACCAATTCTTATGGGGTTTTGTACGCTCTATGGCTTTTAGTGTTTTCAGAGTGTAGATTTCTGCATGTTGCCGAGAATATTAAATTTGATCATTCAAAGTTTGACTTCTCACACTACAAGGATTTAACTAAAATTTTCAGTCAGCAAATCCAGTCGGCAAATCTCTAGGCTTGCCGAATGAATTTTCGTTCAGCCCGAGCCCTTACTTGGGTAAGTTTGGTGCTCAATTTGCCGAATGTGGCTCTAAATGCCGACTTAGAAAAAAATATTGGGAGGTGTCACACCCCCCCTCCACATCCCCAAGGTTGCTACCCCACCAGTTCTCTTTCGGTAATTATTCTCTACTACATATTTGTATTGCGAAAAAAAATGGTTCAAGTTGCTAGATGATGATGATAAAAATACTGACTGATTCATGAAGTTAAATTGAAGCAACTTAATTAACTAATTAATTAATTAATTAAAATTCTGAACGTCTTAATCAACTTACATTATCAACCCAGACAAGCCTCTCAGCTTCGTTGATCTTGTAGTTTTCCACCCCCAGTTCTTTGGCCATACGGAGAAGCCGATTCTGGGTGGGGCCAACATAAGCTCCGCCCAAATCCACATAGCCAATGGAGGGGTCCTTTTGAAAAAGACAAATTTAGAAAAATAACAATGACTCATGCATGAATATTCATGAAAATCACAGGACTGTATACATGCAATTGTCTAATCAATGAGCAGGCACATGACAAGGCCAAAAATATCAAAATTAATTTACATAATTATAAAGAAAAATGATTAAAAGAAAAGCCACATTAAATCTCTTCAAATTAAAGATTGAAACTAACTTGACCTTAATTTAAATAATATTTTTAAAGGAGACAATGAAAATACATACATGTGTCTATTTATACAAAACATACATTGATAAAAACTTATTTACTGACATTACTCTCTCTCTCTCTCACGCACACATATTTATCTATAACATTTATCAGACATATTATCTGATTATTCTGAGACATTTCCAATCCATACTTTTTTTCCCAGGGACTGAGGGTAGTAAAAAAATAAACCTCCCGTGGTGATTATCTAGCTTATACCTAACCCTCTCATGGTGGGCCTCAGGGTTCCTCTCTCTTAAACCCAACCCATTCCAATCTTGTGCACAGAGCAGTGTGCCAGCAATCACACTACTCAACTTATTGGCTTGACCTCCTTTGACCCCTCCTCCCCCAGGGAACTATATTGCAGCGGGATGAGTGTAACACTTCTTCGTTTTTTGAGTTCAAGGAATCAGTAGTTCCATTATGCCAAAAAATTCTAAGGGCAAATTGTCCTTTTACATACAGTGTACATGTAGACTTGTGAACAAGTCCTTTTAAAAACATGTCACGATAATGGTTCTCCCGTGACAATACTGTCATTGTTATCGGTGTCCAAGTTGCTGTCATTGTGGTCCATGTCTCAGTTGCTGTCATTGTGGTCCATGTCTCAGTTGCTGTCATTGTGGTCCATGTCTCAGTTGCTGTCATTGTGGTCCATGTCTCAGTTGCTGTCATTGTGGTCCATGTCTGAGTTGCTGTCATTGTGGTCCATGTCTCAGTTGCTGTCATTGTGGTCCATGTCTCAGTTGCTGTCATTGTGGTCCATGTCTCAGTTGCTGTCATTGTGGTCCATGTCTCAGTTGCTGTCATTGTGGTCCATGTCTCAGTTGCTGTCATTGTGGTCCATGTCTCAGTTGCTGTCATTGTGGTCCATGTCTCAGTTGCTGTCATTGTGGTCCATGTCTGAGTTGCTGTCATTGTGGTCCATGTCTCAGTTGCTGTCATTGTGGTCTATGTCTGAGTTGCTGTCATTGTGGTCCATGTCTCAGTTGCTGTCATTGTGGTCCATGTCTCAGTTGCTGTCATTGTGGTCCATGTCTCAGTTGCTGTCATTGTGGTCCATGTCTCAGTTGCTGTCATTGTGGTCCATGTCTCAGTTGCTGTCATTGTGGTCCATGTCTCAGTTGCTGTCATTGTGGTCCATGTCTCAGTTGCTGTCATTGTGGTCCATGTCTGAGTTGCTGTCATTGTGGTCCATGTCGGAGTTGCTGTCATTGTGGTCCATGTCTCAGTTGCTGTCATTGTGGTCCATGTCTGAGTTGCTGTCATTGTGGTCCATGTCGGAGTTGCTGTCATTGTGGTCCATGTCTCAGTTGCTGTCATTGTGGTCCATGTCGGAGTTGCTGTCATTGTGGTCCATGTCTCAGTTGCTGTCATTGTGGTCTATGTCTGAGTTGCTGTCATTGTGGTCCATGTCTCAGTTGCTGTCATTGTGGTCCATGTCTCAGTTGCTGTCATTGTGGTCCATGTCTCAGTTGCTGTCATTGTGGTCTATGTCTGAGTTGCTGTCATTGTGGTCCATGTCTCAGTTGCTGTCATTGTGGTCTATGTCTGAGTTGCTGTCATTGTGGTCCATGTCTCAGTTGCTGTCATTGTGGTCCATGTCTCAGTTGCTGTCATTGTGGTCCATGTCTCAGTTGCTGTCATTGTGGTCCATGTCTCAGTTGCTGTCATTGTGGTCCATGTCTCAGTTGCTGTCATTGTGGTCCATGTCTCAGTTGCTGTCATTGTGGTCCATGTCTCAGTTGCTGTCATTGTGGTCCATGTCTCAGTTGCTGTCATTGTGGTCCATGTCTCAGTTGCTGTCATTGTGGTCCATGTCTCAGTTGCTGTCATTGTGGTCCATGTCTCAGTTGCTGTCATTGTGGTCCATGTCTGAGTTGCTGTCATTGTGGTCCATGTCTGAGTTGCTGTCATTGTGGTCCATGTCTGAGTTGCTGTCATTGTGGTCCATGTCTCAGTTGCTGTCATTGTGGTCCATGTCTCAGTTGCTGTCATTGTGGTCCATGTCTCAGTTGCTGTCATTGTGGTCCATGTCTCAGTTGCTGTCATTGTGGTCCATGTCTCAGTTGCTGTCATTGTGGTCCATGTCTCAGTTGCTGTCATTGTGGTCCATGTCTCAGTTGCTGTCATTGTGGTCCATGTCTCAGTTGCTGTCACTGTGGTCCATGTCTCAGTTGCTGTCACTGTGGTCCATGTCTCAGTTGCTGTCATTGTGGTCCATGTCTCAGTTGCTGTCATTGTGGTCCATGTCTCAGTTGCTGTCATTGTGGTCCATGTCTCAGTTGCTGTCATTGTGGTCCATGTCTCAGTTGCTGTCATTGTGGTCCATGTCTCAGTTGCTGTCATTGTGGTCCATGTCTCAGTTGCTGTCATTGTGGTCCATGTCTCAGTTGCTGTCATTGTGGTCCATGTCTCAGTTGCTGTCATTGTGGTCCATGTCTCAGTTGCTGTCATTGTGGTCCATGTCTCAGTTGCTGTCATTGTGGTCCATGTCTCAGTTGCTGTCATTGTGGTCCATGTCTCAGTTGCTGTCATTGTGGTCCATGTCTCAGTTGCTGTCATTGTGGTCCATGTCTCAGTTGCTGTCATTGTGGTCCATATCTCAGTTGCTGTCATTGTGGTCCATGTCTCAGTTGCTGTCATTGTGGTCCATGTCTCAGTTGCTGTCATTGTGGTCCATGTCTCAGTTGCTGTCATTGTGGTCCATGTCTCAGTTGCTGTCATTGTGGTCCATGTCTCAGTTGCTGTCATTGTGGTCCATATCTCAGTTGCTGTCATTGTGGTCCATGTCTCAGTTGCTGTCATTGTGGTCCATGTCTCAGTTGTTGCCCTTTTAAGTTCAAATTTAAATTCAGCTTTTGTCTATTTTTTGTATTATATTTTAAAACCTCTTTTATATTGTAAAATTAAAACTCAATTCAGCCAACTTAAGGCTGTGAAGTTTTATTATTGAAATAAACCAAGTAATAAATATACTGCTCTTGCGAGACTGCTGGCTCGCAGACTACTGCCTAAATGAAATCGTAGTTTGCGAGAGCAGAAGTCTAGCGGTAGCAGCAGTCTTGCGAGAGTATAGTCACATGAGAACCGTGACGCTTTCGACATGACAAACGTTTAATGACTTGTCCACAAGACTACCTTTTACATACATGTAGAGTCTGCTATTTCACTCGGTCCACATAGCATTTGTTTTACGGAATTTGTCTTTTACTACGATTTTTGTTACTAGCAGTCTTTGTTTACATTGCAAATCTACACTTTCAATTTTTTTTTTAAAATTTTTAATCACTTATACAGAAGTGAATAAAGCACTTTTAAAGCTTTTTATGTACATGTACTGTAGTTAATTTTTCATTACATAATAAAAAAGAAAATCAATATGAGAATATTAAATTTGATTACAGTGAAAATGGAGGGCTAATTATGCACCTGTACTAATACCTGTCCTTAATTGATTTACATAAATTATTAAATTACAGTTACACAATGAACTACACATGTAACCTTGAATGGTGTATGATCAGTATTAGCAATTGATAGTACCAGCATGTACAACTGAAGTTATTGGAAAAAACAGCACGGGTTCTAGACAATTCAATCTGTATGCTAAGCAAGCTTGATAACAGCATTGTCACAATGTGCCAATACTTCTCTTGACTTGACAATCTCATTTTATATTAATGAAGGGGAATGAGAAATAAAACGGAAGTACATATCACATGTAAAATTGACATAAAAGGAGATTTGGTTAAGATGCTTCTTATTTGGGCTTTCACCGTTTCTTGAGACATTTTCCTTACAATGTTTCTTAGGGTGTTATACCATATTTCTTGAAGTGCTTTTCTATTTTTCTTGAGGGGGATTATAGTATATTTAAAAGGATGGTTTGACATGTTTCTTGAAGTAGCTTTACATTTGTCTTGAGCAGTTAACTCTTTGGCTAGACGTGGATAAATCGGCCTATATTTGGCTTTAGATGCTGTTTGGGGCAATTTTAGATCTTGATGAGCAGATGTTGGACGCAAATGATCTTTCCTTTTTTAATTCTCAAGCAACAGAATTGGGCGGTAGCAGTTATTACATTGAATGATTTCTTTTTATTACATCCTGCAGCTCTTAAATGAGCTAGAAGTCTCTACCCTGTAAGAAGGCCACTGGACACTCATTGTCCATACACTGACCTACATCCATCCAACCAAAAACACCTGCATCATCCAACTCAACTCTATAGCGATCGACAAACAATTATTTCACTTGGTGGGACTAGCAGACATTGAATTTGAAGTCAACATACAGTACATGTCGCTGGAAAAAAAAGCAAAGCTGTTTTTGTAGTGATGATGTCATTGGTCAGCTGACCATGGCTGCCGTACAAGCTGACCAATCACAGTTTAAGACATCCAATCTGGTTAGTTTCCAAACTAAAAGTAGTAACAAATGAGGATGGCAAATCATCCCTTGAAACCATTTCGAATAATTTTTTACACTTAAATCTATCTAGCTCAGTTGACAAGTGTAAACAAAAAATTATTTTGTTCTTCCAGCACACAAACTTGAAACACATCGTTTATGCTTTACAGTAAAAGCAATTTACAGACACATCCATGGTAATTAAACATTTGGGCTAAATTGGATGACAAACAAAGCACAAATATTACAGATGAAAAAACAAACACTCACAAATCAGTAACCAATGAATAACTATTCTAATTTCACACTAAACTACTTCTGGTTGAAAGATGGTTTACTAAAACTACTGATGACCATAGGAACAATAGCCTGTGCAAGTCAAGTCAAAAGAGGACTACATTTTTTTTATGAAATCAAATTTTATTTAGGCCTAGATACAAAACTTTTCATAGTAAAAATAGTCGTAGCAATTTTCAAATAAAAACAATTTCAATCTATAATTCAAATAATTTGTAAAAATTATACACCTTCCTAAGTCCTCCATAATCCTCCGGAGGATTTGGAGGATTTTGTCTGATTGAGGCACATTCGAAAATCACCAATTGGAGGAGTATGAAGGATTGAGGAAGGTCGAACTTTGATACATGGAGGAGTGTGGAGGATTGAGGAAGCATCCTTCAATGAGATTTGGAGGATTGTGGTCGATTTTGGGCATTATGAAAATTTACTATGGAGGATTCTGGAGGACTTCAGAGGACTTTGGAAGACAATGAATAATTAAGGAAATCTATTGTTGTATGTGAATGGTATGCTGGGTGCATGTGCTTTGTCTTGCAAATTGTGCATTGTTAAAAACAAAGGATTCTTTCGGCACGAACTCATTTTGGAGGATTTTGAAGGATTGAGGCAGTGAGTTTCATGCACAACTCATTTTTGGAGGACTATGAAAGATTGAGGAAGGTCCCTAGTAATTAACGTTAGGGAGTTAGGGTTTTAAACAAAATTAAAACTTGAGACGAGGGACCTCAATGATTCTAGACTACATGCCGTATGAATTGCAAATCACGCTCGAATTTGTGCAACCAATATAAAGGCTGGTATACAGATGGGTGCGCGATGATAAACACTGGCCCAGCTCATTGCAGTCTATGGTCGCTGAGGCGTCAGCATCGACTATAAACTGTATCACGCCTCATTTTACTGTCCTGCAACCATCCTGCCACCCGACTACAAAAACATGAACGTCAGTTGGGCAAACTTTTTAATCGTTTACAAGTAATCGGAAACTGAGGTCAAGTCTTACTCTCAGGTTTTCTAAAACTTTTCTTTGCTGATGTTAACATTATTTTACTTCATCGCTAAATGTTACTTTCTCAACAACGAGAAAAATTTGCATAGCCATAAACTACTTTAAACTAAAGTAGGTCTAATTTGATGACACAAAGCACCCACATGTAATGGTTGGGACCAACTTGGTTCCATATGTTTGATTACACATGAGACTTGCACAAGTCTATTTTACCAGATTGTAAACAGTTTTCTTCCGACCTAATTTCTTCTGCTTTCTTTCTCTTTTCCTTGTTGCCCTCACCTAGAGTAACCTTGTGCCTTGTGATGGGTGACTTGCATAAACATGTTTTTATAAGTCTACAACCATGGGAGCACAACCCAGGTACAAAATCTACATGTAGCAGTACCACTGGCACACTATTGCCATCATTCCCAGGTCAAATTCACACATCAAGAGGTCAGTTGGGACAATCCAGGTCACTTCACAATGCATACTTTGGCTGGTGGTTTGGAACTTTAGAGACACTACACTTTTCAAAATGTGCTTAAATTTTAGGATACAATGTGCAATGTACAGTGTATTACAGTGCGGAATAAACGTTATCAGCTTTGTGAACTTTAGTGCACTGTGGGCATTCACCACAAGAGGGTAATAATATACATTGTAGGCCTACAACTTAAAGGACAATTTGCAATGAATAACATACGTAAAAAACATGTATTATGGTAATTTCATACCAGCGACATAGCCAGCATCTTTTTGGAAAGGGGGGGGGGGGGTTGGCAAAGGGGGGGCACTGTTTCATACACTGTCAGTAAACCCCAAATTGCACTAATATTTTTCTTAAAATTACTTTGCATCTGAATACAGTGCAGGTATTATAAAAAGTTACTTGTTGCTCTATTTGACAAATTTGACAAATTTTCCTGTGAGGGTCCACACTACTCTGCATACTACTGAGCTTAAAGGGACTGTGTCGTCATGATCATAGCAGGCCTGTGGCTATAATGGATAGATGAACTCTCAACCAGATACTGTACATGCACGCACTTGCGATCAAATCACAAAGGGCCTGTTCTTTGTTGTTATTATAATTATTATTATATATTTCTGGTAATGAAACCAAGAATGCCTGATAAGTGAACTTAATCACTGTAGCTCTCAAGCCTGAGGAAACCTGAGGGGTGCTTGCCATGTGAACCAGAAACACCTTGCTCAAGGAAGACAGCCGGCAAGCATGAGCGCGTAGTAACAGGGTTATTCCATTTACTGCTTTTAAACCATGACGACACAAGTTTCACAAGTGTTAGTTTTCCCATTTCCCATTTCTACTGATAAATGTTTCGTTCCACCCCAACCCAAACTTTCCATGAAACAATCCATACAGCCAATCAACATTTCCAAACCCTCCTCTCTCTGGGTCAACAAGGTTCAAGGAACTTACCACGAGGGTGTGGGTGCGACCTCCGAGACGATCCCGAGCCTCAACAACCAGAACATCTAACCCATCCTCTTGAAGGAGCTTAGCAGCAGATAAACCTGAAAAATATCAGATTATTAATCAAAGGATGAAACTCAGGGTTTTTTAAGCTCTGATAGCCTTTCCTATTATTGACTCTAATGGGTTGATAGCAGGGCAACCTTGCTTGACCCATCAACAAAACTCCATGTCATGTGGTCAATCTTCAAGGGCCCATGACGAGGTTTTTTGTCACGGAACATTTTTGTGGCTTAATATATGGTTTGAAATTAAAAAAACATAGTATTGACTATTTTGATGTGTCTGTTATGCGTTAATACACTTTAATTGAGCCCCGAAAATGTGTGCCATTTAATTGCGCAATGATCCATGACGTAGGCTGTGGTAAAACATTTCGGAGACGGCTCTGGTGCCGAGTGGTCAACAATGCATTGGCCCTGGCCCTGGTCAGCCGTTCCACTGTCCATGTCACAGATTTTATGTTAATGAGGAAAGGTGGGCGGAGCACGGCAACCCCCTAATTTTAGAAATCGTTATTTCTGCGATTAATACGCATGTAAAAAAATGTGAAAAAAGTGAAGATATACTATAATAGGCATACTTTATTTTTTTAACCAATAAAAAAAAAAAATTCATGGGACCTTTAATATGGTCAAGCGAGGTCCTAGCTACCAGTTATCCATTATATAATTAGAGTCTACCATGATATAGTCTACCTTCTCCAATCTCTGGTGTTTAAGGACTTGACAAACAGTGTCATGCATTTTCAAGTAATTTTGTAACCTGATATTTCAAACTTTTTAAATCAATTGAGTCAAAGTTTTTTTTTTTTCAATCTATGAATCAGGTTTTTTTTCAGTGACATGAAATACACAAGCATCACACTCTTAGTCTTAGTCTTACAGTTAATAAAAATAGCAAAAGTGAATAAAAATTTAATCTTTATTTTCTTCAGAAATCAGTCATTGTGTTTATTAAAACCACTCCTCAAAATCTACACACAGTATGTTTTTCAAACAAATAATGAAAATACGTAAAGTTGGCAATTACTTGCAGGCGTTTCTTTCTTTGGGCAATATGCTCCACCTGAACTTCACACTAACAAATATGACCGAAACCAATATTATTGGATAAATAATAAGATACTACATGTATTTTTGGTCATAATCAGTGAGATAGTGGCGGTATGATTCTGCATTTTTTCCTCAAGAATACTTTATTAGTGTACTGCACATCCTTATCAGGGTGTCAATAGATTTTACACAACATTTAGTATTCGACCTGGACGGCAAATAACGATATCTTCCACAAAAGAATAAAATGATATTTTCTTGTTTGCTTTGGCCTGCAGTCATGTTCAAAGTTCAAAAACTAACACAAACACTGAATTTTGCATTTTCATACATTATTGATTTGATTGTTGGTTGGAGTTGAATTTGAAGTCACAAAAGAAATAAAATCTTAGCAAATCTTGTACATGGATCTTCTACTTCTCAAAGAATCATTCGTACAACAATACAAATTTCGAATATATTTATTCTTGTTGCTTACCAAAAATAACATTAATTACAATGGAGGAACACAACACAATTACAACTAAAACTAAAACCAGTTAAATAATAGTTTTCCCCAAAACCTCCAACTAAAACATCCAACTAAAACCTCCCACTGTGACAGTGTCTTTCTCCCTTGCAATCCTTTGCTTCCCTCCCCCCCCCCCCCCCCCCCCACCCTCCCATTACCATTATCTCAAAACAAAGAAGACGAAAACAGTAAACTTTTAAGAGTTTGTCAAATGTAACGGTATGTGGAATAATATCAAGCAATAAACCAATCAAAAGGAAAACTGACTGGGTAAATTTTAAAATCAACTTTGAAATCAATAATGGGGTGTGATCCCTGGCTACACGGCAGTAACCGTCTGAATGGCTTCTGACTGTTATGGAATAATGTGGATCGAGCCTGCCGTCCGGAAAGAGGAGTACCCAGCCAGCCCAAGCTGACGTCCCAGGCACGTACGCCGTTAAACTGTGGCTGACCTCCGGTCGGTGTGTCGTTACGCTAAACTGCACGTTAGTCTGCGAAAACCAAATAAACTTACCACTAATTCCTCCTCCAATAATTATCACGTCTTTTTTGGTACTCTCCATCTTGGATGATCAACTCTTTCGGATCTGACAAATAATTGTCAAAAGATTTCTTTGGGTTGTTCTTTCCTTTTAGAGTTAATTTATCGATGAATTGACAACACACACCACCATCAGCTGGTTGTGTGTAGACTGTGACGTTCGTCTGTAGATATTAGATAGACTAGGGCAACTTCTATGCCCTACCCCACCTAGAATAAACAGAACGTGCGGTATAGCACTGTTACAATGCTGCAGTTAAATCCAACCACAAATATCTTTTCCATGATGATGAAGGTTAAATACTGTATCACTTACTTTTCAAGTTTTTTTTATTTTATGTGGCATGTTGATTCAAGTGGTTAAACTTATAAAAATGGTGATTTTTGTTTGCCAAATTATCAACTGGATAAAAAAAACACACACACCTGACGTTTTCATAATTACGAGGGCATTAACAGAAAGGAAGCGAGGAAAAAGGAAATCGTTCATCGAGCTGAATTTGTGTTTATGCAACTCAAATTATATAACACAAAACAGTTCATAGAGAGGTTTCACATGACATCACCCGAGACCTTTTTCTAATGCTGCGTGCACAAACAGGTGCTGGAAATCATTCAGCAGACGACGCGCCAGCCATTGAGTTTGTACATGGCTGTACCCAAGATGGCTGCGAAACGAACTTTTCCCGGGGTCATGCAACCTCTCTATACCATGCTCATGCTCAATGTGGCAGAGGGAGTCCACCCTGCCCCCCCCCCCCCCCACCAAAAAATAAAATAAAAATAAAATGTTCCCATACTCTAACACCCACCCCTTTAAAACCTTGTTGCACCTTAATTCCGTCCTTAAAACATGACATAGAACAAACCAATGTTGAAAAAAACAAATATGCAATATTTAGTATTTTCCCATTTTGAGACAATTCAAATTTATTCATTCTTCTCATCAAATTATTTACAATTTCACAGTATGAAATAATAATCCATAAGCCCTCATAACATTTCAAACTATGAAAAAGAAAGACAAATTTGTAATACCTGTCAGCGTGTATTAAAATTCTCAGGGGTGTGTTTGTACACAAATCAAAAATCGTGAACACTGACTGTAGAGGTCTCCCCTAGGCCTTTCCGAAGGTCCATCTCCCCCCCCCCCCCAATCTCCCCCACCCCATCTCCCCCACTACATGGGTCCATGGACCATAGTGTTGCATTTTGGAGAATTTTCAAACTCTCTACATCAACACAAAGTGAAAAGTAAGAGGTTTCGGATATAATATGGTTGTGTCTTTCTTCTCTTCATGGCAACTTCACCTGTCAAGACAATCTACAAGCCACTGGGGGGAGATCAATGAACAATCCTGTTAAATCACAGGCATGGCTTCTTAGACAAACTCAGCCGCTGACAAACAAAATACATCGCATTGATGTTGTATTGTAGTAACGTGTTGCTGCAAGATTTGTTCCTTGCCTAGCAAAACTGTGTGCTTAGTAGTAGGGCAATGACATTGCTAAGGCAGTGCCCAATGTTATGGCATTGCTTACCACAGGGTTCTGTACTTACAGTACAGTGACCAATAAAATGCATAACTCTATGCGCTTAATGCGCTTTTTAAGCACAGAGATCTGTGGTTAGCAGCACTATGAAATAGGCCGTATTTTTGACAGCAAGAGGGCGCAATACTAATTCCATTTTGAAAGTACAAAAATACTTGAAAACATCAAAATTTCTTACACTGACTACATTGTAATTAACTGTCAACAAAAAAAACTTGTAAGTTGTATATTAACTGCTTTATTAGAAGTCTAAATGCATCTGGTTTACCACACGACTTCTATGGTTTGACCCTCAATCTACCCCAAAGGGCGCCCTCTTGCAGTAAAAAATAAGGCTTATTAGGCCCTGCTTCTAAACAGTGTACCAGGCTCTCAACTTGTTAAGAAAAAAATTCATCATCAGGATTTTGTCCCTGATTAGTCTGAATCACTGCCACTACTCTCAGACAACTTTGGACCAACCTTAGTCTGACCACTCTTCAAACTAACAGCCTTTCCTTTTCCTTTCTGTCCTGGATGACCTTTACCCTTTCCCCTCTGACCTTTTACTTGTCTACCCCAAGCCTTATTTACTTGACTTGAATGCTTAGTTACTTCACATTGTTTAGATTTTATAATGGGAATATCACTTCTCAGAACTGATGTTGTAAAACCTCCTCGTGTTTCAAATTCTTCATGTTGATTTTCAGTCCGTGCAGTGAAAGTAGATGTTCCACTTCCGTTAAGATTTGTTGTGCTCTCAAGCATCTTTTGGAGGTTATAGCCAATAAGTCCTTCAGTTTTCCGAGACATAGCCTCCTCTATTTCAAGAAACTCTTCTGAGGTTACTCTTTCCTCATTGTAATCAACCGCCTGCCTCTTACGTCTTGTTCTCTGGCTTCTTCCTACATCAGCAGAGCTAGAATCTTCCAAGACGATCTTTGCTTTCTTAGGTAAGACATACTCATCTTCAGAAGATTGGGTATCACTGGTAGACTCAGGCTTATCATCTTCCTCAGTCTTCATCTTGAAGTTTCTCCTTTGACCTTTCCTATTCCTCTCCACATTCTCATTTGGCTCTTCAATCGTTTCCATGGAAACCTCATCACTAACATCTCCATTGTTATCTCTTTCTGAAGATTTCCTACTGTTTTTGACTTTAGATGATTGTTTCCTCTTCTTGGATGTAATTTCCTTAGCAACCATCTCCTTCTTTCTCACTCTTCCTGATTTTTTTCCTCCCTGTTTTATTTTCTCCTCTTCTTCCTCTTTGGCTTGCTGTGGATTGCGAAGATGATTCAAGACTCTTTTAAGTCGCTTGCTGGTGATCTGACGAGGTTGTGTCTCTTGATGAAAGTAAGAGCTGATTTTACTCTGGATCTGGAATTTAAACAAGAAATGTTTCACTATGTTCTAGGGATTCATAAGATAACACAAAGGAAAAAATTCAAACTGAACTGAATAAGATTTCCCATATACCTAGTTCAGGAACTTACCTTTTTCTCATTCAGCCGTTTTATGACTGGAAGTAGAGTCTCATCAGCCTTGCTTCGTGTCCAGCCGAGTTTATCTCTCGCAAAAGTGATAATAAAAGTTAAGAAAAATTCACTCAAAGTTTTCAAGCAAAAAAAAATACACTTGGGACTGTTTGACTGTCTATGGCTTTATGAACTCTACAAAAGGATATTCTCTCAATAGACCCAAATCTGGTGATTGCCAGGTGAACTTCTCAGTAGATTCATCAACCACGGGATTCCAGTAAGCATCGATGACATGTTGGCATGGAAACGATGATGATAAGGCTAATTTACGCAGCTTTCCTTTGAGTTGAGATTCTACAGGAGGCATCAGTTGTTTATGGGCGACATCCCACCATGATCTGTTAAAGATTCATAAAATTATTAGGCACCTTCTGAAAACTATTCGAGGATAAGTTGTGGGAGAGTGTGTCATTGCGGATAAGTTGCGAGAGAGTGTATCCACAAAGGGTACATCAATGAGGATAAGTTGCGGGAGAGTGTATCCACAAAGGGTACATCATTGAGGATAAGTTGCGGGAGAGTGTATCCACAAAGGGTACATCATTGAGGATAAGTTGTGGGAGAGTGTATCCACAAAGGGTACATCATTGAGGATAAGTTGAGGGAGAGTGTATCCACAAAGGGTACATCATTGAGGATAAGTTGCGGGAGAGTGTATCCACAAAGGGTACACCATTGAGGATAAGTTGCGGGAGAGTGTATCCACAAAGGGTACATCGTTGAGGATAAGTTGAGGGAGAGTGTATCCACAAAGGGTACATCACTGAGGATAAGTTGAGGGAGAGTGTATCCACAAAGGGTACATCATTGAGGATAAGTTGAGGGAGAGTGTATCCACAAAGGGTACATCATTGAGGATAAGTTGCGGATGGATTTTTTTCATAGTTAGATGTTTGCCTGGTACAAAGCTCATTTTATCGGCAAGGATGTTGACAGACTCCCCACAATAAAATTGGACTGCTTGGGGATATCTTGCTGGTTGGAAAATCAACTGCGGAGAAGTCTATCTGCAAGTTACCCTGGAGTAGTTATAAGGTGCCTTAAGATTCAAAAAAGTATTTCAACTCTAAATAGACAGGAGTAAAATGTTAATCTCTACATAATACTTCAAGTGTGCTATTGTCTTGTTTTAAAAAGTACACTTTCCACAAATTTGTTAATTTAAATTTATCTTTTGACCAAGGAATTTTTAAATAAAAGGAAAAAGGAAATGAAATTGAACTAAAGATAGACAGAATAAGGTATGTTTGGGGCATGAAATCAAAACTTTAAACATTTTCAAATCTGTTGAAAACATTCATGTAATTTTAACTGACCTGTGAAGTTATTTTTTGCCCCTATCAAATCAGTATTAGCTCAAATGTTCCACCCCAACCATAGATTTAGCCCAACTATAGTAGGTATCTACCCAACTACCCAACTGTCAAAGACAGTTAGCTCAACGGGAGAGCCAATGGTAGTCTTGCCAAGTTAAGCACCATTGACTGTGGTTAGTAAATGGATGGGAGACCACTCCAAGTACATCTGGGACATGATAGGGCTTTGTAACATCGAGCTCACGTCTTTCGGATGGGACGTAAAACTGTAGGTCCTGTGCGTTGTGTAATGCACATAAAACACCCAGAACACTTATCGTAAAAGAGAAGGGGCTTGCCCCGGTGTTTCTGGTTTGGCTGCTTAATGCGCCACCTCTGAGCATGTTTGGAGCATAGATTATACACATTGTAATGCGCATTTGATCATATTAATATGGAATTTGCGCAATATAAATGGAAATTATTATTATTAACTATAGTAGGTATCTACCCAACTATAGTAGGTATCTACCCAACTATAGTAGGTATCTACCCAACTATAGTAGGTATCTACCCAACTATAGTAGGTATCTACCCAACTATAGTAGGTATCTACCCAACTATAGTAGGTATCTACCCAACTATAGTAGGTATCTACCCAACTATAGTTGGTCCAGGTTACTAGCCAGCAATGTGGTGCTTTGGGAGCCGACCCACGGACACCACTCACAGGGGACGTCCTACACTAACCTATCTGGGCTAGATTTCACAAAGAGCTAAAGATTGTTCTTAACTGCAAATCAATATTACTTGCTAAGCAAAGTGTGATGTCACAATACAAATTACTATGGTAATACTGACAACTCATCTCAAAAACAATCTTAGTGCTTTGTGAAATCGAGCCCTGGACCTACTGAAACAGGACACAGGGGCTGACAGTGCCGGAGAGCTGGCAAGGTGTATTGAAGAATGGAGAGGACTGGAAACTTCGGTGGAGGGCTTGTCTGAGGACGACCTAATAATAACTATAGTTTGGCCGATCGATATTTTGGTTGCAAACCTATACTCTGTCAACAACAAAAAGCTTCAGCACAGCTCTTTCGACTGCTAAGTCATTTCAGAATATCTTACTTGAAAGATTTGAGCAAGTCTATCCCTTCCCCAGGAAACTCCGTCAGTATCTCCATCGCTGTGACCCAGCCGATACCCACCACCCCGTCTGTATAATCACTCCCTAGAAGCATTGCTAATGTCACCAGCTTGGATCGATCCAACACTGCAAACAGGCAAATTAATTGAAATGAGCATTAAAAACTTCCTACATAAATCTTCAAGTTTTCAAATCATCTTATAGTCAAGGTCGACCTCATTTCGTACAGCTGCAAAGCAGACAGTAGTGCTTAACAAATGTATTTGCTAAAAAATAAGTTGGGAACCAGTCTCAAGCAATGTACATTACATTGTATATTGGCTGGTACCCATTTCTGCTAAGCAAAACTTGTCTGTGCCCAGCAGCTTTATGAAATTGGGGATTGATGCCAAGGAGCTGGTCAGCACAAAAATCTACTCAGCACATATATTTATAATATGTTACTAAATTAATACAGGTTGCCAGCCAAACTGCTATACTTTATACACTGTATGTTACCATGTTTGACACATCAGGGCTGTAATTTCCCATACACTGTATTGACACTGGCATACTTCATTGGAAATAAATCAAGAAATTTTTGAAAAAACTTACACATCTGCTTCTCCACATCCATAGTCTTAAAACATTCCACATCCTTCCCTTTTGAGAAGAAGTTTCTGTAGACGACCCTTCCTCCAAACAGCCAGATATCGCTATCATCTGTTATTGTTCCAGAAGTCTGGTCTGTCAGGTCTAAGAATGCACACTGTGCCTCTGCCTCCTCTGGGCTTACTATGTAAGGGATTCCAAACAGCTCAAGTAACTCCTGTACAGAAACAAAATGACTTCACTTGGTATGTTTCTTTAAGTATTCCAATCCAGTCCAGTAGTTATTGATTCAGCATTTTCCTGTGACAGCACACTACTACAAAAACATTTCTATTGCTGTAACTCTCAGATTCTTATTTCTACCTTTCGGTTAATCTCATCCCTTCATTGTTCCCATGGAAACCTCACCTTGCTCTCTGCATACATCAGGTCTGTCACTGATGCAGCAACTCTGTCTTGCTTTCCTCTCTCTGTTTGAAGTATTGCACGCTGTGTCTCTAAGGTGCCCTCAAGACTTGAAACCTCATTCTGAAACAAATAAGAAAACAAAAATGTTCAGGAGGAAAATATTCTTAACAAACCACTGTCTTAAGAAACCATCGTTGTTTATCAATGAAAAAGTAACAGAGGCCACCTGAGATAAAACCAGAATGTGAAGATCCAGATATCAAAATTAAGATAGTGTAAATGGACTTACTACATTCATGGCTTCCCACTCTTTTCTAGCAGCATCTCGTTGTAACTCAATCTCAACATCATCTTGCCACTCTGTCTCATCCTCATGTATCTTGCTATCATCCTCTACAGTGTCCTCAACCATCTCATCTGCATCATCTTCCTCCACCTCATCATCTACAACACCTTGGTGAACCTCCATCTCCTCAATCTCATCAACCATTACTGCAGTATCCATGGCAACAATATCACTGTCCTTCCTACACAATAAATCAAGCTAAAATTATTTTTGCAATGTCACCAAAAGGTAAGCTATATTAAACAATAGTAACGAATGTTTACAATGCGCCATGTCTGTTATAAATGACACTCCTGGCACCGAATTAACAATTTTGGTGGAGATTGTTAAGAATGATTTTATGAGATGAAGCAACCATAATACAACACCTTGAAAGGGATCAAACCAACAAATGAAATCAGGAGGATCAAACAAACCTTGATTCTTGTGTATGGATATCAACTTTTGGTGATGTGGCCCGTGCAACTTTACTCACATCAGTTGATGGTATGAAGACGCTGGCTGGAAACAGTTCATCTTCTTGTGTATGGTTGACTTGATCAACAGTGATCTCGATAAAGTCATCATCTAAAAAAAGGGTTTTGTAAAAGTTGTTGAGAATCAGTTTTTTTTTGTCATTTTATGAGCATTTCTGATGAAAATGCATTCAGATTTGTTTTTTAACATCCCCCTTTGGAATAAGAAATCACCCCCATTAAAAAAAAAATCATGCAAAAAAACTAATAAGAATGCTACTACCACTAGAACTAAGATTAAATTAATATTTAATTCCTGATGATTGAATTCCTTATCTCTTACCATCACTAGATGAGGCTCGGCTGACTTCAAGCATTCCTGCATCTTCATTTCCTACATTCTTGCTCTTCACATCCATCTCAGAAGAAGTGTCCTCTATGATTGTTTCTTTGCTGGGAGAAACTCTTAGTTTGTCTCTAACATCTTCATCCTTGACAGATACAACATCAGCTGATGATGCGGGCCGAGACGTTTTGCTTGTCAAAGACCTCTCAACTTCAGTTGATCCCATCTTCCCAGCAATATTTAAATTTGATGGAAATCCACTCTGATTGGTTGAGTTAGTTATGAGGTCACAAGTTAAACTTGGCTTTGATTGGTCAAGTCCATCATCTAAAATGATGACTTCATCATCACCATGGAAATCTATCTTCTCTTTTCTTAATGATTTGTGATAAGTGTCAACTATCATCACTTCCTCTTCATTTGACCTTTGACATATATTTTGTCCATCACTTGACCTTTGACCTGCAATGTTTTCATGATCTAAGACAATAACATCTGGTGATACTGTTTCAATTCTGTGAACATTTTCAATCTGTAATGGAGACCCTGAGCTTGTTTTGGGCACAGCACTGAAAAAATTCTTCACAATCTGCGAAATTTCTGTTTCTCGATTTGCATGTCCCTCATCAGGCTTCGAATCAGACACAACAATGACGTCTGGCTCCTGTGACATCCGAGATGAATCATCTTGACCTTTGACATCATCTGATGAGATATGACCTTTGATCTTGTGTTCATCTGGTGGAATGGACTGGGGGGCTGCTTCTGATTTGGAATCATTCTCCTGATCACAAACGTCTTCATCTTGAGTCGAGTCCTCCATCTTAGATTGTCTCTTAACAAGAAGATAATGATGAGCATCTTCTGAAATGATGCGGCCTGCCTCTACCTCATTAGATCCTCCACTCTCTAGATCAAGTATAGATGCAATCTCACCAGCACTACGCTCACTCATTTCCTTACGGAGTGTGTCCAGACGTTGTGTCATTTTTCCTTTCTGAAGCAGTTTCTTCATCTGATAATCTGAGAACTCCTCAGATTGCTAGAAAAAAGTACAATAACTGAATACTTCAATAAGATTGTCATACACACAGGTTATTTTATACAAAAAAGTTTCTTAAAAACTAGATGGTTCCGTTTCCCAAGTTAAGTGTCTTCTTACCGCTGGTAAGCTTTTGATAGCCTCCCATGAGTTTCTTTTCCGATTTTCTTTCATTTCAATAATCATCTCATGTTGCATCTCTGGAGGTAGAGACTTGAAGTCTTCAGAGTCAATGTCAATGTCTTCAAGATTCTGGTAGTGATGACTGAGATGATCAACCCTCACGTCCACCTCAGAATCAGACTCTGATTCACTGCAAATTAAAGATAAAAATGGAAATTAATTTATTTAATTTTGAGGTCAGGTTAAGTAACCAAAGTTGGGAACACTGACACCAGGTGGTTTGAATGCAGATTTGTCTACAATCAAACCACTATACTAGCCCAGAAGAAGACCCAGTAGGGTCAAACAATCGGCCATCTTGGTGAGCACTGCTTCAACTTTTCATTTTGATTCCACTCCATCAGAATATACTTGTATTCCTCACAGTATACACAACAAATAACTTAAAATAGTTTGACAATAAAGAGTTGAATAACCTGGATTTTGGATTTCCTCTTTTAGTAAAATTATACTTGAAGGGGGTGGGGGTGTTATCCTTTAACTGTCTCAGTTACTTTTATAATTTACTAACGTTCCTTGCATGTAAATAAACATCAGTTTTTTATCAGTAAAGTTTACTTCCCAAACATAATCCTCCCAATCCAAATGTTAAAACATTATTTGTAAAGATTCGACTAACTTCAGAAAAATGTAGTAAGGCCTAAGGAATCATCTCAGTAACAGACAACTTCTGCCGCAACAGTATATATGTAAACGACATCTTACCTCTCATTCAATACAACAGGTGGGATGGGTGGTAACTCATACATATTAGGCTCAGTAGAGACAATCCTTTTCAGTACAGGAGCCGTCTTGACTTGACCACTTCCTCTACAATAAAGACAATATACAGTTAGGGTAAATTACTGCAGTTAACTCTGAGACGAAGTGAATGAAAAGAAGAGAAAATGCACAGCATCTTTTGGGGTGGAATTACATGATTCTAAGAACGTTACATACAGTAGTCAATCTTCTTACCCAGCCTCTCCTAAGACAGTATGAAGGGCATGACTTTGAAGATAATTCTTAATCAGCTTCTCAGATGTTTTCTTGGATTTTCCAGCAGCGATCTCACGTCTTTGTCTCCGGGCAACCTTGACAAGATTATTGCAGAAATAAATATAATTACAGAAATTGGGAACATAGTTACAATTTTCTGCTTGATGAATGAGATTTACTTTATTTTCTAAGACTTCCAAGTTTTATTGTTAAGAAACTTGTTGACTTACCATTGTCTGTCTCTTCAGCTCAGGCACGCTGCCATCAAAAACAAAGATTGGCCGGATGCGATAGAAGAGCAGTTTACAGATTCGGTTGAAGAGGACATGAAGATGAGCGTTAGCTTTGATATTACCTCCTTCATCTCTCATACCTCGCATTGCTTGATGTAACCACAAACTTACATCTGGTTATCAAGAAATACTTCAGGATTGTAATCTGTATGATGGCAATGTCTCAAAAGATGAAACTTAACATCAATTTGTATTCCATGCTTAAAATCAGGCAAACCTTGTCTTGGATTTTTAACCGATTGCAGATACAAGGCAAGACCAATCAATTGGCCTTAAGTTTTAGTGCACATAACTGCCTCTTTTGATAATTTTCTCCCCTTTAAACAATTGGGGCAAAACTAACCTACATGTATACCACTTCACTAACTCTTTCACTATGGCGCGCCGCTCACAGCGGCTCGGTGAATTACTTCATATGCCGGAGAGCCGCTGTCAGCAGCTCAAAACAAATAAAATATTAAACAATTCCGTCACAGCTGTATTTCTATTCGGTACTGAAAGAGTTAAGAATAGGTGATTCAAAAGAAAGCCAACAGAGGCAGTGAGATTGAGTATATGAACTGGCCTTTGGGCATTTTACGTGGAGGCCTTATACTTCACGGATGCAATGGGGCAATATTTGCCTCCATGCCCCTTTGTCGATGAAATGACGCCCTGTTTAGTATTAAATATTCCAGCAGAAAATTACATTTCCGTCATTTTCATAGGAGTTCCCCTGTCGCCCTCCCATCACAAGAACAAAGTATCACAATCAATATTTGCCTCCATTCCCCTTTGTCGATGAACTGATGCCCTATTTTGTATTAAATATTCCAGTAGAAATTACAGTTCCCTCATTTTCACAGGAGTTTTTCTCTTTCCCTCCCATCACAAGAACAAAGCATCAGATCTGGACATGAATCTATTGAATAAAGATGTAATTTGAACTCTCGGTTTAATTTTTGTTTCTTTCTTGATAGATGTTAAGGATACCGACTGCAAGTATTTTTCCTTCGAGTGTTTCCAAAGAAACGGGTCTTCCTGTCGACTCTAAGAGCTTCCATAAGCCTTGCACTCCCATGATGACTCAGACCAGCTGACTAACTTGACTTTTCTTTACTACCTAGAATGTAAAAACTAGAGTTAGAAACAAAGTAATCACTTTTCTGTAGGGTAGGCCTATCAAAACAACATAAATTACTAGAACTAGGTTTAGTATAGCCCTAATATCGGACTCCTTTCGTTTGTACATCGGACTCCTTTGTACAAACAAAAGGAGTCCGATATTAGGGCTAGGTTTAGTACAAATTGCAGTCTTGCTCTTGGAATAGACCTTGTGCGTTCACCGCCATCTTTGAGGTAAAATGCAGCATTGAACGAGCATTGTAGCTGTTTTGACCTCAGCACGCGGGTGTCCTTTCCTGTACTAACTAATTAATGCCAAGTGACGTCCTACACATAAAAAGGTCTATTGGAATTGGATGGAGATAAGGTCATAAATGACTCGATAAATAACCCATTATTTAAAAATATTAGCATTTTGTGTTTTCATTAAGGTTGACTGAATAAACTCTACTTCAAGATAAGTCATAACTGGGATTTACTGGATACTGGTCTACTTCTTACACACACAGTACACACACATGCACCACAGTCATCAGTCTGACATTTATTGACAGTACAGACTCAATGGAGGAAGAGAGTGACTGTCTGTGTTGTTACGTTTATTCAATTCAATTTCAATTCAATTCAAAATTACATTTATTTCCATACTGAAGATTACATAACATTAATAACAGAATGCACAAAACAATAATAATGCAATGGTGGAGGCACAGTCCTGATAAGCCAAGGCTTGTAGCGGAGGGCCTTTAGACATGAAAATACAAATTATTAAACCACAATGAACTGAAATAAGACCTTTTAAATCACCGTAGTCAACCTTATTCCTTAATGACACTTACCTATGATGAGCATTATCATGGTTCATTCATGGTTTTACAGACATGACAGAAGCTTGTTTTGGGGCCATTTACAACCACACATTATGTATACCGCCCTCTATTGGCGTTTTGTTTTCCTCCTAAATATTTATGTGCGTCCCCAGGGTGCCTAAATTGTGAATTCTCGATCCCCCGGTCAGTTTGTGTTGTCAATGTCGAAACAAAAAATGTTCTCTCGCTCCCACCCCCATCCCAACAGACCTTCATCATGCTGCTGCCATCTTGGTAATGTTCCCTGTATCCAATAACAATAATGAATGCTGGTTTTCATTGTAAAAAAGTGAACCAGACTATTTGTTTCCTTCCAGCCTCGGTTTGGTTACATTGATTAGAATGTGAGAAAAGTAAAATGGCTGCACCATGATAAAAGTCTATTGAGACAACCACATTCAATGTATTTAAAAAATAAACCAAGTTCCAAATCCCAACATAAAGTAAAAATTTAAGAAAAGATTCATTGCCTTCCAGTACTCTGGATGGGCTGTATACTTCATAGATTGGACACCCTGTTTATTGACAGTGAGGGCGATGACCACTTATCCAGTTAGACTCCACCCCCCCCCCCCACCACACCCACTGAAGTTTAGCAACAGTATATAATTCTTTAACTGTTATCAAACACAAACTGAGGTGTTCACAAATTAATTAAATCACACACATATCTCATAACTTGAGTTTGTTATGTACAGTGTTTTATTTCTTTAAAATAAAAAGTAAAGTTGGATTTTGGAAATGATCCAACATCATACATGAGTAGTTTAAATCGGCCAAGTCAAATTAATTCTCTTTGTCAATCAGACATTGACAGCTTTTTTTAAACACATCTAGGAAAATAATTATAAAATAACGGATTCTGTAATTTTGCAGCGGATTCCGAGGTTTATGAAGTAGTTATAACGTCCAACCAAAATGTGACAAACTGTTTTTGGTCTACAACTTATACAAGATATTCACGTATTTGAGTTCAACAAGGGATATTGGATAATGGCCCTAAAAAATTACATTCAATTAAAAATAATAAACACGTAATAGTACTTGGTATTAATGAGTAATATTAAGAAAAGTCTAACCTATTTGATTTTTGACTTCAGTTAATTGAGTCAACTTGGCCTATTTTACATTTTAATTACAAAAAATTGTTAATGGCCTCAAGTTTTTTTTAAAAACTTTAACAGAGTCTTTCTCAAAGTCTTTTAAGTTAACAATTTTTTGCATTTATGCCAAAGGTAATTTTGGTTGGTGAGCAGTTTGCAACAGATAAATCAGCAGGATTATTGATAAGGGATTACAAAAACATAATATTTACAATCAATGCCATAACGAATACAAAATAGAACACATGATTTCATTTGGTTGTCATGACAAAAGAAAAATCGATGGTTTCCCCTGACACATTGAAATCAAATTGAGAATAGTGTATAAACAACTGATCAACAAAGACTGAAAGATTCTGTTTATTTTTGATCCAAAAAGTGACAAGCGATGATTTGTTAATAAAGTTTCATTCTTGTTGCCAGGGCCAAGTTTTGTCTTAGTGGGAGACTATTGGACACTAGGTGGCAGCAGACATACCGGGTAAATTTCTACTGTTTACATCGGCCATTTTTAAAATGATGGCTTGGGCCTGGGCTTGGTCTGTCAGTTATTTAGAAAAACGTGTGCTTTCCTTACAGGGGCTTCAAACAGGCGGACGGAGCCCAAACCCAAGCCAAGGTTTCAAAAAGGGCCATAGTTCTGAGCATTGCACACATTCCTGAGAATGATGGATTTACCTGATACGACTGACTGCTACCAAGCATCACTAAACGTCTCACATTGCTGAATAAAATGGAGTTAAATAAATGTCTGGCCTAATTCTACAAACTCATACCCCTTGTCAAGGACTCAATTGAGGTCATGATCAGAAACAAAACATTTTGTTTTAAAATAATCTGTTTAAGACAACTCAGATAATCTTAAGAAGAAAACACGGCTGCCACTCTCTGCCTCTCTGCAAGGTGAAGCATACATCTACTTCTTATCTTTCTTCTTCTTTTTCTTCTTTTTCTCAGATGATACGGTCTGTATAAAAGAGGAAGAAAAAAGGAGAACAAAAATAAAGTTTTTAAATAATACAAAACAATTATTCTAAAAACCAAAACTTGATTCATTAACTCTATGAAGCAAATGTTCAGTTCTAGCATTCAAGAAATACTTCTATTATTCCATCTTCCAGACAAACTGACTGTTCTTTAACATCGTCATGATAAAGGGTTCATTTAAAAAAGAAAAAAAACTGAGGTCTTAAGAACAACTGAACAATAGGTAAGCCCATCATGTAAAGAGCAATCAAAACTGAAGCTTCATCATAAAGAACTGAGATATTGATTTCTTCTTCCCAGTCTCTCTAAGTGTAGCTTCGGACTCTAAGACTCAAACAGGGTTCTCTTTCTTTCACTATCTTAATATCTCACCATCTCTTCTACTGTCTCTTCCTCCTCACTTGATACTTCCTTCTTCATCTTTTTCTGTAGCTTTTCCCTTTTCTTTCTCTCCTTCTTCTCTTTCTTCAATCTCTTCTTCTCCTCCTTAGATGTTGGGGTATCTACGGCCATTGCTTCGGGCGACCCTACTGAGCTGGTGCCACTGCTTGTGCTTTTGCTACTGTCTTGACGCTTGCGTTTCTTGGCGGGAGTTTCTAAGACGGAGCTCGTAGACTCTTCAGCCTCCTCTTGGATTGGTGTCTTAGTCTTGGCACTGATGGAAACAGGAAACCAATAATGACTTAATTAAGTTTTGAAAGTGGGTTAGAGAAAGAAAGACAAATTAAGACCCTTGTAGCAAATTTAACTGAAACCTGTTCTACCTTTCAATAACTCAAAGGTTTAAGATTTTAATGTGTTCTGAAAATGGCATCTTCAAATGAGACAGGAAAAGACACGTTTCTTGAGGACTTGGAACGAATCTTACCTGAAATCTTGGTATGTATTCTTCCAATCTGTGGGTGTTGCTGCCGTTGGTTTTCCATGTTTGTCTAATTTCCCTTCTTTGATCATCATCTTCTTCTTACTAGCCTGAAAAGTAAAAACAGATCATGGAGAAAACGTAAGCAAAAAAAAATTTTTTTAATCTGCAACTTAAGCTTAAAATGTGAGGATGGCGTTTCAACTTTTTTGCAAAAACATTGTTGGTCACATTTCAATGCAAAACTTACTGAGTTTTACAAATGAAGATGTTTTCTTTACTCTCTTGAATTAAAAATTAGCTGAATTTAAAAACAAATGGCTCCTCATTGAAAATTGACTTAAAGCAGTTGTTCAACGATTATCAATGTTGTACATTATCTTGATTCAAAGAGAATAAGCAAATCACAAACACTGCAGAGATAGTAAGGTTGTGTCCAAATTGGTGGCTATGGCTACGGTTGGATCACCGTTTCATCATGCGTTGAAGTATAGGACCTCCTTAGCAACAGCCGTAGCCGTCAATTTGGATATGGCTTTAGTTTGCCTTCTTCAAAAAATAGAAATGCACTTCTTTATCTTCAAGTAAAAGGGAATTTTGAAGAACTTACCACAGCTCCCAGTCCCCATTTACGTGGGTATGTGTCCCTCTCCATAATGACCCTTTTTAGCTTAGCAACAACGCCATGATCACAGGTTGCCATGACAGCCGTTGTCATGAGAGCAACAGCCAATGCTACAGCTTCTCCTTTGGTGGTTACTATGACAATTTCAGAATTGACCTCGATGCCATCTTCAAATCGCAACACTCCTGGCAACATAACTTTTGCTCCATAGCAGATAGCGTTTATCTACAAGAGTTAAACAAAAAAAAATCACAGTAATTGACATTGTTAAAAATGACATCAAAATATTGTTCCCCCAAACAGAAAAAAATAAGCATTGAGCTTACTAGTAAATAGTTGGTCCCAGTGTTGATCAACATTAGAAGCATTGTTGTCGGACATGCCGACATCTTGGACAAATTTGTATTTTAATTTGATCTGATTTGTCCTGCCAGGCCGAGAAAAGGTTTAACTATCTCTGAGGATTTGGACCTAATCTCACACAACAGGGCCCAATTTCATAGAGCTGCTGAAGCAGAAAAGGTTGTAAGCTGCTTAAGCACAATAGAATTATGCTTACCAGAATTAAGGTTACCAGCCAAAATACCATGTCACATGTACAATCTGTGACTGGTATTCTGCATCTTTTTGCTTAGCAAAAAAATGTGTAAGCAATATTTTCTGCTTAAGCAGCTCTATGAAATTGGGCCCTAGTAATCACAAATGTTTGTTTAACACACAAATTTGCTTAGCAGAAACATGATAGCAGCCCAAAATCTCATGTGAATCACATTATTGCCACGGGTTCCCTGCTTTAATTTTCTGCCTAAAGCTTTAGGGAATAAGAACTGAGGCCGTGCCCGAGACAGCGACTTCGGCTACAGCTACGGCTAGATCAGCTCGTCTGCCAGTGATGAAGAACAGGCAGACACGTGCGATCTAGCCGTAGCTGTAGCCGAAGTCGCTGTTTCGGACGTGGCCTTAGCACCTAATTAATGACCTCAGGGTGATATGCAAACTACATCTTAAAAGTACTTACAGCACTATCTTTAAGAATGATTCTCTTATGTCCAGTAAGGAGAGCTTCTAAGGGTTTAACAACTCGTCTCATGTACTCTTCATCTTTCTGGTTATCATACACCCACTGAGCATCTAAGACGTCATGCATCGTTACTAATACATCCTGGAATACAATAATCATATTGGTTTCATAATCAGTTCTGAGTTAGTAACGACAATGAAAGTACAATCAAACTCCAATCGAATTCACAGAAATCATCAGAAAGAATATAAAATGATTACAAAACATCTTAAATCAAACAAAGACATCCATATAAAAAACAAGATGTTATACTTCAAGGTGGCACATGCATCAGATAAACCCCAACTACCTTGAGTGAATTACTTGAATCCTTCCTCATTTTAACCAAATCCATCACCCTTTAGTAACTCAAGACTGACGGACTTTGATTACGGTGGTATGCTTGATCCCATGTAAAGCATAATCAGTTTACTAGTGCAGTCCTCAGTCCAACATCATTCAGTAACTCAACACCCAAACTGTTGGACTCTGATTATGATGGTATGCCTGATCCCATGTAAAGCATAATCAGTTTACTAGAGCAGTCCTCAGTCCAACACCATTCAGTAACTCAACACCCAAACTGTTGGACTCTGATTATAGTGGTATGCCTGATCCCATGTAAAGCATAATCAGTTTACTAGTGCAGTCCTCAATCCAACGTCATTCAGTAACTCAACACCCAAACTGTTGGAATGTGATTATGGTGGTATGCCTGATCCCATGTAAAGCATGATCAGTTTACTAGTGCAGTCCTCAGTCCAACACAATCAAACAAAAGTTGCAGTAGGATTTTGAAAGTTTGGGGTGGTTAGAGTTAACGCTGTACAACTGAGATGATAATTTCATATTTCTTGTACCTTTTCTGACTGAATACCAGATCTGACTCGTCTCAGCTCAGCCATCTGAGCTCCTACGCCTAGCAACAGACCTAAATGAACACACAGAGTCCTCACGTAGGTTCCTGCTTCACACTTCAACCAGAAGATACCTAGAAGACACCACAGTTACATTGTTAAATTGATGTTTACTGCTGAAGCAGGCCTCAATCTTAAGAAAAACAGGGGCAGGCCTTTACTGGCCATATCAGAGAAGGGCATGCTGGCCAAGTTGGTAGTGACAGTGCAATTTTTCTGAAGGGCATGCTGGCCAACTCGATAGGGCATGAGGCCAATGGCCTCGGTGGCCTCGGTTAAGATCAAGGCCTGGGAAGTAAAGTGTAAAGGCTTTGATACCTAGTTCCCGGCTTGCAAATAGTACTGGCAATATTCAGTATACAAAAGAAGAGTCAAAATTCTAATCCTTCACAGAATGCTCATTTGCAGATGCCACCTCAAGGAGCTTTCCCTCAACTGACCTCTTGTCACCAGGTGAGGTAGACTGTCGAGTGGTCAAGACATCTCTAGAATACTAAATAGTTGTGGGTTTGACTGACTAAAGGTGTTTGTGGTGACCAACGACTTACACAGTGCTTGTCACGCGTCAATCTACGACAAAACTAAATATATTGTTCTCAATTCTAATTGTTGTTCTCAAGGCTTTACCTAAGTGTCTCTTGTCATCGTATTCTATAAGTTTGTTCTCGTAGACTGTCCGTACTCTCAACTGACGTTTTACAGCTGAAATGAGGGGAGGTCTCTGAAACAGTGCACCAGTTAACTTCTCAAGTGCCTGAAAAATAATAACATCAACTTCTGTTGTCAACCAGTAAAGGTAAAAATTGTATTTTTATGTGTGGACAAATACATGAAATTGGGTTAAGGAGGTAGGGAGACGGGGCAGAGTCTACTACTTTAAGTTTTTAATGTTGGTCTGCCTCCACACGAGTTACAGGATAACAAAGTTAAATAAGTAGTAATAACACGCATTAAGGGATGAAGTCTGGGATGATTTTTATACATTGATGTTGATCATTCTTTGCACCAGCAGCAGGACAACTGGGTTGATGGTGGTGCAAATTATATGGGATAGAGAGCAATGATGGTCCTCTCTCACCTTAGCTATGGGATAACTGGGTAAAGGAGGTAGTAATAACATGGGATATGTTGCTTACTTCCCTTTACATATTTAATATTGACCTTCGCTAACCTCAGTTACATGATAAACGGGTAGTCATAAGTGTTGAATGTAGACCATCTCTCACCTCAGATATTGGATAACTGGGTTAAGGGGGTAGTAATAAGTGTTGAATATAGAACATCCCTCACCTCAGATACGGGATAACTGGGCTAAGGGGGTAGTAATAAGTGTTGAATATAGACCATCCCTCACCTCAGATACGGGATAACTGGGCTAAGGGGGTAGTAATAAGTGTTGAATATAGACCATCCCTCACCTCAGATACGGGATAACTGGGTTAAGGGGGTAGTAATAAGTGTTGAATATAGACCATCCCTCACCTCAGATACGGGATAACTGGGTTAAGGGGATAGTAAGAAGTGTTGAATATAGACCATCCCTCACCTCAGATACGGGATAACTGGGTTAAGGGGGTAGTAATAAGTGTTGAATATAGACCATCCCTCACCTCAGATACGGGATAACTGGGTTAAGGGGGTAGTAATAAGTGTTGAATATAGAACATCCCTCACCTCAGATACGGGATAACTGGGTTAAGGGGGTAGTAATAAGTGTTGAATATAGAACATCCCTCACCTCAGATACGGGATAACTGGGCTAAGGGGGTAGTAATAAGTGTTGAATATAGACCATCCCTCACCTCAGATACGGGATAACTGGGTTAAGGGGGTAGTAATAAGTGTTGAATATAGACCATCCCTCACCTCAGATACGGGATAACTGGGTTAAGGGGGTAGTAATAAGTGTTGAATATAGACCATCCCTCACCTCAGATACGGGATAACTGGGTTAAGGGGATAGTAATAAGTGTTGAATATAGACCATCCCTCACCTCAGATACGGGATAACTGGGTTAAGGGGGTAGTAATAAGTGTTGAATATAGAACATCCCTCACCTCAGATACAGGATAACTGGGTTAAGGGGGTAGTAATAAGTGTGTAATGTAGGCCTTACCCTGGCCAATGTTGCTTGATTCTCAATGGCACTGTGTAACCTTACTATGCATACATACTCCTTACCTATTACAAACAGGAAGAAACATTAATTTATGTTATAAATGTTGTCAATGGAATAGAAAATGCAGATTTAAAAACTACCTGTTAATTCGTAATCGTTATAATAGAAGCCAGGTCCTTGGAATGTTTTTATTTTATGTTTATGTTTGGTTTGAAAAGCTCTACTGTGCAATTTGGAGCATTTAAAATGGTTTTATGTTATGATTGTTTGTGAATTTGATCTTAAATATATATTTGTTTTGCGAATCGGCCATTATTTCCCCGTATTGACCAAAAGTTGTTGGCGTTTAAGTCCGATACGCTAGCTTGTGCATGGCCAGAAACCTGGTCTGTTTCTTTTACATGGAAAGAAATTACATATAACGATCAATGGTAAACAGGAAATATTCTACCAAAAGCATCAGTTGGATGTTTGGAACCAGACTTACCAGCACTCTGCTGTGATTTAACGAGTCTAGTAGCTCTCGAGATACAGACAATTAAACACCCAGTGACCTTGGGGTCAAGGGTCCCGCTATGACCTGTCTTGTCTACACGTAGGATTCTCTTAATCCACGAAACAACCTCGTGAGATGAAGGATTGGATGGTTTGTCCAAATTGATAAACCCACTCCTAGAAATTGAGGAGAAAAAAATGATAAATTAGAAAATAATAAATTTGTTTTAAGACTTTGATGTAAGTCCATGAATAACACTTCTTACTCGGGAGATTATTTCTTCATGTAAATGGGAAATACAGTCAGACAGTGAAGCAAAAATGATTTTTTTATTTGTATTATTTATGAAAGTCACCTATCATAGGGTAAAAGATGGCTTGTCAAGGTGACATAGAAAAAGGCAGAAGGTTAATGTCAAGAATTAAAAAATTTAAATGTCAGAATATTAAATATTGATGTTAGATTGCAGGAAAAGCTTCGAAACAAAGGACGCTCATTGAAAGCAAAGCCAGTCAAATTACTTTAAAAAAAAAATGCAATTTGCCCATCACAAGGTCCAAAGGCCACTCGAGGTGTGGGCTACATTTTAAAGGTATAGAAACCTGCCCCAATGTGCAGACACAAGACATTGAGAGATATAAATGCAAGTCTCTTCACAGCACAGCTAAGAACAGGGAGGGGTACATGAATTCGTTGCTAGACAAACATAACTGCCTCTTCCCCTATTTGAAGGAATTATTGTTAAGTGTCTTGCTCAGGGACACAAGTGTCATGACCAGGATTCGAACCCACATCCTGATGACTCAGCTATCAGAACTTGAGTCCGATGCACAAAACTACTTGGCAGCGACACTCAACTACTTGTACTTGTATTTTGTGTACACTGTTTGTTAACTGGATCCAGCAAATGTACACAAGGTTATAGGAGCAACTTACGAGACATAATCCTTGAACTCTCTCTTGAGCGGTGAGCACCCGCTGGGCAGTGGGGTGTAGTGACCGGTACGGATATTCAACTTATCAAAGTTCTTCAGGAGTAGTGGCCATTGGGCAGTATCTAGTTTGGCAGTCTTTGAATCGGGCTGGATTAGGAAATCTGATTGGTGCTGGACATCCTGCAACAAGTTTGTAAAAATAAGAAACAAGTTATGAATGTAACAACTATGGGCTTACACGACTCAAACTTTGAACGACCCCAAACTTTTGAATGAGACGAGGCGAAGAACCCTTTCTGTACAAAAGGGCGCCTTTGGTTATAGTGGTCCCCATCTTTGGAGCAAACTCCCTCCAGAAGTTCGTCAGTGTGTGATACACAGATGACTTTTCAGAAACTATTGAAGACTGAACTTATTTAGAGCTCATTAATTTGCTTATTGTTAATGGGAAACTTTTGAGACGATAGCAGGCATCCCACAGACCGGTCCTTTTCCATTGTTTTCATCGCTGAGAACAATGGAAAAGGACCGGTCTGTGGAACGCCCGCTATCGTCTCAAAAGTCTCCCATTATTCTCTGTCCAGCGCTAGTTCCCTCTATAGGATATATGCGCTTTATAACCTTTTATTATAAGTCAGCTTCCAACTGCCATCTTGGGGGTCAAATCACAATTTTTTAAGTGTAAGAGTCAAGCATGTTGCATTATCAGGGTGTGTCTGGCTGAATTAATGGTTAAATTTGAGAATAATAGTTTGGAGAAAGTTATCATATTAAATCTGCCTGTAAAAATTAAAAACTTCTATTTTATCACTCTGTGAATAAAAGGGGTTAAAAGAAAATGTAAACAAAATCTTGATTTCAGTGTATTTGGCTGGGAATAATTAAACTTACTCCAACAGAGTTCTCCTTCTGCTTCTTCTGTTTCTTGCTCTTTTTGCTCGGAGTTTCTGTGTCAAAGAGAAAAAATACATAATCGCAGTTTTAAGATTTGAATTTTTATTTCACGAAATCTTCATCAACTAATACAGTAAATAGCAAACATGTATTGTGGAACTACATCAAACACATCATCCAAACGCCAACAACATGTACACACGTTTAAATTGTAATCAAATTGTACATCTTAAATTAAGGATCATCCAAAATTTCTTAACATTTCTAAGGTCACACACAGACTACTTTTTAAAGTCAGAGTGAAGTGAGTTTTCGGCCATGGTCCCAGATTAAGGTTTTGCAATTCACGGTGCGTGAAATTGACATTATCTCGATAGAAAAAACAAAAATCCCGCTGCTGCATTTCAAAGAGAAGCTTTGTTCTCTTGGCTTTGTCAAGTCATGGAGGAAAGAATCAGAGTCAAGGTTTCTCCGTTTCTCTGCACGAGAGATGGGGCTCAATGTGTGGCTAAGGATACGTCCGATGTCAAAGATCCTTCGCCACACACAGGCACACTGTTCTAACGAGTAACGTAACCATGCCGTGGACATGATGGAGGATCATGCATTCTCTTCCTAGTTAAAACTTCTTAACTTTTTCTTTGGCAGAAACTTTGACATAAAACACAACATCAATTAATAATGAAAGAGGAAGCAACTGTAAATTAATAATATTAATTACGCAAGCAAAATTGCAAGTTTTTGCATTTTTTTTTTTAGTTAGGCCTATTTTTATAATAAATTAATTAAAAATTAAAATGCAAAAACTTGCAATGCATGCATAAACCGTCAACGACACGTTGTGATCATTAGACTAGGAATAGGATAAACAAGTAGCCCCACTTTATTTGTGTGGTTAGCTTTCAACTCGACAAGTACTGAAGTAGGCCTAATGCCAGTGGCTGCAATGCTTTTGAGTTCCACGTGCGTACGAGTCGTCGAGTTGGAGCATACCAACGAAATACGATCGTGTCGAGTTGACCGTTCCCAAACTTATGGAGCAGGCTCGGCAATATTTATTTCCCCACACGTTTGTGATATGATTTATCTCCAAAATGCAATATTAATCTTGCAATAACACATAGGGAGCTATACGTTCAATGTTTAAGAATGCTTCTTTCATCTATCAAGTATTTTTTCCCAAATTTACTTTAGGGTTTTGGACTGTACTTACCAACTTCAGCCATTTTGAAAAGTGTAAACACGTGGTAACAGAAAGCGGCCAGCTACGATAAATATGGAGTGCTAAAAACACAACAATTGTCGTAATGTTTTAGAAACTAATATTTTTGTCTTACTATTACAGAAAATGACTGAAGCAAAAATACTAGCTCTGTAGGTTATTAAATTGTATAATTTGCACATGGTTAAGACAATGAACTCTAAGAAAACGTATTTTTGTAATTAAAATTTAACTTCTTTGTTACTTAAATTTTGGCACGCCGTCGTTCAATTTATTTTCCTCTTCATTTTACATACCGCCCTCTCTTGAGATTCAAGAATACATGTAGCGCTGGTTCCCATATTGTATTCGTTCATTGACACGTAGATAACCAGGATACCATGTGGACTGTCTGCGAAATGTAAACAGACATGACAGAATTAGAAAACATGTTTTGATCGTGGAAAATGTGTGACATTTCGACAAAAATGAGGACCACAGACTTATCCAAAAGCAACCGGTTCTTTCTTAGAAGTTTAAGTGGATAGTGTTCGAAAAAGGTACGCCATATACGTCTTGTTAATTGATCGAAACTTCATTTAAAATAAAATGTAATTAAAATATTGTTGACGTTTTGTCGAAGATTGTCAAAAATTGAATTGGATTATAAAAATGCAGTTTACCTACTTTCAGTTGCATTTATTTGCCTTGCATGAATTGTTATAATGTTAACAGTAACATAAAATAATTATCAAACAACTTTTGGCTTCTGTATTCGTTGAGTTAAATTGATCACCTGAATTCGTGCGATCATTCTTATTAACACAAAATTTATAGTCGTGATTCCATTATTCATTAAAATTAATCATAATGTCTTAATATTATTAATGAACTAGACCCAGTATTAACTGGGTCAAATATTATAATGAACTTTTTTAAAGGTATTACTAGAGTGGATATTTTACTGGTGACAGTAAAATAATCAAAAACGCCACCGTACCGCAATGTCAGATTTTTATTTTCCTCTGAAAAATTCCCCAAGAACCACAAATCAGAAAAAGAAAAGGTAAAAATTCTGAATGTGAGACTAGGAGTAGGAGTCAATTTTTAATAATAAAAAAAAGGAAGAAAAAAATTTAAAGAAAAACGATCTGATGATCTGTGCGCAAGCACGGATCATCAGATTTTAAAATTTAAAAGAGTCCATGAAAAATTAGTCAATGAGTCAATTAGTATAATAAAACTGTGCTTTGACCTTGTCGAAAGCTTTACAATTTTATTTTTTGAAATGATTATCCCAGCGAACCACCCTATATGAAAATGTGTACAACGGCCATGCCCGCTGCTGGTACGCAGAAAACATCTACATGTATATGTAATTTTGCCTGTGTCACAATGCACCCCGCTGAAAGAAGTTGAGCAGGCAGCCCGTTTTTTTTAAATTAATTTCTCTTTCATTATTCACCAACATGGAATTTTTCATTCAATATCTCATTTGAAAGTTAATAACTTTGATTATCACAAAAAAAATAGCAATTCAACGTTTGAATTCATTTTTCTAGTTAAAATCGTCTTGAGCAGGGATCATATTTATCTTAAATTTTTGGAATAAAAAAAAAAAAAATTGAAAATGGCAACTTACATGTATGATTCAGAAGTGGAACATTGCATCATCAGACAATTTGCCTGCAAGGATGTGGTCGAAATATTCGGTAATTTAATACTGTATATAATTTTGGCTAGTTGTGTATACGTCAAAGAGGGCGCTATACAATCTGCCAGCAAAATATCGCTTCGAATCATTTTACAGTCACTGGTAAAATTACTGCCTTCAATAAATCATAGAGATTAGATATTTTGCCTGATCCGGCATTCTTTTAGTGAACATTATTAAGCCGAGAAATCGTAAAGCGCCCTCTTCGATGTGAAAGGACTAGCCAACATTATATAAATGAGCTTAAGCACAAAAAGTAGCTAAGCGCAAACAAAACTATGCTAACCAGAATAAGGTTACCAACCAAAATAGCATGTAACATGTACAATATGTGACTGGTATCCTGCTTATTTTTGCTCAGCAGAACAGTTTTAAGCAACTCTGTGAAACTGGCCGCAGGTTTTTCGTCCACATTCCCATAGCTGATAGGAAATGAACCTGCACTATGACCGATGTGCTCCGGGTTCAATGCTCCATGTTTTGTTCCTGATTTTTTTGTTTTCCCATGCAAAAAAATAAGAACATTCTTTTATCATTAAAAATTGACTCCTACATTTCCAAGGATTACTTACTTTAATCCTCTTCATCCCCCAGTGGGATAAGAGTATTAACTTTTCTTTTTCTGCTCAAGGGAAAAAAGAGAAAACAAGTTCAAAATTGTTAATGGTCTGATTCCCATCTCATGGATACAAAGTAACAACGACATTGTTGGCATGGAGCCTGACTAACGTTTGTCACAATAAAATTTCAAAGTCCTCAAAAAACAGTCACCGCACATGTTCAGAGCCTTTGCAGCTCTATAACTTTCACTAAAAGAAAGCCGGATCGGGCAAAATATCCACTGCCTAAAACTTTCTGCGATACCGTATTGTATTGGTAGCACACACAAGGTTCATTTCTGCTAATAATAATTATGCCAAGTCTCGTTGAGACTGTGGTTGATGTTTTAGTCCAATCATGCCAACATGACCAATATAACCGAAGTAGGATTTGTCATAGGTCTACTTGAAATTGCCATTTTAAAGATTTCTTAAATTTCAGCTATGTCCATTGACTAGATTGAAATTATAACTTCACATTACTTTGGGAAGGTATAAGCAAACATAAGTTCATTGTTCAGTGGTAGGCCTATCGAAGATGTCAAAGTTTGGCATTTTGCTACAGAATATAACTTTTTGGGACACAGACTTTGCCTTGCTTACGACACCGAACATGCATACCCAACGTACTGTTTGAGTGTTGTCATTAAACATGGATAACTGTGCCTGCAGCATCGTCATTGTGGAGTATGCAAGACGTGTTCCTCATTTGTAACTGAGTTCAATTCAAGCAGCTGACTGCTAGAAGGGTTGGGTGTTTTGCAATGAAAAGGTGACAAAAGTGGTGTATCTCGGTGATGTTTGAGTGAATTTCTTCCCTTGAAGGTACAAATAAAGTTCTCTCCGTGCTTCATCTTTAATGATGATTCACAATTTCTCTCTCAGGCAAGGAACCGTCTTCAAGGACTCCAAACATATTGTTTAGGAAATTTGGATGCCTGTTTTTAGTTTTAAGGTGTGCTTTCTTCAGTTTACATTGTTTTGGGAATTAAGGTTTACAACCTTTGCAGTTTTTAGTTTTAGTTTGTCTTAAATATGAAACTTGTCCTAAGATGTCAAGAAAATGAAAAGGTCTTGGATACAGTATGAGTACAGCTACATACATGGTGAGTGACTCTTCCAAACCTTAGGGTGGAAAAAAAAACTTAAAACTATTTTTTTTTATAACCAGTTGCCGCCGGGAATCTTTAATTTTGTTCCCGTCCATCCTGACGGGATAGTTTTCTCGGAATTGCCGGAACCATTTTTCTTTGAGAGTACCGCTGACACAAAGAAACCTTGACTTGACAAAGCCAAGCGAACAAAGAGTCTCTTGGCAGACTCACATTTGTTGTTTTCTCTATTGAGAAAATGTCACAAAAGGACAAAGGTCTAGAATCAGGGATTAAACATAGCCCCTGCATAATGGCAGGAAAATTTGCAAAATTTTTAGGACCATTTGTCCTCTTTGTGTGAGTGAAACGAAAGGTTAAACTGCACGTGCGTATTCTGTGCACGCTCCGTAGTGGAATCTCCGAGCAGCCTTTGTACAGGGCTTTGAATTTCACACACACACAAAATTGTTACAAAACTCTCATCACCCGTTTTCTGGCTTGGGAAATAATGGCGTGTTTACACCTCATCTGGCGACAACTGATTAAAGCTGTTTGTATCCAAATCTGTTTGTAAAATTTAGTTGGTTATTCATACCTTTACAGTTGAGTGTAACCACATTCCATGATGAATGGTAATTTGAACATTGAGGATGGTCATCTTACTGATGGTCATCTACTGGACATCAGGACCAATACATCTCTGGCCTGTCCAGACTTTAATGTGATGCGAAGTGAGAGACGTGATCGTACAAGGGCCACAATGCAGGTAAGGTCTTGTCAAAGATTTCAATTGTCAATGTATGTAGTAGTTGACGAATACTTTAACATCAACCTTTCAGGATACACCCTCCCTCCATCCCCTACTCCTACCCCCTTCCCCTAGCCCCTACCCTACCCACTATCCCCCTCCCCTTGCATGTAACATCAAATATTAAACCACTCTCTGCAGTATGTGTTAGAAGCTTTCCTGTAGTCTTCACTTTTTATACTTATTTGATGTTTAAACAAATCAAAAAAAAATTCAGATCTTTTGTCCCTGCTCCCCTTTCTCTCCCCACTTCCTTTTGCCTTCCCACTTCAGCCAAATGACAAGATTTGTGATAAACTCTCCGTTTGGTAGCATGACGCTATCATTAACTATACTTCAATAATTTTTAGGAAAACAATGGCAATTTGTTCCTCTGTAAGCAGCCATTGCTATCTTCATTCATGACTACAACATGTACAAGGTTAAAGACTCCATGTTTAATCATGGTCAGAGTGATGCATAATTGTGTTCTCTTCATGACTGCCTCATAGCGCGGTAAGATCAAAGGGAGTTGTACGCCATCAGTCCGTCACGTAACCTTCCTTCATCATTACTAAACTGAGTCGTCATTTTATGCATCGATGAGAAATAGCTCTAAATTGACCCAGAAAAAAAAAATGTTGCACTTCAGTCTAAATAAATACACATCTAGCACATGGACAGTCAAAAAGCATGATTTAGTTCAAACTTAATGTCTTAGAAAACGCAATGATCTCTAATTTTTCCTTCTTAGCAGTACAACTCTGCGTCATCCAAAGACCCAATTTCATGGCTCAGCCAACCGTAAGTGAAAATCCAACGCTTAAAGAAGCAGAAAATGTTGCCCTTATGTTCACAAATTTCATGGATTGGCAAGAAAATTCTGCATTTGTACGTGCTGCTTCCACGTAAGTGAGGATTCACTGATTACTCGAGTAGTGTGGAAATTCTGGGTTAACCCAGTTAACCCAGAATATTGTGCTGCTCACCCTGTTGAGTTGATAACACCATGAAATGGGGTCCTGTACGGTTAAGTCTTTGTCATGGATGGATGGATGAATACAGAATTACATGACAAAAACAAAGCTTCTAGCATAAAAAAAAATGTAGAAACTAGAAAGAAATAATCCATAGGAAGTAAACCAGCCTCTGTGTCTAAATCAGTGTATGTGTAAAGTCATAGAACTTTCAGAACAGATTGCCAGAAGATACATCAAGTAGGCCAGGGTACAAAAATAAACAATTGAGAAGAAAGAAACTGACCAAATGATTCCATGATGCATACTTTGTTGCTACTCTTAAGCACCAATATACCAACTAAAGTAATACCTGTGCAGAAGTTTATCAATCAATTAATATGAAGTGAGAAGTAAAACAAGTCTATAAAAAAAATGCAATACTTAAAAAGACAAGATACAAAGAACATTGCTATAAAAAGAAGAAGTAGTTTTGTGATTTGTTTTATAAAGGGGGAGGGGAAGCTAGTTGAGTTTGAACCCTGTCTATGCATTGACGTCAAGACAGTAATCTACAAAAATTAGCATCAATAGCTAAACATACATGTATTTAATCAAGTAAACAGAATAGTTATAAAGCCAAAAAATAGAAACACATTAACATTTGGTTTGGACAGTTAACAAACAAAAATGTTAAGATACATCATGTAAACAAGAAAGATATCAGATCTATGGGTGAGGCAGGCTGACTGTACAAGGTTATTGTAACCTGTAAAGACATTATTTAGGGATGACGGAGCAACTACGTCCAGAAATTCTGCATATTAGCAAAATATTTAGATTGAGCATGTTTTGTGCACGCTGAATAGACCCCTTGGAGGCCTGATTTCTTTGTTCTTGAAAGGGCACCAAGGCATTTTCTCATTGATAAAGGCACATCAATGAGACATGTATGAGGAAATTGTAAATTTCTATTGGAACATTTTAAGGGCACCAAGGCAATGACCACGGGCAAAGGAAGCAATAGACTGATCCATTAAGCCCCACCCCCAAAACATATTGACCAATCACAGCATTGGCTACATCACTGTACAGTACATGTGGGCAACACAATGTGCATCTCTTCAATGCAACACTGCACGACATGAACGCGCGCGCTATAAGTACGCGCACGCATGTTTACGGTATCCAATAGGATTTTTATCATGTCTGACTTTTGTCGGACTTTCGGTGTCGTACCCTAAGGCTGTGATTGGTCAACATGTATGGGGGTGGGCCTCAATGGATCGGTCTATTGCCTCCGTTGCCTCTAGGAAGTATCAGGCCTGCCTTGCATATGAAGTCACAAGCTCAAACAGCGCCCTCGCTGAGGTCAAAGGAAGATCTATCATTGGCTGAGAATTGTGCATGGCGCGTATGCGTGTACGTCTGTTTCTGTTGTTTGACCTCAGCACTGATGGCTTAAATGCAATGGGTCTATGTTAATATTGAAGAGCAGGAATGATGATTTTGGACCTTTTGAGTAGCAACTGAAACATTATGTGTAGCATTTTTCTAGCATTTTGTTATAATAGAGAGTGATGTTTGAAGCTTTGCATGGTGTAGGAGAATAAGAATAAACTATTGCTAGCAAACTTGCGGGTACAACCATGTGTTTGAATCTCTTTTGTGAGGAGTGTTGGCTCTGAAAAGAACCAGAGTGGTCTCGACATTTCGATAAGTATGCTCTGATCGTCGATCAGAGACAATCAGAGCATACTGATCGAAATGTCGAGACCACTCCAGCTCTTTTCAGAGCCAACACTCCTCACAAAAGAGATTTAAACACATGGTTGTACCTGCAAGTTTACTAGCAGTAGTTTGTTCTTATATACAGAGGTTGTGTGACCCCGGGAAAAGTTCATTTCGCAACAATGTTGGGTCCAGCCATATGTACAAACTCAATGGCTGATGCGTCGTCTGCTGAATGATTTCCAGCGTCTGTTTGTGCACGCAGCATTAGAAAAAGGGCTCGGGTGACATCACGTGAAACCTCTCTATTACAAGTGAAATAGCTACTGATTGTCTGTGTAGCATTTTTTTATACAATACATTCTGTAAGAGAAATTGTTCACTAAATGTAGAGGTTTTGCAGATATTAACGTACACGGTTTGTAACAATAGTTCTATGGACAGCATGGACAAGGTTTCAAGGTCAATTCAAAATACGGTTTGAATCGCTCAAAGGAAGAGTTGAGATTTGAATGCAGCGTCTTCCTGCCAGTCAGTTGCTCGATGCTGATGACGTACCTATGGCGCCAGTTAGAGAATTTTGTCCAAATGATTACACGCAACTTGTAGAAACACCTGGATAGACGGATGTCACAGTCTAGTCGTTGTGCCGTGTGGAGAGTAATTCTGTGGGGAGTACTGCGGCTGATGGTACAGCGTCTGTGACGGTGGTCAAACTACTGATTACATCTCTTCTCTCTTATTGATACTCATTTGTAGGACCTTTGTTAGGGTTGAGTGCCATGGTACCAAAAGATTCCAGAATCATCCTGGTTGCAAATTTCCTGTAAGCACCAAAACAAAACAAATATTTATTTTGACAAATTTGTCTTCTCCGGATAATCAGCACTTTGAAGACATGTTTGATCTGGAAAATAAATGTTGATTTTTTATTCCAAAGTTTGTATTAAGTTGCACTCCTGACAATTTGACAGAGACCCCGGAGGCTGTCACAGAGACAGAGGTTGTGTCCTCTGATGCCACCACAGAGAAAGAGGTTGTGTCCTCTGATGCCCCTGGTCTTGGCCTACTCATGATCGCGCCTGATACTTTGTTCTTGTAAGGGCAAGACAGTTTTTCCTTTTGTCAGGGGTGTGAGAGTTCAGCTTTTAAGCTGTTTCAGCTTTTTTTTTTTTTTTTTTTTGTACACCTGCTCTATACACAATTATGGGAACTTTTTAAATGTCAGCTTTTTGCTGGCTGTTTTCAGCTTTTTTGTCTGTGGCCACTCGTACCACTGTTTAGGGCACCTCCATCGAGAAATTTAACATTCTACTGGAACATATGGAGGGTCACCAAGGTAATGTCTAGGGGCACGGAGGCAATTGTGTCGGTTCCCCTTCAAAATAGTCCCATTAGCCTTAAAGATTTCCCCTATAGAAGGGAACCCTTGAAGAGCAAATGATATTCTGTTTTGGATGTTTTAACAAGTCATTGATTAAATCATTTGGGACTAGAAGTTGCTTCCATTGACCTTTTCTTGGCCTCATAATGTCATCATAAATTTTTAGTTTAGTCTCAAAATTGTCTTGATTTTCTGGCAGTGCTTTTATCAGCCTGTTCCTTGAGAAGTCGAGAATTAGTTTGAAAAATGCTGAATGAAAACAAGTGATGTAACATCCATTCCTTACCGTTTGAGAAAGACTCCACTTGGGTCGAAACGTGAGGCCATCTACAAAATAATGTCCATAAAAAACATAGCACAGGGCCAATTTCATGGCTCTGTATACTGAAAAATTCTGCACCTGGGGCCTATACAGTCGAATCGTGTGTTTTAGAGGGCGCCGTAAGTGCGGAATTCTGTGTTAAGCAGAGCCATGAAATTGGGGCCAGGTTACTTTGGTCGGTAAGCAGCTTGCAACAGCTAATTCCTGTTTTTTTTTTTTTTTTTTTTTTTTTTTTTTCGTCCATCCATTTCACTCAAGGGACACTCGTCATGATCATAGCATGCCTGTGGCTGTTCATGAAATAATGAACTCTCGCCCAGTTTCTGCAAGCGCGCATGGGTTCGCGCTGATACGGAGGCTGCGCGCTTGCCTGCTGTAACTGAGTGAGAGTTCATAATTCCATGTACAGCCACAAGCCTGCTATGATATGATGACAGCTCCCCTTTAACTGCAGTTGTATCAAGAAGATAATTCAATGCAAGTTAGGAATTAAAAGTAAAGTAATTTATATTCAAGGAAGGAATTAAAGTAGCGTCACAAGAACTGAACAATAAAAACAATTTGTAAATGTAGCAAAGTAAGAATTTATATAAATGTGAGATTTCACACATACAGGCCTATTCATTTCGTACCAACATTATGCCTGGAGCTAATGTTGTCATCCATTACAACTAATAATAGTAATATCGATTACATTTAAACCCATCACACAGCCCTGATAATTACCAACACTGGTGTTGTGAATTTCAGGTATTTACAAGCTAAAAAAAAGACACAAAAGAATGCCTTTGCAAAGTTTGAGAAATGTGTTCGTTTATTAAACAAAAAAAGATACCTTTTATTCTCTACAAACGTGTTTGTGCTAGCTAGTTTGTGCTGCTAATAAATTGGCGCTCAGCGGATGTCCTTAAATAATACAATGCAAACAGATGTGATTTGATTGGCTGACCTTGGGCTGGCGCCATGGTTGTAATAGTGGCCTTCGTTTACCAACCGGATTATCATAAAGTTATTGCATAATTACCAATTAGGAAAGTCAAGTGTAGGAGATTCTCTTAACCTTGTATAGAAGAAGTCTGTGTATCAAGGACGGAGAGGGGAGGAGGGTTGGGGGGGGGGCATGATGATTGAGGGATAATGGTTACTTTCACTGAGAGATGATGATGTGTGCTCCTTGCTTTGGAGCTTGTCTTAATGCTCTATGGCACTACTAAATTGGTTCTTGTTGAGGCAGAACCACCTTCTTTATATTTTTATTGGCAACCAAAATTGACTTCTTTGGAATCGTCGGGCCTGTCCTGTGGGAGCATGTTTGAGTGCAACCAAGGAAACAAGCAGGAAGAAGGAGAGTTGGAAATTTACTAATTTTTGACTCAGCAAATTTCTTTGCATCATATTTACAGTTTTATCATGTTTTGACTGCCTGTGTGTTGTTTTCTTATATCAATGGACAATTAGGCTAATAATAATAATAATATCAACAATGAAAAAATAGTTTGTTTCACTTAACGCATAACGTAAATTTTGTTCACATATTGCCCTCACGCAGTAAATAATACATTACTGTCCTAAGAATTACTTTAAATTTTTAATCTGTGTTCTCAATACTAAAAAATGTTATGGGATGAGTCAAAATTCTCCGATCCTTTTATTTTTTGGATGATTTTTTTTTTGGACAACTTATTTTGTACTATAATATGCTATTGAGGGTCAGTAAAAGTAGAAATGTGTGAAAATCCCTCGTTTGTTTATTTATGGTACACTTGATTTCTAGATCATTTATCTAAAAATGTCCTACACAATGGTAAAAATGTCTCCAGACGAGCATTGAGCAATAAATAACCTTTTCATCAAAGCGCAAAATGAAACCATAAATACGGCTTCCCATGAATAATTTTCTCATAAATGATGAAATTATTCATGAGACCCTCCAGATACTGTCGTCATGACTGTGCAGTTTACAACTTACAGTTCATGAATATCGGCTGCGGATAGTTTCTGATCATGGATGTACGTATGTAAGTACAGTGCACATCTATGTACAGTCAGGCATGCAACTTATTAGCCAAGCAGCTGATTTCTCTCTTTGCCTTTTTATTTAAAGTCCATAGAAAACTGAAAAACACTGAACGAAGTTTGGTGTCCATGGCAGTTTCCTCTTTGCATGTGTGTAGTTTTTGTGTGTGTTTTTTTTTTTTATACGAAGTGGCATGTTTGTCCCATCCACTGTACATGCCTGTAGACCTTTTTAGACCTATCACATTATGGTGTATTTTGTAGTTTTACACAATCTTATAATTTTAATACCCAAACTAGAGTACATTTTAAATGCTTCCCTTGGTTTGGCCGATTTTCACAGACTGTTTTCAACATGAGCGAGATTTTCAAGACAAACAGCAGTTCAAAGCAAACCTGATGTAACGGAGGCAGCTTGCCTTCATACCCTGGTCATTGCCTGGTAATTCCATTAGAAATTAATATTTCTGCCCTAGAGGTTTTCTTACTGAAAAAAGAAAGAAATATGGCTGGACCCCCCCCCCCAAAAAAAAAAGTAATAAAATAAAAAATAAAAAATAAAAAATAAAAAATTAAATTAAATAAGAAAATAAATAAATAAATAGGCCTACTTAAATAAAAAAAATAATGACTAAATACATAAAAAAAATAAAAAATAAAATAAATAAATAAATAAATAAACAAATTAAATAAATAAATAAATAAATAAATAAATAAATAAATAAATAAATAAATAAACAAACAAACAGGCCCTGAAAAAATGAAAATCAATTAAAATAATAATGACAAATAAATGGAAATAAAATAAAATAAAATAAATTTAGTAAACATATAAAATTGCAGGCTACAACAGAGGCACAGAGGCAGTTGCCTTCATGGCCTGGTCGTTGCCTTTATGCCTTTTGAAAAAAATCCTTTAGAAATTCACATCTTTCACAGAGGTTCCCTTTACAAGGAAAACCAGACCCAAATCAGACTACACAACATAGGTAGTTGCCTTCATGCCCTGGGCCTTCATGTTCTTGGCAAAAATCCATTAGAAATTAATATTTCTTTCACAGAGGTTTCCTTCATGCGGAAAGAAGCGCACTTCCCTTGTGGAAAAACAAAGAAAATGAAACTGCCTGAGGTTTGTGTGTTGAGTTGAAATATGATGTTGGATAATGATGAATTCAAAAAGGTTCCTTATTGTAAAAATGCAAAAGAAAGGTTAGGGCTTAATGACGCAGGCTCATCGCCATTACCCAACAGCCATTTTCTTGGCACGAAAGCAGCGGCAGCACCAGATCTGCCAATCTGGGGGGGGGGGAAAGGGGGGCAAGCTTAACTTTAGAGGGGGGGCAAACAAAAATATTTAAGTGTAATTTTGTACTGCTGAAAGGCAGTTAAACTCAATTTCGGGCATAGGCAAACAATTGAGGCGGGAACTGGGGGGGCAAAATGGGGGGGGGGGGCAAAAAAAGTAACTGGGGGGTATTTGCCCCCACCACCCTTGCCCCCCCCCCCCCCCCCCCCCCCCCCCCCGTATCGCCGCCGCTGCACGAAAGATCATGCGGATGTTTTTGTGTACATTACACAATGTGAAACAAGTCACCTTTCTCACTGTGAGAGATACCCGATGGCTGTTGTTTCCAATGAGCCTGTATCTTTAAATAAAAATGTCCATGCCAAGGTCTTTTTGATACGTGTGTAGACAGAATTGTTTTGAATCAATAGACCATAGATGTAACCTGTGATGTCACGTTTACAAAAGAGCCACAGAGCCTGGACTTCCTGCAGGCACGATTTGAACACGGCCCAATGAAAGAACACATCAAATCTTATATTTTACGAAGGTTGAACTGTCCGATTTTATCAACTTTTGATATGAAGAAAGGGGGCCGACTCAAAACTTGTTCAGCTGTTATTTTTATAGCTCTTGAATTTATGTGGGAATTATGCCATAAAATGTGAAATCTCCCTTATGACCAGCTGGACCAGTGCAGTATCTTGCCTGCCAGCAAGGCCCTGGAATATATGAGGTCACTCTTTTTGTAAACAAAGGTTACAAAGGTCTTTAAAGCATGCAGGTTGTACTCACAACATTTGCATAATTTGTGTGTATTTAGTATGGATTTACATCAAGTAGGACCTCTGTAATAATCAATGTTCTTAAATTGAATTATTCCAATGGAATTGGATTGTTTCATTATGTCAATTGATTAGAATAACTGGCTTAACTTGGTCCAATCATTGTATGTTTAATCCCGGCCTTGTATGAAATGAACATCAATTTTCATTACCAAGGAGCAGAATGTGGGTTCGAATCCCGGTCGTGACACTTGTGTCCTTGAGCAAGACACTTAACTATAATTGCTTCAAATATGGGGAAGAGGCAGTTATGTTTGTCTTGCAACAGACTGATTTACCCCTCCCTGTTCTTAGCTGTGCTGTGAAGAGACTTGTGTTTATATCTCGCTGTGTCTTGTTTCTGTGCATTGGGGCAGGTTTCTATCCCTTCATAAAAGTAGTTCACACCTCGAATGTCCTTTGGGCCTTGTGATGGGTGAATTGCATTAAACAAATTTTGTTTAAAGAAGTGAAACACTGAATATGTAGAGTTAGATTTTAAAGTACAATGTAAGCATCTAAAACTTCTTTAGAAGTCCCAACTTAAATGATGTTGTTCTCTAAATAAAGGTGTTTGAGCCATGAGCTCAAACAGCAGACGGAGACATTTTGCTGGCTGACTTTATTGTAACAGGCCTGAACTAACATGGAGGCTGTTGAGAGAGAGTCGTATCCCTCAGTTGCCTCTTGTCTTAGCCTACATGTAGGGGTGTGTTTTTGGTGACCCTGAATAGAAACAAGTTTCTGACATAAAATTCATTGACCGAAACAGTTTCTGAGGGCTACGCGAAATCGGATCGGTGACCAGAAACAGTTTGTGACGTAGGTACATCTCTTGAAAATTACGTTCTCAAAACATGCTGCCTTCATTTTATTTTCAAGTATTGGAACTTGGTCTTTATAGTTTTATCGTCATTATTGGATTGATATTCCTCAAGGGTTTTCATTTTTAAAAGAAACGTGAGCCAAAACTCGGTTACGGTTTGGTCGGAACAGCTGCGTTACCGCCGTTGAACGGAGAACGTTGTGAAGCTCATGTTTCTGGTTGGGGTCGCCAAAACGTGCCCTAGGTTCCCCTTCAAATTATTCCCACAGACTGTCAGATTCCCCCAATGGAAGTGAACCCTTGTAGAGCCAGCAACAGACCTGAGGTCGATTTCACAAAGCATTAAGATTCATCTTAAGTTGGGTCGTCAGTTTTACCATAGAAATTTGCATTGTAACATCACACTTTGCTTAGCAATTAAGATTGATTTGCAGATAAGATCAATCTTAGCTCTTTGTGAAATCGAGCCCTGGCTATGTTTTAACAAGTCACTGATTTTGTTTTGGACTGGTAATGATCTGCGTATAACAGATCGTTTTGGGTTTAGGGTCAGTTGGTGATTTTGGAGAGCAAGGTTTATATTTTGCCGAAACAGAGAAGCATTGGCCCTACATGTACCCCTTGCCCCTTCCAGGATAAAATTACGGGCCTGTGTTCAGTTTGGTGTATAGACCTTTATCATGCTGCCACCATCTTGGTCATGTTCTCTGTATTCAATAACAGTAATAGATGCTCATATTCATTGTACTAAAAGGAACCAGACTATGTGCCCTTCCAGCCTCGGTTTGGTTACATTGGTTTGAATGGGAGAAAATCAAGATGGCCGCACCATGATAAAGGTCTATAGCCTGTTATCGGAATCTAATCAAAAGATTGTACACTCTAGCAGACGGGTCACTCCTTTCCTAGTCATTCCTTCACTTAAAATTGATTACTGAGCATTCATGTACATGTATGGAGAGGATCCTTGATGTACATTGTACTACTAGCTGACTAGTCCACTGCCTGGACTGTTTTCGTATTGTGTTCACTGTACATATGGTACGCAATATATCAACTGATAGAGGGCGCTCACACACATAAAACCCTGTCTCGCACATGCTGTATGTACAGTGTACATGTACAAGTACAAGAGGGTGCAGTGAGAGAAGAAACGATAACAAACAGTCACAATCTGGACTAAAGTACTAGTACTGTTCTCACCTTAAATCAGTTTCAAGATGAATTTAGTAAAATCTTATGAACTCTTTTAGTCTATTTTTTTAACATCATTTGGTCTTGCTCTAGTTAACTCATTTCAAGACACTGGATTGCCCCTTTAAGATCAAATCTAGTGTAGCATTATGTGGAGCCGAAGCAGGTGCAAGTCCACAGTTGGATTGTTTAACTGTGGCCAGACTCGTTTTTTAATGACCATTGCAATCGCCATCTGACTGCGAGAGAGAATTATATGACAGTGTTTACAAGATGTAGATGGATGGATAAAGACATGGACAAGACTGTTCTTTACACTCGGTGACTAGTCAGACATGTACTGTGAAGAGTTCTTGGCATCTCATATCTCAGCTTCGTTCACTCCGTTGATTCTTCATACGTCAACGGGGGGGGGGGGACGAGGAGGGAAGCGGGATAAGAACCCATTGATTATTTACTTCTCAAGATAATTCTAGGAAGAAACAAGGAGAGCCTTCATCACTCCATCGCAAAATATGTTCCGATAATTCAACAACTCAGGTAGTGGTTTACTGATTATTTCCAGCACTACCCTTATATAGGCGTTAATATTTAATATACTTTACATAGTGTATGTATTTTACATTATAAATGCAAAGCCCTTTTACCATGTTAATTTAAGGAGACTCAATATGCAGCATGCATACTAATAAAACACAACTGTAGAATCTTCCTTTTTTTTCATTTTATTGACCCCCTCCCCCTACAAATGTCGTCGTTGAGCTTGTCATTTGCTCAGTGTTGAACACGACTTACGATGCGAATACCTTTCCTTTGATGTCTCATTAGAAACCATAAACTCAAGGATAATCATTGATGAACATGGAGGACACGTACGTTACAGAAAAGTACAGTCACCTCATCTACCCATCCATCATCTGCAACACCTAGCTAACTCTACTCATTATTAAATTATAGGCGTTTTTATTCATGGAGGCCCAGTGCGCAATATGCAAGGCGGAGACTACATCTTATATTGCGACGAGTATTTGTTTTTCAAGACTCAATATTTCTGTCTGTCAATATGCTTGGACTATTTGTGTCCCTCGTTGACTAAGTTTGATTATTTGACAATTTCTGCAACTCAAATGAAGGAGTAGTTTACCGTCAAACATAAGGTCTGTTTATTTAAACTTTCTGAAATTTCCCTCGATGTTTTCATCTGACTTGGGAAAAATATTTTCAGCATGATGTGTTTTTTCAAAATCTTTTTTTTAGATCGTGTTTAATGTTTTAGTTGCTGTTATTTATTTCTGCTCTGTTATTTATTTATGCAGCATAACGGAGCACAGTGCACGAGACGCACTCAAATAATGGTGCACTGTGTGTGTGCATGCTGTCATGGCTGTACACACACTACATCAATGCATATTCTGACCTGTAGTTAACACATGCTATGAAACAGTCCTTTCAATTGGGTACGTTTGCTGTCCTGTAAAATGGCAACTGGTTACGATTAACCAATCATCATTCATGTTACACTAATGGAAAGAGGAAATATTCAGCTTCAAGAAGCCATTTGATCCGTAAACCTGCGATGCGCAGTACACGGGCTATGGAAATTCAAGTCGCGTGAATCATGACAATTTAGGTTTGTGTCACAATGTCACTATAACTGTAACTGAACAAGCTTGAGAATGAAACTTTAAGTTGTTTAAATAAAAAACGCAACTTGGTCCCCAACAACAAATAACATAATATTTATGAATTAAAAGAGATTACATTTTCTTTATAAAAGTGCATGATCGATAGAATTTCCTCGTAGGGAACTCAAGAAACTCAAGAAACAACTGACAATGCAAATGAGTGTTATGTTCCTTTATGTGAACTATGTAATCTACAGATACATATTTGTATTTATAATCAAAATTTAATTGCTTAATTGCTTAATACTAAATTGCTTATTTACATTAGAAATAATAAACAACACTATAAGCTTAATAGTTTTGAAAATAAAAATTGACAGTTTAAAAGGAAGAAGAATTTAAATTATACAAATCGCAAAATATTTAATGCAAACTGTATCTAACTCATAAAAGAAAACCAAACTAGCCTCTCGTCACTGGGCAATCTTGTTGGTCCAGAAGTTAAAACATTTGCTCTAGAATTCTGGTGTACTGGGTTTGAATCCCACCCAAGTAGCCTATTTGTTTCCACCTGCAAGACTCAGGATTAAACACAGAGTGCACAGCACTTACAGGGTGCAAAATTTACACTGGACTGCAGGCCCCAGGCCAGTGATTTTAGCGGTTGGCCAGTAAACTCATGACCAGAGAAGTGTGGTGGTCTTGTTTTTTCAATTTGATAATAATACCTCATTGTGTTTAATATCTTAAATACAAAAAATAAAATGTTGTTCAAATGTTGACTTTAAGTCTAATTAAAAAAATATTAATTCTGTTTGAGTATCGAAGTATGCTTACCCAAAGGACAATTGAGGTTCAAATCTTCTCTGGGTGCTTGTTCAACTAAAACTAGTGTACATATGAAGCTGTGTGGAAAGGTTTTTTTCTCATTTTGATTGTGTCTTGTTAAAAAGATTCTGGTCAAATAAACACTTTGAGCTACTAGTACAAGCCCTGCGGTCTTGTGGATCACCCCCCCCAACCAAATTTGTGTCTTAGCTTATCACACATTAGTGTGAGGGTGAAATCCAAATCACTTTCTGTATCCCTGACGCAAAAAATTCCATCGTTTAAAAACAACTTAAATACACCTTTTTCCATCAGGACTAATGTCAGCCATATTATTCATGAACAATGTAGAAATGTCAAGGATGCTGACATGCTCAGATCTAAGACGTTAAAGTGAACATTTATCATAATCTTTCCTCCTTGTGAAGACCTACTCACTCTAGTCTTTCTTATGTTGGTCAACAAGAAGCATTTTCATTGTCGCCAACTCCCTTTGTTGTACAATCCTCCCTCCGCTAAGCTTTGTCCCAATAATAATGACAAGTGATTTTGTGATTTTAAATAGTTCACTTTCTTTACATGTTTCTTCTGTTGTTATTCACCACACACACAGTTGTTGTAATTTTAATGGGGTTGAATACACATCACGTGTCATCCATTATTTTGAAATGTACTGCCGTGCATTGGACAGGCGTGCCCGTCCAATATGGATCATTACTGGAGGCTTCGCAACGTTGTTCGAAAAATTAATCGTTCCCTGCCCATTTGTCCAAATGAGGCAAGGTCATATCACGTGGACAATGTTCGTATCTACATGGAGTCCTCCACCCTGTTTAGAGGGATTTTTTAAAAAGAATTTTCAGAGTGTGGGGTGGATGTGGAACTGTGTCTACTCTGTGTTTATTGTGAAAAAAATTCAAATGACAAAGATCTATGTGTGAGTTCTAAAAAACAAATATTTAATCCATTTTGCTGCATTGTCGTAGAATACAATCACTAGGTGAAATCTGGCTTTTCTATTTCACCTTATTATTATATTCTGCAACAGTGCACCCATATGCATCCAGTATTTGTATATTTTTTATCAATGTCTTCAATTCAGGCCATTCAATTATGAATAAACAATTAGTGGAAAGGTTTTTGTTTTCCGTGAAGGACAGAGTATCAGAATTGTGGTTTATTTGGTACAGATGATTTAAAAGAATTTTTAATACAATTACTGTCTTATTTATTCACTGATTAATACATAAATCAAAACTATTTGTGTATTTTTAACATTTTAACAACATTGTTAAATATGTGGGAAATGATTTCTATGGTAAAATCGTTACTGAACAGAAAAACATTGACACATGTTTTATGACAAGCAACCTTCACAGGTAAGTTAAAAATATATATATATATTTTGTGACATGATGAATTGAAATTACCACCGTCAGTTTCAGAAAATGTGTCTTCTGGCCTCGGCCTTATCGTCAGCCCCTGACATTCAGTGAGAAAAGAAACTTTGCCTGTGACATTCACCACCTCAGAAACCATCTCATCCCACGGAAACCATCGGCACGACAACCGCATCCTTGAATGCTCTAAATTAGTACGGCGCCAAAGTAACAGAACCCCCATTGATTTATATATCCCCATGTGGGTGCCTGTCACTATGTGAAGATTTTTCCTGTCTGTATGAATGAGGTTGGGTGCAGGACAAGACCGGAAATGTCTTCCGCTTGGGTGATCTTAGATTGAGAGGAATCCAAGCTAGGGGATAATAGAAGAGTCTGATTATTTCACCCAGAGAGACAGAGAGAAGAGTGAAAAAAGACTTGTTTTAATCTGAATAATTATAGTAATCATAGTTAAAATGAAATTATATTTTTTGAATGTGAATCTCTTTTGAAAAAGGAACTTTAGGTGGAGGGAAGATAGGGCCATACTTAATCCCTTTTCCCCTCTCTCTCAACAGATTAAAAACAAATCTGTAAACTGGGCATGGATGTTTTTTTACATGATTTAGTTTGAGTAGTTTATGAATCTTTTGGTCTTCCTCTTTCCAAATGTCAAATGAGTACCCTTTACTATTTTACATTTGGCTTCAATTTGTTTAATCATTTCAAAGCTGATTAAAGGTAAAAATGGGTTTAGCAATGATTTGTGGAAACCTTACAAATTTGATGAACTGTGATGGAATTCTGAATCTTTTTTTTTTATTTTATTTTTTTTTTTTCGGGGGGGGGGAATTGTCTTTTTAATCCTTCCATCCATCAATGTGAAATGACATGTCATCTCCTATCTCGAGGACTGAAAAATATATTCTGCTCTTTTGATAAAATTCTATTTGATTTTGTCGCTATTGATTTTTTTTCTCGTGAAGGCAATTTTGTTTATAAGGTTTGAAAGTTGACACTTGTCAGTAGGTAGCTTCAGATCTACTATTACTTGTTCTCCCTGAGGTGACAAAATAATGTCACATACTGAATGGTATAATCTCAAGATGTAGACGATTTTAAAGACATTGAAATCTTTATCTTATGAAATCTTCATCTTCGTGCTTTTAAGTCTTTGAGTCAATCACGGAATAATTATTTATTTGTATTTTAAAAGTCCAATACAAAGAAATATCACCGTAAAGCCCTCAGCTCAAGTTCCTGTAAATGCTTCCATTCTTTGTACAAATCAAGGTATTATATAAAACCAACCTGTGAAAATTTCAGCTCATTTTGTTGTTTCATTTCATTCAGCATTTTTGTTCGCATTCCCACAGGCAGAGTTTTCCGTCTCACTGAGACGAAAATTTATGTTTGAATCTTACTTCATTTATTATTCAAAACCGATAACACTTCAGGGCAGAAATATTTCAAGGAAAGTTTTCTACCATCATTATCGTTATGCCATGTAAGGTATGTGTGAATCTGTGAATATTTATGTTTTCGTTCTTACTGATGTTGAGCTGGGGCTCTAAAAAACATTTTACAGATTATCAAGAATATTTGAATGAATTCTGGGGCCATCCAGTGCAATAAAACCACTCTTAATTGAAACTCCTAAGCATTAAAAAATACTGCATTAACCCCCTTACGGCACAAAATCCATAGTTTGAAGTCCATACTTTTTACTGATTCCCTGCATCAAATGTAATAATAACGGTGGTTTGGAAGGGTTGGTCGTCCAGGCAACCATGACGACAACCTGTCGCCAGTTTCATTCTCATCTCGGTCTCAGTTCTGATAAAAACAGAGCAAGCGTTGCATTACCAATGAGCCTGAAAAATCGTCATCTTTCCTAATTGTCTGGAAAAAATTGTTTGTCCGATGCACTATAAATCAAATTGCTGAAAAATAGAAAAATTTTAATTACAAGGAATCTGGGATTTGACTGACGAAATGTGGTTTTTGTTTGATTTTGTTTGAGAGGATGCACATTAATAAATCTCTGACAAAGTTTGATACTGTTTTTAAAAACTTAATGTTTTTGCAATTCCTTCACTTTATTTGCATATTGAAATGGTGCATTTGCAAATGATTGAAAGTGAAGAAAACTTAATACAAATTTCAACCAACAAATAATCTTTTCAAAATCTTTGTAAAAAGTTTATTGGAAATAAAAATTGCCACATGAGTGCACAAGAAACTTAATATTTTTTATAGAATGATCCTCTTGCCCATGCTAGCGATTAGAGAAGGAATTACCTCAGCATCCAATGCAATCAGTCTGGTTCCAGACCTATCCATCCATTCAGCCGTGCTCCATGCTCTGCATCCTTTATCACCAATTGGCCATACATATACCTTGGTTATTTAGAATTAGCCGATTGGTCGTCTGTCTGAGCCATCGTCAAGAGCCTAGCTAATAGTTTCCTAGCTTGAGACTCCCCGCAATCCTAGACTGTTTACTTACGATGGATTTACTACTTTACTTGCAGGCGCTGGACCCGGGTCTTACCAAGACAGTTCTCCCACAGGTACGTAGTTAATCTTGTTTTATCCTCAAAAAGTGACAGGGATTCAAACAGTGGACCATCGGATTAGCGTACAAGTTTTCTATCAAAACCTTTTTTATGCTACATGCAGGTAAAACATGGGAGTATGCCGACCAGCACCTTTCAGAAACATAACTTTTTCCCAAGGAGAGGTTATATTACATGATGATAATACATTACCCTCAAAAAAATTGGTTTTCACCATTTTTTACTTGTTCGGACATCATCTTAAAGAAGTGTTCTACAACGTTGGTTTTGAGAAAAGAAAGGAATTTACAAGTTTTTTGAGAGAAATGGTACTGAGCTAAGAGAAGTAAAAGAAATTATGATCAGAGTGAAACATCATTTTCTGGAAGTATATCAAGTTGAAGAACGTCTCAAGACATTTTGTTCCAGTACCCCGTTTAGTCTCCGCTCGCTTTCCAAATACAAGTAAATCTTGTTATGTTTCAAGTCAGTCTGTGAGAGTTTTCTGTGGTTTAGTCACGAAATAATCTGGTCCAACCTCTGGAACCTCTGGAACCTCTTCTTCTTCTTCCTCTCCCCTCATTGTAATTATCCAGTACTGTATTGACATCCTTGGGGTGATGCTGCTGATGAACCTATGATTATGTTACATCGCTCGGGGTTACAACATTAAGCATTCAAGACCAGACTTGACCTTTTCCGGGGCGATACCTAGAAGTGAGTTCATATTCCAGTGCCGACTAACGAAAGATAAGATTACATGTACCATTGGGGGGAGGCAAGACCATGGTCATGCAGAGGTGCTCCGAGATAAACAGCCATCGTGCCACTTTTTCAGTTTTAAAAGGGAAACAAAATGTGCTTTTGTCGCTCATCACTATCCTCTTAAAGTTTGTTTAATTATTTTGAAGAACCTGTAATTTATTTACTTTGATATTTTGGAATTCATTATGATTTTTTGGGGGTCAGTTTGAACAAGATTAGATGAAGCATTGTTGGAGGTTTGATATATTCAGAGATCAGTTAAAAAAACATCCTTACAGTTTGTCCCGTGAGTAAGGTTTCTCCTGTTGCATTTGAAGCTGGAACTTTAGCGTTCCACCACAAGAAGTCCATGAATCATTGTATCCTGAATATTACTTCTAGAGACAAATAGCTTGAATTTATGGTGACCAATAACTCGGCTCAAGGACTTTATTGTGATGAGTTTTATTTGTTAGTTCTCCCAGCGGTGCTGTGCAGCTTTTAAATCCTCTTTTTCTTTGCAATTTCGTCCTCTCCACAATTTCCCTTCAACTCCCAGGGGACCTTCTTGCCCATTTTTACACCTCTTCAGAGAATCTTAAAGCTTTCAAAATCTTGGCATTTCCTCCAAAAGTTGATCCCCTGACGGTGTTTTTTACAAATCGTCTAATATTCTCAAGAAGGTGTGGCACATGAGGAGACTGCACGATGGGTTTTATGTTATAGTTCATGGCAAACAAGGCAGAGTTCTTGTGCAGTCAATGTTGAGCACGCCCTGCGTATGTAACATTCCTTGATAAGTGAAGATAACACTTGTCAGACGTGTCTGAGGCACGTACACAGCATAAAGATGTACCTGTGGGTTCGCATTATCACTTCTCACAAGCCAAGGTTCATCCCAGAAACATATTGACATCAGAAAAAATTATCTACATTTTATATTTTAATGCAGCAAGGAAATTAGTCTCCATTGTTTTTCGTTATTACTGTTTTATTCACAACCCTCCTTAGGGTCAAGGGGTTTTTTGAGGGACCCAAACTTTACAACATTGTTGAAATTTGATCAAGCAATATCGTCAGATCCTCCCATAAAACGTGTCTGGGTCTGTGTGCATTGACCAGGTTCAGACACCCTTGAAGGAGGAGTAGAAGAAACTACATGTATGTAGATTAATGCCAAATTCTTTGCGTTTTGAAATGCAAGGAGCAATTGAGAACCATTAAGAGATATCTAACCCTAAGAAAAGCAGAGTGTAACTTGGACCCTCCAGGCAAGTAACATAGAGAGAAACAAAGAGTAAGGAGAACTCCCGAGGGTTTGCAACTGAGATGAAGACATTAAGATGGCATCCATTGATAGATGGATGGACAGAGCGAGGAAGAGAACTAGAGTGGAGAACATACGAGGAATATGAATAAATATCAATGGGAAAGTGGTGAAGGAAAAAAAAAAGTAGCGTTTGTGATAGAAGGATAAACACAGGGAGACTGAGGAAAAGGGTCGTTGAGAATTAAATCCATCTTAGGCAGTTGCCGTGTCAGTGTTGCTCCTCGACGGAGACAATGCGGCGCCAACGTCTGCCTCCTTGCCTCTCTGCAATTCCTTCATGGTTGACAAGAATTACTGATTTCATTGAAGCTATACCCAAAGATGCCTGTAGATTGACCATCTCAAAGTGATGGAATCTCTACTCTTTTTTTTTTCTCCTATTGATGGGAAGACGATGGGATAAGACATACAAGTACGCTCCAGTGACCCCAATCCGACCCGGCTTCCCATTTCTTCTCCATTTGACATGTTCGGCACAGAAGCCCCGCCAAAATCAAAATATTGATTTAATTTTGTTTGAAAGCTGCTAACCCTGAATTAAGTGGAGATTTTCGCTGTTCTCGTGTTGTGGCTCCGAACATGTCATGCGAAAAATTATTTCGGAAGTTGCAGACCACATGTCTGTTGCTAAGACAACATGTTGCTATGGCCACAAAGGAAAGACATCATCACATTACCTGTTCTACAAGTTTGAACATGTGTTCTCTAAACATTTGTCTTATTGGTAATCAACATTACCCACTTACATGGAGATGTTCTGGATATCTTGAATATTTACAAAATGCAAACTCAAACAAGAAGTGGAGGGGGAGTAACTAAGGACTAGACAGTCTATTCAATGAATGCTTTTAATTCAATGCGTGTAGTCCATGTTACGAGTAAAGTGTTTTATTGATATCATTGATAAAACTAATTGGATTTTATCTTGCAATTTCATGTAGCATAAGTATTTTGACTGAGCATGTTTTGTTTATCCACTGAACACTACTAAAGAGTTTCAAATAATGATTTTTGAGTTACAACTTGGACATTTTCTGTTGCTATGCTATTGAAGGGAAATTGTTTTCTGACAATGTCTGGTCCTGATACACAATACGCAGGCATGTAATTTCTCAGGATTTTTCCTGATTTCAGGATTTACTCAAAACCTCCTTGAGCCTTCAATTGTCTTGAAAGAAGTAAAGCAATCACCAAAGACAGAAAGAAATAGTTCACATTGTGTCCAAACCTATAGTTATCGTTTCTGTGGAGATGAGACTTCTCTGGATTTTTTTGGATTTCCAGATTTAAAGAAAATATTGTTGTGGGATTTTTTTACAAAAAAAAAATAAATAAATAAAAAATAATGATATTTGCATGGCCCATCTACATTTAAGCACAGAATGCTGCCATTGATACAAGTTATGGCGTGGTTGCTAGCCATCAAACCCTTCTCCAGTGTTTCGTGGATTTTTCATTTTCATCCACTCTCATCCCTGAATGAATGTTTCATCCATCTGACTTGCAGTTTTGTTGAAAAGACCAGTTATTTTTTAATGTGTCTTATGCTGTGTCCACAAATTAATGGCTAAGGCTTTGACTATGGCTAAATTACAGCAAAGCCATTTGGCTCTGGCTAAATGACAACATTTTTGACCTCTTTTGAATGTTCCCAAAATGGGCTGTACTGCCCTCAGCAAAGAGGGTTGTACCAAGCTATCAATCAAAAGATGTCAGCTGAAAATCTTGAACTTCATGGGTTATTCATGAATTTAAAAAAATTCAAATGGGCTTTACTGCCCTCAGCAAAGAGGGTTGTACCAAGCTATCAATCAAAAGATGTCAGCTGAAAATCTTGAACTTCATGGGTTATTCATGAATTTAAAAAAAACCAGTCATTTAAGATAAATTCTTTTAGAGTTATGGAAAAGGAAATAGCAGTTCGGCGTATTTCTGACCCAGTATTTGGGGAATCTCTCTGCTAGTCTAGGTCATGCATTAAGTTCATTTCAAGCACCCTAACACCCCTGCTGGAAGATCAAGCATTAACGCTCTTATATCTGGGAGGTGCTGTGAGCTTTAGTCAAACTAATGAGGCTTTATTGGATGAAGGGATGGTGTGGTAATGTAGAGATTCACTCCCCCTTGGGGTTAGGGGGATGGTGGTAGTGGAGGTATTTAATAGAGCGTATTATGTCCTTTTAACCCTCTGGCATGAGCACAAGTTTATTTACGAAATGGAATTAATGGAGTCTGACCTATTTCTAAATCAAGCCAAATTAATTTAGTATTTTTATTTTTTTTTTATTTTTTTTTTATTTTTTTGAATTTTATTTGGGAGTTTGAAAGTGAATATTTTAAGATGTGTGGTCCTTTACCTTCCTTTTAATTATCAACAGCAGGTAGACATGGAAATATAAGTGGAACTAATTAATGTTGTAGATAAAATTAAAAAAGCAATTAAAGGGTGTGGTTATTTCTCATATTGCAGACTGTTGTTTTGTCTGGGATTCAATATTTTCCTGTGGAAAAGTTTGTGCATTACCCCGTCAGGAAAGCTCATCATAAATATTAATCTAAACTGACAAATGTTGATACCCTAATCCCAGTGTTGCCCCTCTTCCCTAGTTCTGCCTGCACCTGTACGGAAGGTGTCAAGACTTTGAATGGAGAGGCTAACAAAATATTATGAAATGACAGAGCCTTTGTAAATTGGTGTCACTCGTAGACAATTAGGTATTCCATCTGAAATCATTTCCTCTCTCACAATGGTTTTGATTTAAGTGTTTACAATTTGTCATTCTGTTATTTAGTAATCAATCAAAATGAAATGTTGGAGATGTTATTCGGAGATGATTAATGAGAAATTTGTACACGAATGTGTAATGATAATAATGTATGTCTCCAAAGAAGGAAAATAAAAATAATAATAATTTATAAAGCGCCCCAACCATGCAGGAATGCTCTAGGACACTAAACACAATTAAACTAAGAAAATGCACTGATTAAAAACTAAACAGGTACAATTGCAACTAAAAAATGAATTAAGAAAACTAAACTACAAGAAACAGAAAAAAGTGTAAAGATCCTGTTAATCTCAAATGAAGTGTGACATTTAATTATTCACAATAACACTTATGCTGAATCACAAAACAGGAAATAATGCGTGGGTCTGAGGTTATAAACAGTGTTTGCCATCAGGGTCTTCTACGTATATTTAAAATAGTGTTTCCATAGATTCCATCGGAATTTGATGAGAGTGTTCCCATGACGATTTTTAGCGAGATTAATTTAATTGGAATTTTTAGGCGTCATACAGTACGTGATCTGTTCTGGATTATCAGCTAGTTATTTCAGATTGCACTTTTCTCTGGGAAAAAAAAACAACAAGACGTCTGGCAGGAAAACTCATGTTTTGTGCCATTGGGGTTATGATAGTTCCCCAAATTTCTACTGTGTAAAGTTTGTTTTAATTCTTTAAAAAATGTAAACAGATTTTCCAAAAATAGCAAACAACTTTGATTGTAAATGTGGTATCAACTTAAATCTCTGTTTTCCCTGTTTTTATCAAGAATATGGCATTTAAAAAAAATTTGCAAAGTTGTATTTTGCCTTTTTTATGTGAAGGAAAAGATAAAAGAAAAGAAAATTGGGCCCAAAAATTCCATAACATTTGGAAATTGTGAACTTTTGTTGTTACAAAAATAAATTTAACAAATTAATTTGTAAAAAACTTATCAACAGCTGAAATGGAAAACCAACATCCTTTAGTTATTTTTAGATACATATGCACAACTTTCAACCAATGTTTTGCAGAAATAAAAGCTACTATCCAAAGAAAATTACAAGAAAACATTGGATTTTTTCAAGGCTATACATTTTAATTACTTATGCAGCCATACGCTCATACAAAAATACAACCTCATTGATGTCACCTTATTGTAGCTTCAGTGGTAGATTACAAGAAAATATTGGCTCTGTTCTGGGTACATGATTTTCAGTTATTTACGGGCTCAGCTATAAGAGTTCCTCCATTCACCCAAACCTTTTTCTCGTTTTGTAACGCTAAATTATACACAGGTTCATATTAGATGACTGCCCTGAAGCATTTCCACCAAACATATTGTAGGGCAGTTGTCGGCAGTTGATCAAATCGTCTTTGAACGGGTCCCGACAAGGACCAATTAGAGGGTGCCGCCATCGTTGAAATAATACCCCCACTGATCAATCATGGGTATCACGGGGGACTACAATGAAAACAAAACATCCAACAAAGACATGTCCGTTGTGGTCCATAAATGCTGTCAATTGGGCCGTAATAATAACGGAATCAATACCTTAATACTCTTGCCGCAATCCTTGGTCTGATCGATGTGGGATAGTAGAAAGATCTTAAATCCACCGGGGAGAGAGGGGGTTGACCGGTACGCTGCGTCTGGTTGTTGTTGGAGTAATTGAATAGCTGGGTAGCAGTGTAGACCGGTTAGACTTGGGGCGGGGCTTAGGGATTGGGATGGGCAATTGGACAATAATGAAATTAATCAGCTTATTGTCAGAAATCCAGTCTTTGAAAATTGCTCTGTAGGTTCAGCTTTCTGGTGATTTATATAATCATCAGGCAGTAGCTTTATCATCATGGTGCAAAGTCGTGACCCACACTGAACAATTTATGTTTTATCTTTATCATCTGTAAAAAGAAAACAGTTTATGTGTAGAAAAATCTGTTCTTTTTATTTCCTATTGGCTATTATTACCACAAGAGTGTATGTGTAGTGTGTTTAATTCCTGGTAAAGTTCATAACAATTAGATGGATAGAAACATGTAGATAGAAAAAAAATTGTTAACTGAAAAACTGTCTTCGCAGCACAATGGCCGAACTATTACAATTTTACATTTCAAAACAATAAAAAAGAAATATTTCAAATCGGATGGAATGAAGACATCAAACAAGTAGGATAGACAGAAAGAAACAGTTTCATTTTTGGCAAAAGGTTCATATTAATTTGATTGCCTGTACTCAAAAAGTTGTTGAATACTCTTACAAACAAAATTTATCCTAACTTCTTGAAATTCCAGGGCAACTAAGATGCGCCTTGTAACCATGGTAACAAATCATCTCATATCTTCCTGTGTCATTTTAAGAGCACCTGGATTTCTGATAGTTTAGGAGGATATTCAAACATTACCTTGGGTCTTGTAAACATATCAAGATGTCCGGCATGTTATGATACCATTCTCCTAAGTGTTTGAGAAAATCCTCGCTAAATCTCCTTTACAACTTACTCCTGTCACTTGAAAGCCAATCAAGAAGTCATTCACTGAATCTCCCTGGATATCCTCCTCAAGTAACTGACCTTTTGCTCAAGTCAACAGATGAAGATCCAACAAGAAGCTTCTTAGTCTTACTGCTGCAGGGGTGATTGTCCCTTTCAGATACATGTCTTGTAATTTGTTGTCTGCTTCTACAAAATGAGAGTCAAGTCATGAGTTTCCAAAGTCAGATTGCAGCATACACGTATCTTACTTCATTAGAAAAACAACGTTTCAGACATATTGGTCATGATTTATTACATGTATGGAATATGAGATAGCTGCTACTTGAAGCATGCTTGAAGCAAGTCTAGTCACCAATGCAAAGGTCAAATTCTTTGAGGTCAAATCCAGCAGTAATAAGACCCCTATGCACTCCCTAGCCAATCCTACCTCACACAGCTTGATATCCTGATTAAGGATTTGTAGCTCAATAATACTGGCCACTAGTTTCATATCCATTCTACATGTCCCGAAAACCTTCTGCTCCTCTTAAAGTCTTTGCATAGTTTTGGGAAACTATCAGGAAAAAACTGAAATGATTCAAAAGAGCTTGCTACAAACATTCATGTAGGCATGGAGGGTGGGGATCAGATCCCTTCCTCTTGATGCAGGTAAGAAGAAAATATTTCTGTCTCAAGGGTCCTCATCTTCAACAAATTCTTGTTTGCGCTCAATCTTTAACAAAAATACAAATCAAAATATGAAAGTTGTACACGCTGTTTTCTGAAGCTATGAGCTCCGTTGTTTTTTGATGAAATTTTTTCTAAAGCTAGACAGTTTGAACCCTTCCTAAACCAATGCTGTACCACCCCTTTAAAGCCATCTCACCAGACCTACCCCACTGTGAACGCCAGGTGTTATAGAGCAATGCTCCTTTGGGTTTCTTATTCCTATCACTACCTAAGTTCCCAAGGCTAGGGTCCAGACGGTGTAAGGAAGTCTAATGCACTTGTGGTACATTCTGAATGTAATCTCTGTTGATTTTAGTATAGTAGTATGGAGGTCAGCATTTCTTGATTAAGTTATCTCGGTCAGTCTGTGAAAGCATGCAAGATGTCCTCGTCTGTCTGGGAATACATACAGATGCTTCATCAAGTAAGTTTATCACGCTGGTGTATCAAAGAAAAATATTTCAACACTATTGAACTGATTTGTTTGTGCACTATACTATGAATAATACTAGTCTAATTCTGTTTGTTACTCTTACGATTCTTCAAGAGGTACATTTCATGGAGGGATTTTATAAGCTTGAAGAAACCTTTCTTCAGGGATGAGAGGATGAAGAAATATTTTCTTCACACTGATTGTCTTGAAGGTATTATCCAACATTGGTTGAAAGATTATTTAGTTGTTTTTCAAGAAATTTTAGCCAACAACAGTGGTTTCTGATGTTTTATATAGGAACATATCCTTGTTTTTATGTAGGATTTGAAACTTTGCTTAAAGGGATACAGTCTAGTAAGGTTTGCGGTGAAACCATGTACACAAAATCTCTCTTTGAGTTGTGGTGGCTCTGAAAAGAACTGGTGCTCTTGTTGTTGTTCATATATTCTGAGTTCTCTTGTCTCAGAAGCCACAAGAGATAAGACAACATTAAGAAAGACTAAATTCACAAAAATGTGTTATTTCAGACAGAAATATTTATTTCTCTGGATGTGATTTGTATTGTCTTCATGCCCAGTATGCTTTCAGATTGAACATTATTTTTCTATTATTTGTGATAATTTCCAATACAAGCACTTACATCTGTTTGTCTTTGCAAGTTTTGAAATGAAGGGTTTCAAAAAACATATATTGTAAACTAACCAGATAAATGGAAAGAAATATTCTGCCCTATTAGTTGAAGCAGTGCTCTCTTAAGGTGCAAGTCTGATATGGGTACAGCATAGTTTATGCAAGATTAAGCAGTTAGGAGAACTGTCAGACTTTTATCTGACTTTAGCCTTCGAGAAAGACTCTGCTAGGGTTGAAACGTGAGGCCAATAACAATTTTGGGCATGTTTATCTGGATTCAGACTTTTTATGTCTGCTTGGTGAGAAGAAAAACACTTTTATTTTTTCAGATATGAAGAAATCCTGCTCTTTGATTTACTTCCTGAGGATACTGTGCTAGAATCTCCTTGAAATCTATAACTCCAGGGGTTTAGCAAAAGGTGGTCATCCCATCATTTCAAAATGTCTCCTAAATTTGAATCGTAGTCTCGGACCCTTTTCTCAGCAATGACTTTAACCCCTAGTGAAGCTTTTAGGTGAGACAGATTTTTAAGACATAAAACATGACATGACAAGAAAAAATAAATCCTAGACACAAAATAGACTACAGCTCTTGAAAGAGCCGAAGTAAATTATTGTCTATAATTACAAGAGAGTTTAAAATTCTACTCGTGTAGTTTATGAAAGCCTCTATTTTTTCTCCAACAAATGCGCTTTTTAACCTGATATCTGCCTGGTTTCGCTGTTTTCATCTTGAACAAGGTAGAAATTACGCGGTAAGTTGGCGGCTCCACAATGTCGTCACTGACAACAATAGAGGACAATTTTTACCAAGGTTTGATTTGACTGTCGGTACCCTTTGATGTCATGCTGACAATATTGGCTTGTTGTTCTGCTGATCTCAGACCTTGATAGTTCCGATAATAACCAACGTGGGTTTTTTTCTTCTTCCTGCATCCAGTCGATAGATGAGAAATGAGAAGAGATGCTCACGGAATGAAGGACGTTGGTTGGCTCTAAATTGTAAAATAATTATCAAGATTTTTATCTTTTGTTGAAGGGAGCTAACATCCCTGTGTTATTGTCATGTGGTGCCAGATTGTCTGGGGGAAAACAGCGGTTATTCAGCAAAATTCTCTCTCTCACCATTTTCCTCTCTATCCCTTCAAATCGTTGTCATGGTAAGATAGAAGAAAAGGGGCTATTTGGAGCAATTCATATGGTCTAGAAAAATTGCAAATGCGTAAGTTATGCACTAGGCGTTTTGTTTCTAAAAGTATGAGTGTTTTTTGTGTTTTAAGCTTGAATAGGAAAGTGATTGAATATGGAAGGCTCGGACACCAACCTGTGTTCGTCAATAAACATTATTTAAACGTAACAGAGAATGACAAATATTAAAAGTGCGTGGTAGTTTTTAATTTCATGGAAATAAACTACACCAAGCTTTAAAATTTGAAATATTTAAATTGTATTTCTTTGGTAGAATGGGATTTTACATCTCTAGTAACAAAGTCCGGTTTTAAATCTGTAAGCAATAATTTTGTATTTTGTTTTTGATAAAAACACCATGAGAAAAGAAGTATTTTTCAATGAAAGTTAAAAAATATTTTACAATATAAGAGATTTGGATAATTCCATGGGGTGAAATTTGAAGATTATGGATTTAGTGAAAATCATCTTACTGTCATCTTAGAATAATACTTGAGGAATGGGAGTTTCAGAATTTGTGATTATTTTTTTTTCCAACTCATTATCGCTTGAATCTGTCAGCAATAATAAAATCAAATAAATGAAGCTATCATGATTGAGCATCTGAGACAATAATGAAGATTTTAATTAATTATCAACCAGCCTGTGGTCTCTCCGTGTCTACTGCACTGATTGTCTCGTCTGACATTTTCATTTTAGGCGTGACATCATGAAATCCTTGCTAATGTTTTAGCTCCATTCATCCTGCCTGGTACCCGTGGTTACTAAAATTGCAGACTAACAGTCGCATTTGACAATTATTAAAGCCATTATTACCACTACATGGCAAATTGCTGTGATTTATAAACGGCTAGTTTGTTGTTCATGATTCGAGGAAAGTCGAAGATTGGAATCTGGGTCTTCATTTCTTGTGAGCTAAGCCTTATGGTACATCAATCTTGTTATATAAATAAGATGTCATTACCTACATGTATGTCAAGACATTAATGACGTAGATGTATTGATAAAGAGTCAAGGAAATCATCATGTACACACAACATGTACATGTATGTGAGGAATGTTCTTTATGAGCACCCACAGTTTTCTAAACCCAACCCTTTTTCCCCCTTCTTTGTTTCTTTTGCTAAATTTGATGTATATATAGTCTACCCTCTGTAGATGAGAATTTTAGAAGATTGTAATTAATTACATTGTATCTGAAGACATTCATCATGTATATGAAAAACAACTCCACCCACATCCTTAAATATCCAACTCAACATTTGTTTTATATATCATTGTGTGCCCCGCAAAAGGACGTACTTTATGTTACAATTTGTGTTTCAAGAATTATGAGCGGGAAAGTTTGGTATACATGTTGCCATGCAAAAGTCATTCTAGAAAGGTTAAATTCTGCATGGTATGATATATTTTTCATGTCAGGAGCCATTTTGTTGCTTACATCCTTTTGTTACTCGGACAAACTACTTTATGTTCCCAGCATTGTGCCGGGCACACGATGATATATGATGGATTCTCTCAAAACCAGACCATTCCTGGCTGGGTGATGCAATTCAGTCTTATAATTATTTGATGATATGGGAGAATATTTGACCAGAACACCTTAAAGTAACACCAAACCAAACTGTCAAGATTTTCATTGAAATGAGAGAGTTGTTGAAATGAGTTGTTGAGAAAACAACATAAGAGTAAAAATGAAGTAGTGATTAAGAACACTTTTTGTGTCCATGTCATTGCTAAGATTGTCAACCCACTCTTATCCTTTATTACTTTTTGTTTACTCTCTCGTCTTCCCTTACCTCTACACGGCCCCCTTCATCTGCCTTTTCTAGTCTTATTTGTCTACCTTCTATATGTATTTGACTAAAGGTAACTAGATACATTTGGTCAAATACATGTACCTTTTATCAGGAAAGCATAGTATGTTTGAGAAACAGTTCCTGTCATTGGCCAGTTAAATGATAATAAGTATGTAACTTTTTGATACTTGCTTTTAAAGACGAGAAAGACACTTCAGGGAAATTGAGAACCGCAATTAGATGTACACCTGATGTTAACTTGGTAGGTTCCTCCCCATCAGTGGAGTTAACCAGAGGGGGGCAGGGGGAACTTGGTCAAATCCCTTACCCCCCCCCCTCACCCATGAGATAAAAAAAGTGCACAAATGAATGGTTTGATGCATAGAATAGCCCCTTCCCAAATTACATCTTTGCCCCTGCTTGCACCCCGAAGGGAACATGTCTGGTTACGCCACTGCTCCCCGGGAGATTATTGTGAGCGTCCTTCATTGCTGAGGGTCTTTATTCGTCCTTAATGAGACTTAGTCACTCTGTCAATGCATTAATGCCTTGCGTTAATTAGCAGCATTAATTAAGTAAACACTGTGAGTAACAGACGAATGCACTCTCCCAACAGACAGACACATGCGAATGTTACTCCACATTATAATATACAGTGCTTTAAACCTTTGACATTTGAGCACAGTAGGGGCTGCCTCACCTGACATTTCTCCATTTCAACTTCCTCAAATCCTTCATGAATAATTATCAACAACGTGCACCAATTATTCTACTTGCCACGTGAAATGTTATGTATGCATGCTGCTCATGATGAGTAGATTTGTGATGGATTTCACCAGAGAGAATTAATTTTTATTATTTAACGGTTATGAATACATTGAACGTGTACAGAAATTCTGTAGACCTCAACCCACACAGAGCATTATTAAGTCTTTTCATGCCCTCCAAAGGTCCTCATTTATTTTTCCAATTAAAGCGGGCATTGGAAATTACGATCCTGTTTAATTTGCTGATTTGTAATGTATTTTTAAATTCAGTATAACCAATTGCTATTCTATTTGGAAAAAAAATTAAAGAAAAATGCAAGGTCAGAAGGATAGATTTGTTTTTAATCATCTCATTATTTTTTAGCATGGCATGTACATTTCCTTTCCATCACTCAGAATGTACCTGTTAACTAAACCTCATACATATTCAGATAAAGCTCTTCTAATTGGTTGCAGTAAGCCCCGCCCTTATGACCTTTTATGGTGATCCGTGTGACTGAATACATTTCATGCACACAACAGAGAGCCGCTTGGCTTGAGTGATGTTAAATGCAGCAAGCACTGTGAAGGAAAACCCATGGGTAGTTGGCACGGATACAGATCACTACGGCGACTGCCTCCATTCACGGTACATGAGGACTATAGTTCACCTAGACACATCCATGGTAAGGTCTCTACGTGTGTGTGTGCGTGTGCCTGCATATTCTTAATCGTATGACGTACGTACGTGAGTCAGTCTTGATGTCAAATGTGTAATAGAAAGAAGACGGTGAGTTGGTGATGTTGCACAACACAGCTGCGATCTACAGCAAAGTCACAACATTTTTTTTTTCTCTTCCGGGGTTGCAACTTATATCAAGTTTATCTTTTCACGTCATTTCTGTAATTGGAACAAGGAAACCTCGTCTTGTCATCTCGGATGTTTTGGAAACGGTGTTGAAAGTTTTCTTGAAGGATACAAAGTGAGCGTCTGATCGTCTCAAGGAAGCAAACCAATGCACCTTTGACACTTAAGGACATCTTATGTGGTTGATTAGAAAGTAGAGATGAAACCACTGGTGTAGATATCATTACTTCATCTCTCTATGCCGATCCTTACTCTGTTACCTGTCTTGATCTTGGATATCTTGAAGATGAAACATAGCCATTAGATGAGGATGTAGTTTGAAGAAGCTACAGCATCGTTGATTAGAACAGTATCCTCTCAAGATATAGGTATGTATATAACAAAGCCCACATGTTGCTCCTGTAGGTTCAAGGTTGTTTTCTGTACTGGATTTTAAATTTGAAAAAATCAAATTAGCCGTTGCAAACTGCTTACCAACCAAAAGGACCTGTTGTCTAATGCAAACAATTGTTAATGGCCTCATGTTTTGACCTTGTAGAGTCTTTTTCAAAGGATAAAATGATTTTAAATTTGTATGTGTTTTGTTTTATATTTTATATCCGTGTCTTGTGTATGATGGATCATTCACATTAAACATTAAAACTGATTAGTAGGGCCACAACAAAGTGGGATATGTTGTTAACTATAGTTAACGGACTGATAATGGTTGTATCTTTGTTCTTGTTTGGCCTCCAGGTTACTTCACTTTTTCAAAGTTGTAATAAAGTTGTTTTTCTTTCTCCTTTTTGGACTTTTTCCCCCTAATTGATCTCACTTGGGGAGGGGTCAGAAAATGTGTCAACAAAGTCTATAAATTATTGATAGCAGGAACGTTGACCATGCAGCCTGACGGAATATGACAAGATGAAATTCTTGACCCCTCCCACTGTCTTGAAAGTTCGCTTTCCAAGCCCTTTTAAACCAAGGTGTTGAGATTAATTCTATTTTATATGGCTAATCAACAATAAATATTTATGCGCAGGCTTAGTTACCATGCTAAAAAGAAAAAAAACTTGCTTACAAGGTTAAATTTCTATGCTCAAACTCTGACGTAGGGAAGATGCTCATTTAAGCCCAGAATTGAGCGGTTGGAAGTGCTATGACCTTGGACCATAATATTCCCCCAATTGCTACACAAGTTGTTTGAAATGTAATCCCAATTGAAACCTGTTATTCAACAATTAGGATACCATGAATCTGCAGTCAAGAAAACCCTGAGGCATCTTGGATTCAATTCCTCATTCTCCTGGCTTTCATCCCCAACATCCTGTTTAATTACAATCAAACTTGACAAGTAAACAAAAAAAGTAGTTCAGTTCAACTCCAATACAAACTACATCACCTGCCCTGCCTCACCCCTCATCCCTTACTCCATTTCCCTCATTTTCCTTAGTCTGCATAAAAACAAGTCAAATTGTAAACAGAAAATATGGTTCATTATATCTCCCATACATGTGTTATCCCCACCTTAGAGCACACCGCCCCTCCCCCTCCCCCAACCACGGTGTAAAGAACTCATGATGGACAGTAACAAGAGAGGACACTTTAATGACTTTTGTGTGAGAGGCTCAATCAAGTGATGCAAGAAAATCACAGATCTTTCGCTTCTTATCGATAGAGGATGTCTTTAAGCAAACAGAGAAAAGCCTTCCAGGTCAAGATTGGATTGTTTTACCTTCCAGGGATTTCACGGAAGTATGAAACTTGCTTGTAAAGAGAATCTCTGGAAGAAATTTGTGCAGGAATAATTGATAGCACTTGGCCGAAAAAAACGGATTAAATGAACATTTTGAGCATATGGAAAGGGCCCACTATGGGTTATCTTCGTATGTTAAGACATACTGTTTGTCCATCTGTTTGGTTTAAGACAACCAGAGTCTCAACGTACTACTGCAGACTTTACTTACACATACTAAGAGGTATGAGAGTACTTGTGAAAATGTGTGCTACTACCAATTAAGGAATTCCTGCAAGAACATCTTGTTATAAGTCTTAATAGGACAAGATCTTTACTGGTTTGACCTGGTGAAGAGGGATACACTGCCATAGCCAACACATACAATAGCGAGAACACGCATTTTTACATTCTTTCTGCAACAAAATTCCTGTTCTTCTGCTTCTTTCATGTAAGCTCTGGACCAAGGTGAACATCGTAGTTTAGATGGGTAATTTGATGACTTCAAGCTGTTTGATTGTGTCTTCATCGAGGTCTGTGAGACACTGCTCGCCTTTTTGTATTAATGTAGACAGAACACTAATCAGTGGAGACGTTACACAAGATAATTGTGGACTGAGACACAATTGACCATCAGAGAAGTTTCCTGATGACTGAATGCCACAAGGGCCATCAGCTAGGACATTCAGGTTGGCTCAGTGGGTTCTTTCCCTGCCTTTCACCTCTGTGGACCCCGGTTCGAATCCTGGACTGGAGCCTTGCATGTGGATTGGGTTTTCAGTCCCAACCTGATTGTGTGGGTTTTCCCTATTTGGGGTTTTCCTCCCACATCTAAAACTGACATTTCTTCATCATCTTCTCTACACAGGCATCTTCAGGCCTACGGGTCACAGTTTTAGTCACTTTTGAGGGTCCCTTGGTTTCATTACAAGAAAGATATAATGACAATAATAATAACAATAGTTCTTTTGTTTCCTGCTGAGATCAGTGAGAAAGGTATTAAACCTCGCTCCTTTTGACCGCTAACTACATCACATTTATTCATTTTTTTCATTTACTTTGGTGATGAATTAACAAGTTGTGCCCATCTATCACAACATACAAGCCAAATGCAGAAAAGTTTCCAGAGCTTAAGCAACAGGAAGTATGAGTTATGCAGTAATGCAAAACAACGTTTAGCAACATTTGGCTGAATCCTGTTGCATCAACTCAATTTCTTTCATTGCCTGGTATAAAGAAGCAAATATTCTAATCATCTGTAAGACTCAAATCTATTGCTTGTTGCACAGTTTAGAAATTCCTTCCCTGGTAATCACATTAATGCTATTTCCCCTTATACAGTAACTCAAAAGGTCGGAATAAATCCACTTTTCATATTAACGAGTGCTAAGAAAGATCCGGTCACTTCTCGTGGATTACGTTGGAAGAAACTCAGGAGCGCGTGGGACGATCTTCCAAGATCCTTGAAAATCGTTGTCTCTGTATCAATATTGAATCAGTGTAGGTTGAGGCTTTAGTCTAGCTGTCATGCATAATGCATGATAGTTATGCGGGAATAGATGTAGCATTATTCTGGATATGGCATTCCTTTACATACTAAACTACATTCACCAAGGTCTCGGCTTAATAGACAATCTGTAATTAAAGATACAGTGTACGTAAATTTGGTGGTTATCAAAAATGAGTTTGAACTTTTGAAAGATGGCGAGCACTTACATCCTGAATGGCTGGTATTTCAGACTGTTTTATTTATTGAGGAAGAGACTATTTATTCAAATTTTTAAGTTTTCATTAAACACGCCGTACAACCAACCTTTACAACCAACTTCATCAATTTAGTTGGTCACGTTTCCAAGAAAATGTGGATTAATGGATTACCTTTTTGATGAGGGATTTTGTGCTTGTTCATATCGTGTTAGGCTTATTTTAATTTGCTAAATAAAAATATTTACAGTACATGGGTGAGTCTTTTCCACTTGACATGGCAGATTATCAGATTGGCATAATGAGGTGTATACCCATGTCCGTATTTCTGTCTGTAGATTTCAAGTGATAGTTTGTATCTCAGACACTGTGTCAAGCAACACAGAGAAATGTCTTAACAGAGCGGATGAGTATTTTCAGTTGACTGGTTAATGAGATTGATCAGAGTGTTGTCCCTACGTGACATGAATATACCTGACCCCCACCACGCTGGGGCTGCGTTCAAGCGTTGAATATGTCAGAGTAGTGGTAGAGATGGTGAAACAACCGTAAGATAATTTCATATTAAAGGTAACTCACATTGGTTTTCAGAATCAACGATTTGGTTAACAACTTGGTAATTTAACCCTTTCATCACATTGTTTGGCATAAGGGAGTAACAACCTCCTTCCCAGTGGCCCTTTGTCAAAATTTAACTCCTTTCCTGACTTTAGCTTTCATTACATGAAGACTACCATCTTAGTTATGTCAGGTAATGTTTAGCAGGACATTGATGTCCCGAACAAGACATGGTGTTTAAATGCTCATGCTGAAAAAGACTTGAATATCTGTATTAAAGAATCTCTTTCAGGTTGATTGTTCAGGATACTGTTTTGTTAGGGTATCAGAATGTTAAATTTTACCTGAAGCCGATTCTACACTTACCTTGCAAGAAGAACCAGTTCTAAATATTCATGTCGTCAATTCTATAGAGGGTCATGTGAGAATTGAGTGCACAGACTTGTAGATGAGAAATTGCAATGAGGTAGCATCTTTAAAGAGTCATCATGACTGCATCATCATCTTCATCCACTTTAAGAAACCCTTGTTCATTTCAAGGCGGTACCATTAGATGAGATGCCATGATCACTTGTTATAGATGCTCTTCATCAGAGTTGACTTAATAGACATTAACAGGATTCAACCACACATGGATCCTTTTAAGCATGAGTGTAAATTACTACTGGGGATTCCAGAGACTCCCCTGTGTTTGTGGATACACCAGCCGTCTCCTTCTAACGCCCACCCCCCCCCCCCTCCCCATGTATCCTTCCTGGTGAATATGTTCACCTTATAATAACTAATATTAATAAATACCTAGGACAGTTTGTGGATTCTGATTGGTCAAAACGTGATCACGTGGGGGTGTATTAACGGCGATATAAAGACCGACTAACAAAACAAGAAAGTATCGCCGAGAAAGAAAAGTTACAAAATGGATGATTTTAGCCGTTTATTTCGTTAAAAAGGTATTTATTAATGGGAATAACAGTGCGAGGACCCGGTCTTCACTGCTTGGTAATGACCGGGGTGGTGGCTGGCCGCTGTTAACGACCAAGCCGGAGGCGCGGTCGTTAACAGCGGCCAGCCACCACCCAAGGTCATTACCAAGCAGTGAAGACCGGGTCCTCGCACTGTTATTCCCTAAATAATAATAACAGGCATTTATATTGCACTTTTCCGATGCATGATCAAGGTGCATAACAAAAGAAGGGGGAAAAATAACAGGCAAGAATAAAAACAAAACAAAATCCAAAATCCACACATTGGGAAACAAATAAGTCTTCAGTTTACTCTGAAATGTTACTACACAAGAAGAATCACAGACAATAATTGGGAGACTGTTCCAAAGTTCAGCAGCAGAGTGAGAGAAGGCATGTTTGCCATCACATAATTGTAGGCTTTTTTTTTGCTCCTTTTCAAACTGACTGCTTCTGTTATGGAAACAAACTTGTATGTGTTTGTATGTGTAGTGTTCTCATTTTAGCCTTTTGAGAAAGACTGGTAAGGTCAAACCTCAGGCCATTAACAATTTTTGCATTGTTAGCCAGTAGATGTTGGACGGCATATACCCGTCGCTTCGTGAAAACACACAAAGCGTAATTTCGGGATGCCCGTCCTTTTCATAATTTCTCGAATAAATCATAAATAAATTGATGAATTGATCATAAAAAAACACATTTGATGAAAGTTTAACTCATAATAAATCACAGGAGGAAAGTACAGACTTAAAAGAATAAGCATTGTGCTTTTTTTTTTGCAGTTTTGAAATGTGATGATCCTTTTGTGTGATTATCTCCAAACAATTTGACATGCCCGTCCCTTCGTGAAAACATTGACGACATGTATACACACCATTAATTTCGGAGCCAGCAAATGGGCGATGTTTAAACATGCATTTATGTAAAGTTTGAACACCAGAACAAAGGTCGCCCAGACATGTTTCTCAGCATGCACATAGCATGTACTCAATGTGCTTTGTTCCGCCCACACAAAGAGGACAGAGGGTGCTGAATACTTCGTCAATTTTTACCCACTATTTTGGGGTTATTGTGTAATCCCTGAGTCCACACCTTTGTCCTTTTGTTTCAAGAGGATTTTGATACATAAAGAGGCTTCCACCATTGTTTGTTCATTGTATTTTGGCTCAATGGAGGGAAGCCCAAGTGAACCGAGTTTTCAGCCTTGGTTTCGGATTGAGGAACAATCCTCGCTGGTAGCTCACAGCCGAGGTTTTGCAATTCATGGTGTGTGAATTTGACATTTTCTCCATAGAGGAAACAAAATCCCGGTGCTTCACAGAGAATCTTTGTTCTCGTGTATTTGTCAAGTCAGGGTTTATATTATTAATGTTTATTTTTTTTTTTTTTTTTTGGGGGGGGATGCAAATTGTCAAGCCATAAAGGAAGAAATAGTTGAACTTACTGTATCTTTAAGCTGATGTGTCAGATCTTAAGAGGAACTTGAAATGAATTTCTGTGTTGTTTAGTGTGTGTTCTTTTTTTTTTAGAAAACGAACAAACATCTAGTGCCACCAGTTTTAGAAATATCTCCGTCCTACCCATTAAGCCTTAGAGATTCAAAACTACACGTCAACCGTGCTATGCTATTAAAAGAAATACTATGCATAGGAGACACTAAATATGCACCCTACTGGTCGAGTAATTTCACCCTCAAAATGGCAGAAAAGGACGGTATAGTAATGTGCCTGGAGGGGTTCCTTCAGAGAAATAGTTAAATATTTCTAAAACCTTTTTATCTCCGTGGAGTACATTTATCCATTAGCGAAGTCCAGCTGTTGGAGTCGTTCAACCCCAAGTTTCACAAATTATATGTGTAGGTATTTTAGGGCATACATTGTCTGTATTTTGTTGCCAAAGGGTAAATAGCTACTCTACTACCAGTTGGTATTTTCAAATTAAAAAATGGTAAAAAAAAAATTGTAAAAGTATTTTTTGTAGGTTTGGACTGTTGACAATGTTAAGCAATAAGGGGGTAAATCTAGTAGGGAATGCAGGACAGAAACCAACAGGCATGTGTTTTCTCAGGATTTTCCCTGATTTCAAGAATTTCTCAAAATCTCCTGGAGCGTTTCAATTTTCTTGAAAGAAGTAAAGCAGTCACCAAAGGGAGAAAAAATAGTCCACATTATGTCTTAACATGTAGTGTTGTATTTCTGGTGATGCAGCCCTCTGAGTCTGTAGCCCTCTAGAATCGTAACATCTAGAATAAGGGGGAACCCAGGCCCACAAGCCATTTATCAGGAATTTTCACATTCATCCAATCTCATCCCTGCAACATCGGTGTATCTTCCACAAACCCCTAAATATTAACAAGGTAGGCTTGTTTTTCACTGTCAGTGTGAAATGGTCTGAAGAGGCTGTACTAAATTGCTGTTAACGAGATCAGACCGAAAAGGCAGTCAGATTGTTGGCGTTGTCTGGAATCTTAAAGCTATATTAAAAGTAGCATGGTGCAGTTAAGACAACATCATCCCTGAGTTTCAACTCATTAAGGTAATTTGAAATTTATGAAACATCATTTTTTTTTCATTTTATACAGAGTAATTTAAAATTAATGAATGAAGCTGGCTGAGGTCTAACATTTTTATTTATATTCCATAAATTAAAATTAATGAGCGAATCTGTCTGGAGTCTAGACTACGTCTAGGTTTAGTCAAATCTGTCTCCACTGACCAGATATTTCTGGCAATTAGTCCCCAGGCTACATCAGTTAGGTATCATTAGTGGTATACAGACCCTACTTGATTAACCAATCATCAACATCATGATAAGAAAACAAGATTAGCGATTAGAACGAGTTGGCCGAGTCCTAACATGATCCAAAAAAACAAGGTCCCAGAAAATGTCTTCATTTTTATGTTTCATAAGACAATTTGATAATCATGTGGAATCCTTTTCTTAACTAATATCATTATTGATGCATCATTAGACTTGTGGTGAAGAAGCTGCTGTGGAATATGGAAGGTTGTGGGTTCGAATCCCACCTGAGGTGGCTGAGGATCTATCAAACATCATTGAAAATGTAAAGCACACACTATATTAGAATGAAAGCTAACTGACTAAGTTGGAACTGGTTCCAATCCTGGGAGATATTTTGCAAAATGCATTTCATAAAATCTCATGCTCTTCTTTCAACAACGAGAGCCATTTCTTTTGATGATATTTTTACAAGATGCTTCTTGAAAGCTGGAGGATTGGAATCGATGGTTGTCATTCTTGTGCCATTCCTTTAAGATCTGTTTATTCATCTATTGGACTGGACATTTGATATAATTGAAGGAGGTTATGGTAATGAGAAGCAGATTAAGATGTAGTAGTTGCATGCTGATGAGAAATGGATGTTGCAATACGACACAAAGAGGATGCTGTTAGACAACTTCCTCTGGGTTTTATGACATGGACCGAATTTCATGGCTCAGTTTACGGAGAGCAACAAAAAAAGTTTGCAACAACGGAAAATCCCACTGCTTTATTGTTGGCGTGTTTCAATGGTTATCAAGGAATTCCACATGCACGGCTATATATTTTATGCAAATTGTATTGATAATGGCGTCATGTTTCGACCCTAGCAAAGACTCTGCTTGTGTCAAAATTTGAGGCCATTAAAAAAAATGTGCATTTATACAACAGGTCATGTTGGTTGGCGAGCAGTTTGCAATTAGCTAATTTTTTTTTTATATATACACCTGTATATATTTTATATAACTGAAACAGACAAAAACTAAGATCTTCATGTTTAACTTTCAACATTAATGTTTCCCCCTTTCGATCTAAAATTCAGATTTTCTACTCAACTTGATCAAAGTGCACTGTCACTTGATGTATTTTTAGCAAGCGCAGCTAAATTTGAATACTAGAGCAATGCTGAAAATAAGACAGGTGGTGTCAATATTTAGGCTACGGCCATTCTAGATTTCAGCCTAGGAATACCCTGACTGAATAACAAACACTATAACTGACCCACATCTAGATGTAGATGAAGTCCAATCTTACATTGAAACATTGATCATCATGCCATGGTGGCAGTTTTCATACTAAATACTCGGCCTCTCACGACACGCTCTGCAATCTGATCGCTGACTACCTTTGGGGGGCCGCTGTGTTCATAAATAGCTGGGCGGTATGCATGCAGTTCAATTATGAACTTACATGTGGCACGGTTAGCCAAGGTGCCGTTGGCGTGTCACTCTGTACAGCATTGCCCTGTAGCCATAAATTATACTGAATCAAGATTCTATTTCAACGTGTATGTTTCTCAAAGATCATGTTCATGTGGTTTTGATGTATATTTTGTTTGAATTTTAATTTCCAACGAAACAAAAGATTTAATTCTAGATTCTTGAATAATTACTTTATGTGTCATCATTGGGCCCCCACCCTTTGTCTCCCTCTTCATTGTTTATCGCTTGCATCTTCTGACTGCTTTCTACATCTCTCTTTTCACTTCTTTCCCCTTGACTGCTTCTGTTACTCCAGTATACTTGTGTTGTGTTATCATTTAGCGTTTGAAAAAGTCTTTGCTTGGGTCGAAACAGGAGGCCATTAACAATTTGTTTGCATTGTCCCCCATGTTACACTGTTAGTTACAAGTTCAAAGGTTAACACTGACAGAAAATTTGATGTGAATTTTTTTTTATGATTCATTTGGCATTTTGTTTTTAAGTGTCAGATTCCGAAATAGGAATTAAAATGTGGTAATGTTATGTTTATTTTCCTTGGATTGGTACATTGTTTTTCTGGGGTTTTCTTTTGTCAGTTTTTGTAGTTTTAAAAGAAACATTCTGAATCTAAAATGTTTACAAACTTACATGAGTTTTTTTTTAAATCATCCAGAATTTACGTTGTCTCTTAAATTTCAAATTCAAAGTGTAAGCATACGTTATAAGAGAAAAACACTTTGTAGAATGGTCAACTTTTTCCCAGGCACTTTGTAAAAGACTTTTAAAAGGTAAAGAGGATCATCCTGATATAAGATTGCTATCCCATGCCAAACTAAGACATTTAAGTTTTAAGACGCTCCCATGAGCATCTTCAAGTCACGACAATGATGAAGAAAGAGCCTGTATTTTAACAACGGTGAGACCATCTAAAAAACATCTACTTTCTTGCAGACCCAGCAAGTAAAATCAATATACAAATGATTATAAAAATAACAAGTGTATTTACTCAGCGGCTGTTATTATATTCTGGAAAAAAATCTCGAAGGAATCCAAAAGAAATCCTAACCAAAATATATCGAATAACTTGCAAGAATGTATTACATAATACAGTACCAAAATAGTCTGATTGAAAGCAAATAAACCATGTTGTATCCAGATGAAAATAAATAAGATAGGGATATCGGAATAAACACCCACACATATCTTATTTCAGACAAGAGCATTTTTACTGTCAACTTTCTGTTTCATGATAGAGTTTGACAGACTTGGACAATCACCAGGCTGGCTACAGTAATGATGGAGTGGTCACTATTGGTCATTCTAGAAGAACAAACTACAAGTAGCTTAAGTAACTGATGTGATAGAACAGGGAAGGTTTTCTGACCAATCTTTTATCTCAATTATGAAATGGTAGAAGCTGGTACCAATCATTTTGTGAAATATTTTCTTCTGAAATGCTAAACTACAAGTAGCTTAAATAGCTGATGTGATAGAGCATGGACGGTTTTCAGATCAATCTTTTATCTCAAATGTGAAATGGTAGCAGCTGGTACCAATCATTTTGTGAATATTTTCTTCTGAAATGCTGAATTCTTGGAGAAATCTTGTTTGAATCCAACCTTATTACGAGGTCTTAGGAGATGCCTCAATCATCCAGACAAATAGTACTGTCAGTGGGAACCTTGTCTGTATATTATGTTGTATTTCTTTGCCTTCACACAGATCTTTTATCAATTCCATGCCTGGCTACAGAAGTAAGCATTATAACATGTTGGAGGAAATATAAATGAATACAATGTAGTTCTTATTTCTATCAAACAGTTTCATTTTCATGTTATATTTTTTGAAAACTAGAAGCTTGAATTTAGTATTTGCCAAACCACTGATGTAATCAGTCATTTATTGTTTTTGTGACTAGTACATTGAAAATGGATGTACTCTTCCAAAACTGGTGATTTATTTTCTTTTTTTGTCTTGAGAAATAGAGGATTGGAATAAATGTTGATTTTCAAAACTCAACGATGACCATTCCTTTAATTTAAGTACCATACATACATTACAGCAAGATGAGTTAAATCTCCACACTGCAAATGTCATCACATTTCTCTGGGTGTATGAGGCAGCTAGTGGGGAAAGGATTGGGGGGAGGGGTATTTGTCTGTCTGAAGTTGCTTATTCCAGAACATATTGATTTCTTTCTTTGTGAATGTCATCTTCACCTAATCACATTTGGGTAGATTTAATTATTTTCACCAAAATCTGCAGTCGTCTTGTGAGAAGTGATGAAAATCTCATAAAGATTGCGCGTTCGCTGACTGGAAATGTTGTAGATGCTGGTGAGATGTGAATGGGCTTTCTTTGAATAGTCTACTCAATGGACAGCTGGTTATTTGACTCAGCTTCCTCTAGGAATGTTCTTTTCTGTTATCGTGTGTTGCAGTTAGTCTAAAGAGAGTAAACGTATCGGGTAGTTTTCCACAACATTACCACTTATGTACCTTATCTTGATTCAAAGAGTGTAGTACTGTTATTAGTTTTTCCCAACATTACAAACATTTTATTTTAACAGATGTTAATTTTTGCATCGGGGATAAAGAATATTATTTGTGTTTTTTTACCCATACACCGATGTGTGTCAAGCACTGTATACTCAGTACTTTCCCCGAGTCTTGTGAAAAAAATCCACAGACTATTACTCAGGTGGGATTTGAACACTTGACTTTTGCCTTCTGGAGCAGATGTCTTACCAACTAGACCACAGCTTGCCCGGTATCTAGTGGCCATTACAAATGTTGTGCATGATTTTTTTGGACATTTTCTAGACACTTACACCACAGCTGTATCACATCTTTAAGTTGAAACATTATCCATAATGGAAACATTTGGGAATATTACATTTCCGCGGCGTTTCTTGTTTCTCAGAAAATCTCATTTTAGAAATTAAGTTTGTAATAAATGTCCCCTGCTCTGCTCATTACCACTATTGAATTTCACACACAGCGTACATGAGAGCTCGCTTCTTTAATTCTGTACCTCTTATATAGAGAACAGCTGTATTGCCAGTCCAGTTAAAGGGAAAAACCATAAAAGAAAAGTGTAGTTAGACAACTGTAAATTTATATGTGTTGATACTTGTGGATTTTAGCTGTTTCGGTGCAATTTTGAGTATGTCATTTGTGGATACTTATGGAGTTTAATTGGTTCCATTTTTTAAAATATTATATGTCGTTTGTGTGGATATTTTGTGTGGAGTTTATCTCACTCACCTTTAGGAAAAGCAAATCATTTTGTGGACATGCCGTAGAGGGACCTGTCACTGTGTGTATATCCACAAATTGTTTACACTATATTCACTAGAACCCCATCAATAAAATTCTGTACCTACACGTTTTTTTGTTTTTTGACATTTCGACATCTAATTCCTGATTTAAAGGTCGATTGTTTGACTCGGTAATTTATTTGTCTTTTTATGTCGTAGAACAGAGTTCTAATTGAAGTATTGTATGTAATACAGTTATTGGCAGACTTACCTACTGCTGTTAAAATGTTGGTCAGTGATGGTTTAAATGTTACGTGTATTTTTGATGTAGAATGACTGAGTGGTAGATTGTAGATACGTGGATCGTGGATCAGCATACTTGTCAACAATTTGTAGGACATGTGGGATCAGGACTAAGTGCCTCTGTGATGTTGTGTCGTGTGACGGTTGTTTATGGTTGTTCATGTATTGATTTATTGCTTGGTGCTTTTCATGTGAAAATAAGTTTCCTTCTGAATGGAATTGACTTGAAACCGCATTTCCTTTTAAGCTCCTTGTTGTTCGACTCTAAAGACTGGCAGAATATATCAGCTATGAAATGTTTTATGTATTGGACTTAACATGGGTTAGGGTTGCATTATACACTGATTCAATTTTATGGGCTTTCTTAACAGACAACGGCTTAGCAAATTTATTTGACAAGTATAAATTGACATCAGTGGGGATTCTGTCACAGTCAATAAATCTGATGGTAGTGCTGGTAACTTTTTTCTGCGTAGCAAAAATTGTCTGTACTTAGCAAGTTTATACATGCACGCTTACATACACAGGTTCATACTGTGTTTAATAGATTCCTACTTCAGTATCACACATTCGTGTTGCCCAGATGCAATTAATACATCTATAAAATTGTTTTTACGGTACCCTCTGCTGACTACAGGATTCAAAATGGCCACTTGGAACCAGCATGCTTTTTGTTCTTGTGATAAGACATCTGCTCGAGAATGGCAGGGGCCCTGGGTTCGAATCCCACCAGAGTATAGTATGCATGTGGATTACTCAGGACATGTGAAAGCACTGAGTATAGGCCTACAGTGTTTCAGGCCTCGATCTTGACAAAAACGGGGGCAGACCTTTGCTGGCCAAATCAGAGAAATTGTACAAGGGCATGCAGGCCAAGTTGGTAGTGACAGTGTAATTTTTCCAAAGGGCATGAGGCCAGTGGCCTCGGTGGCCTCGGTTAAGATCGAAGCGTGGTGTTTATAACTCATCGGTGTAGGGTAAAAACCAAAATAATGTGTACTTAGTTCTGGGTGGATTTTGCAAACAAAAATCAGATTTCTAGCAAGGTTTTTCTCAACTGTGCTCCAACTTTCAGCTGAATCTGATGATGCGCTTACTTGAGAGACCCACAAAGAAAGTGTGAAGTACAACTTTTGTTTTTTCTTCTTTTCTTACAGGCTGACAGTTTATCCAATCAAGAGAAAGCTGCCATTTGTATTCAGTCTTACTTCAGAGGTTTTATCGCACGCAAGAAATATGTGGAAATTCTATATGATCAGTTTAACAAGGTATGTCATTGTCAGATAAATTAACTCCTAAGCTCTCGGTAAAATTTGCCAGTGTGTTGACCAATCATTGCAGGCTGGCATAGTTTATATGTCATTTAAAATATAATGGATGGTATTGAATGGTCAGACAGTAGGAGGGTTGACTGTGTACTGTGTAGATGCATTCACCGCTTGATATCATATTGAAGGCTGGCGTAACTTAACCATTCTTCAAAACCTCAGTGGATGATATTGAATGAAAGAGGAGGATTCATTATTTATTGCCTCTTCTAGTATTTCCTCTCGTTCAAACATGAGATGACCAATCTTGCTGTTTTCAATTAATGCCCTCCTCATTTCAACCAGTTTCTGTATGTATTTCTTCTAGTACAACTGTGATCTACATAAATTCTGACTTACCTTTAAAAAAAATTGTTTTCCCAACACAGACTCCTGTCACTGGAAAAGAAGTGGCATTTAACTCAGACTAAGACACATTTTCTCTTCCCCTTTCTTTTTTTTCCAAATTGTGAGTTGTTTTTTGGCGTCCAGCATTTAATTGAATAGGAAGCCGCCTTCCACTAGGACATGTGGGTCGTTCATCTGTCAACTCTTGCCCATCTTAATATTGATGCTTTTTTTTTATAGAATGGCGCCCCCTCCCTTCCCCCCCCCCCCAAGCCTTAAGGGAATCTTAAAGATGCAGAGATTTTTCTCATAGATACATACTAGAATCTTGGTTGTACTGCAAACCTTAAAGTCTAGATTGTTTTCCCGCGATGCAAAGTTTCAAGTCCGACTTGTGCGTACTTTCTCTGAAAAAAGGGAGAAGTTTTGCAAGAGTAGTGGGAGTGCCGAGATATTGACCTCCAACTGTCCAAAGATGGATTGAAGAGTCAGGAAATTGAAGATGAATTATTCATGTCAAATGTCAGAATCGGAGGAGAGTGTGTGGGAAGGCTGTGCATTTATCACAGAGAGGGAAAAAAAGAGCCAAGACAAGACTTTTTTTTTCTTCTTCAATATCTGCCTGTAAAAGATATTTTAACTCATTTAAACCTGCCGTTATTTACCTCACTGCCGATATGGGGGATTTACTATACAGTGTGCCTTCTAAAGGCCACTCGACCAGAAAATAAAATATTTTGAAGGGAATCATTTCTATTGAACCTTGAATCGATAAACAACATTTTAAAACAGACAAGATTAAGAATTTAATTTCAGTGGCTTCAACTCGACCTTAAATAATTGAAAACATGGATGCACAATGGAAAACATTATGCACAATTCATAAAAATATAAGTACTTCACAGTGAAAACATTCTAAGAGTCTGGGGAACAATATTTTGAAATTACCAAGAAAAGTACCTTCAGAAATGGAGATTACTGAAGATTACACTATTTTGAAAACACCTACGAAGAGTGGAAAACAATCTTTCATTACTGTTCAAGCCTTAAGGTTTCATTCCCGAATCCTCGCCTAAGGTTTCGAAAAACAATCGCACTATCCTGAGATCACTCACAAACACTCAAGTTCCCTCAAGAAATCATTAGCTTGAAAGAAAATGAACATATCTCTGACACTTTGCCCCGACTTCATGTAAATATCCCTAGCCGTCTGTGTTTACACGTCACGTTCCACGAACTAACACCTCTGTTATTCGTGCCATGACTAAGATACCTGATCCCACTGGTTTAATAACACCCCCCCCCCCCCCTCCTCATGATGCAAGACATGTTGTCTGTACGAGTGATAATGTAAGATGGAGAGAGGCCGATGTGTACATCTTGAGTTTATTATAATGATGCGGAGGTACCTTCAGATGTTGTTGATTATCGTCTGGGGCCAATTTCATAGAGCTACTTGCTTAGCGTAGAATGTGTTAACTTTGCAATTGAAGCAGGTTACCAGCCAAAGTGCCATGTGATGTTTATTACCTTTGGCTGGTCCCTGACTGATTATTGCTTATGGCTCACATGATACCAACCAATCAGCAACATTGTCTACATGGACATATAGAAATCACACTGCAACCAAGTCAAGTTCCCTGGTAGACAGTTTCAGCACTAAGTCTCAGTTGAACCCCCCCCCCAAGATAATGACCCTCCAAGCTAATAAACTAATTTCAGTGTTACTTCAAATTCAAATAAATTCAAATTACTGACTAAGATGGTCCAAGGTACTCCCTAATTCAATCTTCCAATCCAAGGGAATTTTGAAGATGTCCGAGTCTTGTTGGAGTGGCCTAAATTATCTCTACCCCTATTTAATATCAGTTTGACCTCGCACTAGTGTGACAGTCAACACACAGCAGCAGACCCAGGCGTTAAGAGGGTACACATCAAGTGAAACCAATCTCATGAACTAGATCCCGAAGAGCTAGAAAATGTGAAATATGCACCACTACAAATCAATACGTCAAGAAATTGACACATGGATAAATGTAAAGATATGAAGAATACAACAGCTGCCTAGGACTGCGTTGTCAACAGGAATGTTCCCCCCCTCTGATGTAGGCTTTAGTCAATACCTTTTGGCATAAATACACCCGGTTATTAACTGGATAAACCAGTCATCACATGTTTCACTTTAAAGGGATGGTACAGACCTTTAGTATGATGCAGCCATCTTGTTATGGCTTAGCAATGGCCATGTTAGAATGAAGCGACTGTTGTTATGGCTATGGCTGTTGGCTGCTGCAGCAACATTTAGGAATAGGTATTTGCAGTGATCTGACTGCAGCTCAAATCAAAGCCATCAATATGGACGTGGCAAATCTATGATATGATTTGTTCTAAGTTTCTACTTGTACATCACCTATTACTCTTACAATAGCAAGCGTGTGTATGTACATGTACTTTAACTATGTTGACCTTTGATCGTTGACCTTTGACAGGAGGAGGAGTGGAGAGCAGCAAGGACACAGAGACAGGTAGAGGAAGGAGAACTTCTAATTGAAAAGTAAGTCATCTTTACTCCTTGAGACCCAGGAATTAAGGATTTTTGATCAGACTTGTTGGAGCAATGTCACCCAGTAGATGTAAGGGTATGTGACCATAGGCTGTCACTCACAGATGAGTGAAACATTCGGGGGTTGTCTACAAGTGAGTTTGCTTTTTCTCTCATGATTCTATCCACCTCAACCATCTACCCAATCAGGTGTGTAGATGCAATGCATGACTTTCAAACATTTACATTTGTATTCACCTAACAACATTACACGTGTCAATGTTGAAACTCTGCAAGGAGAAATTGCCATGTCCTTTCAAACTAGCTCCAATCTGAATCCGTATACACATAGAAATTATATGAATAGCTGTAATCATCGACCACAGAAGTGGTTGAACAATCTTAGCGAGATGATAAAGTCTTGGGAAATCACTGGCCTCTGTGGAATCATTGTATCCATTGAGGAATCCTATTGATAGCAAAGTTGAGGTCATCCAGTGAGGCCATTGACCTGAGTCAAAAAGTCATCTCAGATTAATCCTTTAGCAACCAAGAAATCTCATCCAATTTATTTTTGGAGATCTCCTGCATCTCGTATCTTTTCCTCCTGTGGTTTTAGTTTTAAGGAATAAGAAGAAAACTCTGGATGAGGAGGAGAAACAGTTGCTGTTTAGCTACCAGCTGGAGAAATATTTTAGCAAATTCCATAACAGACTGTTGGGGTTGTGAGGTGGTGAAAACAGGAATCAGTTGTTAGTCCATGCTGGAATGTCCATGATGGGTCTTGTCAAGACTGGAACTGATTGTGCAAACTTCAACCCTAACTGTCCCAAGTCCATCAAAATCAATCAGCTGAATATGCTGGATTCCGATTGATTCAGTACACTACCAGATTGAAAACATTGGTTGATTTTGATTGAGTTGGTCTTTCAGCAATTTAAAACCACTGGTTGGTTTCTGTAGAGTTGTTTGAATTGGAAGCCTACTGTACCAAACCAGTCAAAATACTCCAAATGTTAGTGATTGATTCTGGTTGATTCAGTACTTCAGCAAAAAAAAGCATTGGTTGATTTTGTTTGATTCAGTACTGTTGCATATTACTGTCTCTCAGTTGATTGATTTTGGCGGATTTGGTATGGTTTCTAGCAAAAACAGCTAGGGAGTAAGGGTTAATACATGTAAAAGCATTACACGTATTGGTTTGGCTTCTTAGAACATCTCATGGTAAAGTCTCACAGTTTATAGACAGTCAGGGAAGTATTTCTTTTATATGAGTTTCTACAGTTGTCTGTGTTTGTACAAGTCTTGCAAAACCTGTCCATAAAGGACACCCTAGAGAATGTGAAAGTGGTCTCCGTATCCCATCACTTAGATAAAGACAAACCTGTGTAAAGTGGACACCCAGGAGACTTCAAAGTATAAGACATGTTTCCTCAGACCTCAGTGTCTTGTTTGGATAGTACAAGAAAAGCCTAACTTTGCATCATACTCTGGGGACTTGTGAAAAAAAGTGGCAAATTTGTATGAACAGTTGGATGTATTATCTTTGCTTTTTTGATCTTTTAAACAGGTATTCATATAGACTAGCCTGTAACCAATGACAGTTTTCAATTTGGAGATGTCTTTCATATTGTCATAATATTTAGTGGTGTGCATTACTGCATTGATGGGGGGAGGGGGGTTCCCTTGCCTCGTAGAGTGGGTGCAAAAGAACAACAATTGTGTTGACAAAAAGGTCATTTATCAGAGTTTATGGAGGGTGACATTTACGTTCCTTCGTCGTCGATTCCTGTCCTTACTTAAAAGACATTTCTGATAGATCTTTATTCGCCGCCATCTTTGTGGTCAAACGCAGCATCGAACGTAGCTTTTTTGACCTCAGCACGAGGGTGTCCTTTCCTGTACTACATGCTCATAGTGACGTCATACGCATATTATAAAGTCTAATAAAATGTAAGCACAACGGTAAGCTTGTATAATGTAAGTACAGAACAGTGCATGTAATTTAACAAGTGCTTTTAAAGCTTTACAATTACACATTGTAAGCAAAGTGGTGTGGTAAGCGGAACAGTTAGCACTATTATAAACATTCTGCTAAGCAGTTTAGGAAAGCTCTACAGTAGGCATGGTAAGCAGAAGGTTATTCGGTAAGCAGAATGGTAAGAACTGCATCAACTGTAAGTGTTACAGTAAGCGCTGAGATACGAATCTTGATGAATTTGACTACAGTACAATAAGGCCCTTTTTGAAACAACGTCTACGGCTTAGGCTCCAGCTAGGGCCCCATCAGTGATATAAAAAATGTGTGCTTTTGGTACGGGGCTCCAGACAGGTGGATGAAGCCTAAGCCACAGCCACAGCCAAAGGCGATGTTTCGAAAATGGTTTAAGTGCAGGAGAGACCAGTAAAGCCATGAAGTTTGACCCATTTGTCTCCTGACCTATTTGAAGTTTTTTTTTTTTTTCACAAGGAAACTCGGACCCTGGGATGTTTTTTTAAAATTGCTTCCCTTGAAAGCTTCCGAAACAGCATATCGGGAGCATGTGGGGGTGGTAAAAAGAAAACATACGTGCGAGCGCCTGAGATTTGATTGTAACCTTTGGGTGTTTTCCTACAAACTGAAGATGACTTTCCCCTTGTAAATATTGATACAAGTCTTTAAAAACACACGCAGACGTGTCAAAATAAGAAGCAAGCACAAAAGCCATGATTTCACTGAGGGATGGATAACAACTGGTGACAGGTGGTAACATTTGATTGGGGAAAAAGAACAACGTAGTTTGGTTTACCTTGAAGATGGAGTTGCCTTGAGCTGGAAGTTGTTTGGGGAATATGTCTCCTTTTATTTTGCTTTTACCACCAGGTCATTCCTGCGGCTTTTCTTAAAGAACTATTTGGAATTTAGCATGAAATGAGACATTTTTATTTTCTGAAGGTTGCAAACTATTAAGTCCGTGGCATGTCTGCTTTTGCATCATTGACTTTTTTATATTTTTCATTTTCAATTCTTTTAATGAGGTTTGGTGATATTATCTTCATTCAAATGTTTTTATTTCCTTTTGCAAGCATAACAACCTAAACTTATAGTGTGATGTTAAAGAAACACTTCTCTGTTAAAAAACCACTAGACTGTTTTTTGGGCATCAAAACTCATCTTATACCAGTACTGAATTTTCCGTTAAATTTAAATGGTTGATAAATTTGCCAGCATTTAAAGTAAGTCATGCGGCATTTCCTTTTTACACCCACATGAAATTAACTGGGTCAGATTATTGCAAAGAAATTCTGATGCTTTAATGGAAGTGTCTATTTCTGTGGTAAATCAGCCTTGGCCCTGAAGGAGTAAAATACAAGGAGTGACATGTTCCTATCCTCTTCATATTTGTTTCTACTTCGGTAACTAATTTATAATTAAAATAATTGAATCGTATGGTGGCCTTGAAATGCCATTAGGCTAAAGAAAGCTGCTAGTTTTAGCAGAAATGTCTGCCTAAATCTAATCTAAATGTTTGCTGAGTGGCTAGGTTCAGGATCATAAGCAATGTTGTTTTAATCTTTAATGGATCACCTTCATTGGATTGTTTCAGTTTAATCCAGATTATACCAGACAATATGCAAATTAATGTAATGTGCATGAATTAATCTAAATACATTAGTTAGAATTCTACACACTTTAGATATTAGTCTACAAGAGACCGTGCAAGTCTCGAACATATTCAAACAGTTTTGGGAACCGCAGGTTCCCTCGCACATTGCTTTAATGCATGAGGGCGCTTCAGCAGGCCTTTCACGTTCAAATAACGTGCAAGACTTGCGCAGTCTATTTATAAATTAACATTTGGACCCACTTCTACCTCTGCTCCTACAAATTCATACAAAAATGATTTGGAGCTTTGTAAGGCTGCAGTAGTCTAAGTTTTAGAGGATTGACACCAGATACCTAAAAAAACATTCCAATGAAGTATTGAGTTGTTATTTTTTTTATTTATTTTTTTATTTATTTATTTTTTTTGGGGGGGATGGTCAAATGACCTGGGATGAAAAGAGGTTTGTTAAAACCAAAGATTATGGAGTGTAAGATGGGGAACTTGGGCTGAAATGTGAAATGTTCTCTGGACGCCATTTCAGCAAGTAACTCTTTTGGTGCAACAATAGATCAGACAATGCCCATTTCAATCAATGATATATCAAAACATTTGCTTGCTGAAATGGCACCTGCACATTTTTCACGCTCCATCAACAGATAGAGCTCAGCTCCAGTAACCCATCTTGAACCTTAGGCGCTCTATAATCTTTGGTTAAAACTGCTGTTATTTCATACCATATTCAAGGGGAATTTTAAGTAAATTGTCTGTGCTTTGTACTTACATGATCTATGGAGCAAGGAGCTTGTTTATATATTTCTGCAGTCACACCATAGAGCTGGTCATGACCAGGAAGAAAAACTCCTTCAGTCCTCCACACATTTCTCCAGCCCTCCACAGTTTTTTTCCCCAATAGACTCTCTTCACATCCTGCACATGGTCATTTTGAATTTACCTCCCTATACCTGACCATGTATGGTACAACAAAAGAATCAGTAACAATGGCTGTTGCTTACTGTTCCATCATCTGCCAAGGGGTGGGAATGATGTGAGGGGCAGGCTGTACCACTATAATTAGGAGGGGTAGAAGGAAGGCTGAGGGGAAAACTTTTACTACAATAATAGTTTGCTTTCATTTTAGGTAGTTATTTAGCTTGCTGATTAATGAGCTGTTAATTAGCAAGGTGGTCATGTGTCCTTAATGATGTCATTTTTTATATTATTAATGTTTTTTTTAGTATAGTGTTTTTGGTATTGAACTATTACTGTAAGGTTTACCTTATTTACATTTTGGGTCAAACCTCCGATGATCCACACAAATCTAGTAATTTATGATCAATTTCCAGTCACATGATGTCTGAGGTTTTGTCTTGATGTACGTGTCTCATCATGAATGAAGCTTTATGGAAGTACACTTTATCGCCCCCAACCTTTCTAACGTCACCCCCTACCCACTCAAAGCTCAATTAAACCTCCCTGCTCCCTTGGCCTAAAGGTGTTCAAAGTGGCTGATGTGAGCTCGCTTGTGTTTTTTTCATCGATTCACCTTTACATACACAAAGCTCTTAATATGTAATGGGCGGAATTAGAGCATACAATTGATCAAGATTTATGCTTGGCTAAGAGGTTTCCTGTCTTATTGTAGATTTCCTCTGGCAATTTTTTCACTCTCCAACCCGTGGGAAAATGAAATTGTATTTTAGGGTTTGGTAAGTGATTTTCATACCTGTGCATAAATTGAACTATCCCAGGTGGACACCCATGAGACCTTTCTTTTGTTCAAGAGAAAAATCCAGTCTTTTTAGAGAAGGATTAATGATCTCAATTTTTGTCCGATCACAAATTATCTGCCAAAATAGGAAAATAAAAATCATTTATTGTGTTAACTTTTGTTTAAAAATAGTCATCCTATCCAAATGACTTTCTACAACATTGGATTATAATGTTCAGTTTTTTTCTCTATTTCAATTCATGAGTCCCATAATTATTTAAATTCCTGTGAGAAGCAACATGATGAAGATAGGTCCTTTTCAAATGACTTTCTACAACATTGGCTTATAATGTTCCTTTTTTTCTCTATTTTAATTCTTGAGTCCCATAATTATTTAAATTCCTGTGAGAAGCAACATGACGAAGATAGGTTCTTTTCAAATGACTTTCTACAACATTGACTTATAATGTTCCTTTTTTTTTCTCTATTTTAATTCTTGAGTCCCATAATTATTTAAATTCCTGTGAGAAGCAACATGACGAAGATAGGTTCTTTTCAAATGACTTTCTACAACATTGACTTATGATGTTCAGTTTTTTCTCTATTTTAATTCTTGAGTCCCATAATTATTTAAATTCCTGTGAGAAACAACGTGGTGAAGATAAGTTGTCATGGATAACTGAAGGGCTTTGTTTTCAGAAGGTCTTTAGAATGCAGTAATGGGTGTTTGTTTACATTCTGTGGTTAGAGACAAACTGTGCAGAATGAAATTGCCCTAATAATGTTCCACCTTGAACTGCTATTATTATCTCTTGTCATTCAGACAACTGCTTTTAGTCTTTAGACTCGTCACTCATTGTTTATTCAAACAGAGTAACGCACGTATGAAATTGAGCGTTAAACATTGTTTTACTTGCATATTGCTCATTTGGTTACTCTTTTAAGTTTAGTTTCTCACTAATAAAAAGTGACTGAGTGGACGCAATAGTTAGTTGTTATTTCTTATATTGAATTAATTAATTTAATATTGAATTAATTAGTTTATTATTAATTAACTTTAGACATTAATTATTAATGTGTAGATTTTGTTCACGAAACTGAATCCGCGCTCTCTTTTTTTTTCTTGATTAAATTAAAACGAGAGCAAACTTTCTAAAAAAATGTTGAAGACCAATATTTTTACTGCAAGAATACCACACTTAGCTGTAGACCTCAAAACAAAACCCCCATATTCTTACAATATATAACTTAAATTTCATTCTGTTGTACATATTTCAGAAGTTGGCACAGTTTTAAGCAATTTTTAAAATGCAAAATCCGTTAAAGATTTTTACAGTTTTATCACACTTTTTGTCCAATTCCTGAGTTCTTGATGATTGTATGTTCCATTTCATGACTAAACCTCATGTATAATATTCATGATATGTATACCCTGCGAATCAATATGCACAACTTGAGTGCTTTAATTGTGTCAATGGGTTTTTATACCGTGGTTTGACTGTCATACAATCTGTAATGTATGCCATTGATTACTACTTAACGCTGAATCAACGCAATGGATTTAAGAGTCACTGCTCATAGTTGTTAAGTGGGGGATTTGTATGAGACGTAAATCATCGTTTTCTTTTAACCGATTCGACGAGAAGGAAAAATCCATATGCAATGTAAAGATGGTGACACACTGTTTATATACCAGGACATTGCCTGACAGGCAAGTATATCTGTAGTTTATATGAGAATTGATTTGGTTGTCGTTAAAGTGCATCTATTCCTTATGGTTTCAACTGAATTGTCAAACAGCAAATCGGAACACTTTACCTAATGGGGTTGGTTCACTTTCAAAGGAGACAATTTCAAAATGGTTGATGTTTTGACGTCAAATTTTACTACAAACCGGTCTTGAGTAGAGGTTTTTCTTCACATGTCTAGTTGTCTACTTGAAACAAGAAACGTTTCTTTTTCATTTTAAAAAGGAAACTTTTGGTGTGTTTTTTCTGACTACAGACGGCTAAAATCTGAACTGCAACTGAAAATGCCCTTTTTTTAGTTTCCATAAAAATGTATGTACTGGTTTAGTTTCTAGTGGTGAAACATGTTTATTCAAAACATGTTTAAATTAGAGTTTCACAAATCGCTTTGAAACACAAATGATAGCTTAAAATTTCATCTTTCTTTACTGATCCATGTTTCATAAAATTCACATGGGAAAATATGGTGGCTTTCTAGAAGCGGAAATATCTAAATTGCAGATGGGGGCTTTTGGAATCCATGACGGATCGATTGAGAGAAACAGGAAAAGCCCAATTGAGGAATGCAGCATAAGACTTTTACTCTTATATTTACCTGAGACTCGCCCCCCTTCTTATTGTTGGAGAAATCCAATCTTAGTAACAGAGAATTAATGGATGGACGATATTGAGCCGTGCCATCTACGGACCCACTTAGAGCCAGCTAGCAATGCATATGTTTTGCCAGTTGGGACTGATAGACTCACGAGGTGCTACCGAACTTTCCGGCGGTCGGTTTTTTGCATAAGTTGAGGGCAGAAGAGGGAGTTGATCAATACGTAGGGTTGGTTTTTGCGCATATTTATTGACAAGAAGAACCTTTGTGAGACATAGGGGTCACTATGGTAATCACAGATTTGCCAGCATGTGTTATATGATTTTAATTGTAAATTTACAAATAACATACAAATTGCCAACTTTGCACTGAGTGTGAAGTAAAGCCACAGATGGAATATGGACAAATAATTATAATCAGTTAAATTAACATTTCTCATGAAATATTAACTGTAGGATTTGTTTTTGTGTTGATTTTTGTTCATTTGAGCTGATTAGGTTTGAACCTGGTGAAAAACATGTGTTGGTTAGACATCTTACTTCATATGAATCCAACAATATGTTGAAAAACAACCTGTAAAATATCTTCAATCTTACTTCAATCTTATAAAGTTCACATTTTTGAGAGAAATGTTTGACACCAAATATTGGCTCATATTTTGAAAAAGACCTTTAATGAGGCCACATATCTTCCTTATTTGAAATCCTCATCAGGTCACCAATTGAGGATCTTCCTCAGAGGTTGTGGCAAGTTTCCTATGTACTTGGAGCTGTTTATGTTACAATACTCTTTAGTTATCAAAAGTTATGCAGCACCTAATGTTGATGAAACATTTGAGTTTATTGTCATTTTTTTTTTGCCAAACGCAGGGATAGTTGTGTCTTTCTCATTATGAATATAAAATCTTACCGAATTACAGGTGTCATACATAGGCTCTTGTTGTTCAATTTATTACAAAGAAGAAACAGAATTGATCTGATTAATCACCATGGCAACCCTGTACCTTGTATTTTCCCTCCTCCCACCCTCAGACCCCTGAGATTTAGGCGGAGAGTGCGTATTAAAAGTCAAATTTTAAAGCTAAACTCTTTGTAAGAAATACACTCAGATCAAACAAGATTTCCAGGCATTTTGGTTGTTTAGTTTCATTTTAAAATTTTCTTTTAACTGATATATTTGTGAAGCAATATGTACTCGATGATTTCCAAATCCATTTTGAAAAAAAGGAGTTGATATATGAAGTCATTTGAATTGCTCATCAGTCCACATCTATCACTGTTTTAATGTTTACTAAAAGAACCTTTAGGAAAAAGGCCAAACATGCAAGAATATAATTGAGAATCCATTCTTAATAAGAAAAATTCTAAAAGGTTTCCATGTCAAAAACTCATTTTCTGTTTTAGGTGAAAATTAACATATCAAAGAAAAGAAATAAAGTAAGGATTTAGACTCTGATAATGTCAGTCAATGTGAAGAGGAGTTTTGACATCTGATGCATTCTTGACTCGACTGGTTTTGTTTGTCTGTCTTAAATATTTTCAAACTGAACTCAGAGGCTGGAATTATCGCTGAAAATCATATCAAAAATGTCAAAGTTTGGAGGAAGAATCTTCAGTTGATCTTCAGATATGTAAAAGATTTTTCTTGCAACTCAAGTTTACCTCTTGTTTTATTTTTCTCTTAGGAATATTTTCAATTATAATAAATCCACATTAAAACTCGTTTAATGTATGGCTATCCACACAGCTTTACTTTATCTCTTCATTTATGCCATTTGGTCCGACCCGAGATGGTCTAGAATTTAAATGCGGTCATAAATATTCTGGAAAATGTCACCTTTTACCAGGCTACTTCTGACACACAGATGAATTTCTTCCTGTTGAGTAATGATGCAAATCATATCGATTCCTCCTGTAGCTGAACACTGATGCTAACTTATTTACTGGTTCTAAACTATAATTCAAACCTACTATTCATTGAAGCCAATTCTAACTCAAAGCACTTCTGAAATCGATATTTTATAAGAAATTCCAGTAAAGCTTTCGCTTGAATGTGAGCGTCTTTTTACGTCACATCTTTTGAGCAAATCTCCATTTCTTCATTCTGTTACATACAAACAGGTCTGGGTTTTTATTTATTTTTTACACCTTTTACCATTTCTTTTATGTGTGTGCCTTGGGGTTTGAAAGGTTTGGAAGCTTCTAGAATTTATCATCAGTTTTTATCGATGACAAAACCTCCTCATCTAGAGTGTTGTTCAAACATTACGACAGAAATACACCAAGTTTCCATTTTGGTTCAATTTAAGGTGCACTTTTGAAAGAGGATGATAATGGAATAATTCGTGTGCACTTTCAAATCCGGTTTTCAGGTACTTGGAATGCAATTTCTAATGCATGTGCACATTTTAAAATTGAGCACCACAGTAGCTGAACGTGACTAACATTAAACATGTGCCACTTTGACGGCAGACATGAATTTTTATGAAGACACATATCTCCGTCATTCTCAAAAAAACAAAAAATCAACCTCAGTCGCAATGGACTGCTGTACTTTTTTAACTTTAGGAGACAAGAGCAGAATAAATGGCATGAATGATGTGTTAAGAAGTACTGACTGAAGTGACTTCATGAAATAAATTACACTTTCTGAACCAGTTTCATCCAGTTCCATCCAGTTCCATCCAGATGATTGTGGTTACAAGCGGTTTTGATAATAATTCATGAAGTGAGCCAACATTTCATCACTCAGCGCACACGATGCTTTTTTTTTATTCCATCTTGGGTAAGGTCAAGTGGACCTCCAGGTTTGATGCAGCTGAGTCTTGAAGACTCTTCAGTTTCTTTTATTATTGATGGATAATCATGTGATCTTGTCGCTAGGGCAGCCATCTTGAACATGAGGCGTTGAACTCTATTGTGTCGAGTCACTTATGAAGATGGTTGAGAGCCTGTGCACTATCTATTATTAAAGGATTTTTTTTTTTTTTTTATAGAATTAATAGAAAATGAAATACATTTAGGACTACTTGAATCACAGGACAAATTTTCATATAACAAAAAAATTAAAATTGTGTGCAATCACAAAATAAGTCATTATGATACAAAATGCAAGGGAACTTACTTGAAAACAATACAAGAAAACACATTATTTTCACATTTTACTGTTTGTAGATAAGAGCAAAATTTTGTCGTAGTTGTTTACATCTGTAGAGACTGAAACATATGGATTGAAATGCTTCTGGCTACATCTCCCACTCCTCAGATAAAAAAAAAACCCACAAATTTTCGAACAACATTTCTGTGATTTCTTCACAAAATCACCCTAAGAGAGTTTGTGAAGAGTTCGTCAAATTGAAGGTTTTTTTCTTTTAAAATGTTAAAGATGTTTTCAAACATTTATGCCCAGGTTTTTGTTGTAATGTAGTGGGGATTAAATGGGATGAATGTAGAGTGTTTACATGGCTAATCAAGTAATCAATATATTCAGATACAAAATACATGTATGGAGCCCAGTTAAAATAATTAACTGTGTTAATTAAACTGTTCATTCAACCCGTATGAATGATTTGGGTCAATATAAGTCAAGCTGGAACCAGGTCGCCCTTTTACCTTTTAATGTCTACTGGGCTGCTACTAATTCCTGTCAATTAATTAGAATACACCTGAACAGAGAGATGTTAATTAACTCTTCACTTTCAATGTTCATGTAACACATGAAGCATGGTCACTAATTGTTTTTGTTAAACTAGATAGAGTCATCGGTGTAGATCAATGAGTTATTAGATTTCCACCGAGATCCATTGGTAAAAAAGCAGGCTAATTTAAAGATGCCATACCATCAAATTAATACTGGAAATTTTACACTCGACACTTTGTATATTTGTGCTACAAAATGTAAATATTTTTCTTGCTCCTTTTTTAAATATTCACACTTGTAAAGGCGCACAGTTTGTCTCCATAATCAGATCACACCATTTTTGGGGTGAGGAGTATAGCTGGCAAATCTCTTAATGTGATTTATTTCAATTCGATACCGAAGAAAAATGTCCACAAATTTGATCAATCACACGTGCACGTAGTATCTAATTGCTGAATTACCGTTTGTCTTCCTCTCCAAGTGAGAGGACATGAAAACCAAGACGTAATTAAACGTGGTCGGGCAACACGGAGAAAAACCAACCACAGGAAAGAAGGAAAAAAAGGCGGTCAGGAGATTACTGCGCTGCGAGGAGGAGCCCCTCTCGGCTAATCGGTGACCGGCTTTTACCTGGAGGCAGTATTTATAGAACTCTTTCTTGCTGATGGGGAATCTTACTAATGAAATTGTGGAGTAATTTGGCCTAAGGGTTGCCATGGTAGAAGTACAGCAAAGTTACCGTGCAATTCAATAAGAAGCGTTCATGGCATGGTAGAAGGACTGTGGGTCTAGGGGTGCTTGATTTTTATCACAAAATGAAAAACCGGTAAAAATTAGTTCATTTTTTTATATAGCGGAGATGCCTAGTTTTTTGTTAAAACTGGTACACCTTCCGGCGTAATCCTTTGCCCATAATGAAAACAAATATAAGTTTCATGGTGTGGGATTTGTGAACTTTTCACCTAGGTTCACTCCTATTGGATAAAATGGTATCAACCATTGCCTATCTGTCGTCTGTAAGCTGTTACCATTTGGCACGCGCCATTAACCCCCAGAGGGGTACTATAGATACTTTTGCACCATTGCCCTTAGGCGTCTCTCGTAGTTGGAATACAGAATCAAATTTCTTGAGACAACACTGCATGTCAAAGGCTGATGACAATTTCCGATCGTCTCAGTACCATACAATCATACAAGGGTTGTTTTAAGACAGTTACTTACATCTAGAACTGCTACTCTCCACTAGGGATATTGAATGTTTTTAAAGCAAACATTTTTTTTTGGAAATTTGAATTTCATGAATTTTGAAAATCCAGTGACAGCATTGCATACCAAAGTGGTATTAAGTACACTTGCAATCTGAATATTCAAAGGTTAGAGCAGTAGTTTGCAAACCGTTTGATGAATATTTATAAAAATTTATATTTAAATGATGTGAGTTTAATATTCACAAATCAGAGCAAGGAACAGCCTTGGTTTGCAAACTTTTTCATGATTATTTATTAAAAGTGCAAATTCATTAGACTGGAATGAACCGACCCCAACAGAGGATAAAATGTGGAACTTTGAAAGATTATGTGAATATTAAAATTTAAAAAAAATTATAGTAAATAAAACAAAATTCAAGACAGATGCAAAGACTCTGAAGTCACATTTGAAATTTAATAAGCAACATTTGAATGTCCAACATTCGTACCAGAATTAATCATATATCTTGAGGCACGATGATGCATTTTTTTAACACTGAGTCACTCTCCTTGATAACATTCCATCATCAATGTTCTCAAAGTCTCTCTCAATCCTAGAATCAAAGACACAGAATTGCAGATGCACAATTTCTTTAAGTATATATCGATCTCAAGTGTTTTCAACTCGAGCCCCTTTCAAGTTGTCTACACGCAGTTTGTTGTTCACAGTCTTCCTTACAAATCTACTCCTATAGGGGTCAAAAAGTCATTTTTTTTGTCACGTTAAGAAAGGCGACCCTGCAGGTGGTAAGGCAAATTGTTCTCAGAATGAGGTTGTTTCCATGGTAACGAGATTTCATCCTCTGGCTAGATTAAAATTCAACTTTTGTTCCACAGTTTTTTTTCTTTCTTACACAAGAGGCTACTTTTGACCACACGTAATGAACTTTATTGAGTGGAATATGTATTGATGCTACCGTCAGATATCAAATTTGACATGAAGACAGTTTGCGTTATCAGCAAATTTCTGTTTTTATTGTAACCTAGATAGAGTTATAATTTAAATCTGAAGGCTTTGGTCTTAAACATTTCCCCACATTGAGTACCTGTACATGTTGGATTGAGCATATCGGTGTATGGGTTAAAAAAACACAAATAATATTCTTTAGCCCCGATGCAAAAAAATTATATCTATTATAATGGTTGCAGTACCCGCTGCTAATAGGATTTAAACTGCCTCTAGCTGCCGGGCAGTCTCGGTGGTCTCATTGGTAAGACATCTGCTCTAGAATGGGAGTCGTGGGTTTGAATCCCACCCAAGGAATATGGCTGTGGATTTTTTTTTTTTTTTTTTTTTTATTATAGGACTCGGGAAAGTACTGAGTATACAGTACTTAACACACGTCGTGGATGGGTATGAAAACACAAATGATCATCTTTTTCACTGATGAAAAGAAATTAATCTATTATAGATTGAGCATGTTTACATGCAGAAGGTCTACAACTCCAGGTTTTGTCATTTCTGTGTGAAAAGAAGTACTGCAGTGTGGTCCACCTTTCTGTTCAAATTGTGAATTGTTATTGGAAATAGTCAAGAGGAACCACTTCCCGTGTCAGAGATCTGTGCCCAAGGGTGTGATTGCTCTTGCCGCATTCCTGAAATCCTTTTGTACACTCTCTAAATGTAAAAGAGTGCAAATTTCACTCTCTGGCCCTAGTGGTGTCAGTTTGGTGTCAGGGGGGAAACTCACTGTGCATCACCCTTTTTGAGTGAAATTGGAGCGAACTTCACTATGACTCAAGTTGAAAATACCCGTCTTTCACTATAAAAAGTTGTCTGCCATACGGCTCTTTGCAAGAGTGGTATGGTGGACAAAAACAGTGGTTTTTCATTCTTTTACATTCAGAGTGCAAGACACAAAGTTTAAGGGATTAAAAAAATATCAAACAATTTTTCTTGATAAAATATACGTTAATTTCTTAAACTTGCTGATATAGTTGTTACATTTTGACAGTTTGATCCAATCTGAATCCAAGATATATATTATTATTGTTATTGGTTTATTAAAAAACCAAACATTGCAGCCCAAAGGCTGAATTCTGTTTACATAACAAAAAAATACAAAAAACATCAAAAAAATTCATTACAAGACAAGAAAATTACAGTATCAATATAGACTTTTGGTTGGATTTTAATTTTTGTACTAACATCTTAAGTTGATTTCATTTCCATTTTTATTTCCTTTCTTCTGCAGTCACAAGTTAGAGCTAGAATTTGAAGAGAATCACTGTGTGCGTCGGAATAAACTCCAAAGGTTTACTGCCCATGTGATCACGTAAGTGTTCCACCAAGAGACGTTTCAGATTGGTTTGTAACGAACCATTTTCCCTATGATTTCCAAAGCACCATAATATATCCAGCCATCTTGGTTTTGTTCTGATGATTTCATATCCAAAGAAGTGAGGCTGGAAGTTTGAAATAGTCTAGTCCCTATTGTGCTTCAGAGCTGTACACATTAAGACATACAGGGTACCAGACGACTGAATCTGGAAAGATGCTGCCAATCCCTATTAAGCCACTATCTTCAGACCTGGAATTATACAGAGGCCTTGCCCTCTGTTGCCCTGGTCTTGGCCTTGGTGCCCCTTGAAAAGTTTCACATAAACTTTCAGATTTTCCAGTGGAAGTGCCCTTTGCAAAATGAAAATGGCTGTGTCCTCTTAAAGATGAAATTCCAGGTCTGTATCTTTCTTAATGATTTCTTAAATTTAGAGTGCACATTTTAGATGAAGAAGACCTGCACAATTGTTATGTCCACCTCAAACACAGACCCTGGTAATTTACAAAAGACTCAAAGTTGCCTGGGGGCTTATCCACACTTCTACCAACAGAGCAATTTCTTACAACTCATGTCACAATTTGCCTACCTGGAATGTTTTATTGGCATTGCATTCTAATCAATGTCACCTTTCTTGTGTGGGTGATTTATTATTCATACTTTATTCTTGAGTAATTATAATGGGGGGGGGGGTGGGTGCTGCATTTACCGATAAGCAATCCCCCTGAGTCATGAAATCAAGAAACGACAAAAGTAATTAGTTACACCTGTATGTGACTGCCTCTCAGCTCTTAAACCTCTAGACTTTCGCTCTTCAAAAGGTTAGTGTTTGGATGGGAGACCAATTCTTGTATCGGTACGGTTGAGTGGTTAGCTCGTCTGGGGTCTTAGAAGTCATTGGTGTACACTCTGATGAGATTGAGTCTGTAGACAATGATTAGTGAGAATAAACCAACATGTCCTTTTTAAAGAGTCACTACCTCTTCATAGGAGATTAAAACATCGTTTATCAGTGGCGTGTCGTGGCTGAGCGGTCAAGCGTACTGGACTCAAGCTCTGGTGTTTCTGATCAGCAGAGTGTGGGTTCGAGTCCCGGTCGTGACACCTGTGTCCATAAGCAAGACACTTGACCATTATTGCTTTATCCTTCGGATGGGACGTAAAGCCGTAGGTCCTGTGCATTGTGTAATGCACATTAAAAAACAAAACAGGGGGGTTGCAAGAGAAGGTGCTACATAAATGCATCTCATAATTCAAAAACTTCAAAAACCTGTCTTCAAAAAACTATAATAATAAGCGCTTTGAGTACCTAATTGTTGGTAGATATGTGTGTATATAAGACTCCAGTATTATTGCTATTATTCTCAGTCAGATTTAACTTCTTATAAGTGGACTTCTCATCCAAAGAAAAGAGGCTTCACCATTATCTTGATCAGCAGCATTTTGATCTACTGATCTTTGTACATTTGATTTATTTATTTTTTCTTAACAAAGCGCTAATGAATGTAATGACTCATGAGCCAACAGCTCTGGACCAAATTTCATAGAGCTGCTTAAGCACAAAGAGTAACCAGCCAAATTACCATCTCATGTGTACCATCTGTGACCGGTATTCTGCGTATTTGTGCTTAGTGGAAAATTTTAAGCAACATTTTGTGCTTAAGCTCAGCTCTTATGAAATTGGACTCTGTTGGGAATAGCAGACAGGCAACAAGAGTAAGACAAGAACCCATGATCTCTGACATTGTATATCTCAGTAGTCATTTTAGCCACTCCACCACAGAGAGTGCTTGATGATAAGAGGTTTGAGCCTAATTTTATCATGAAACCACTGGTTTATCAATTTCACACTGGGATACCACCGTCTGTCTAATTAAACACTGAATTCTAGATTGGGTCAAAGCGTAGGTCAAACACTCCTGAGACTGAGACTTGTTTGTACCATAGCAACCTAGTCTCATTGATTGATGGTTTGGAGGATGTAATATAGAAGACCTTCTCCAACTCAGTTGAAGAACTCTTAGGCTCTTGATCAAGGTCCTTCATCGTGTCTTCGCTCCCTTTCAACCCCATACATCAAGGTCTTTGATTGGTTTCCGAACTGAGATGTGTAGACTTATTAAGATTACGGTCACTGGCCTTACGTAGGAAAAGTACATCACCTTGAAGTCACCCTAGGGCTTCCTGATTGGGGACATGGAGATCCTAATTGGGTGAAGCGGGGTCTAATCAGGGTAGATGTATATCCCAATCAGGATAGCTTGGATGTTATCTTAGCCAAGGGTTTCCAGATTAGGAATCATAGATTGGGAGAAGAGACTGTCAGTTAGAGTAGAGGTATATCTCAATCAGGATGGCTTGGATGTTATCTTAGCCAAGGGTTTCCCGATTAGGAATCATAGATTGGGAGAAGAGATTGTCAGTTAGGGTAGATGTATATCTCAATCAGGATAGCTTGGATGTTATCTTACCCAAGGGTTTCCCTGATTAGCAACCATAGATTGGGAGAAGAAGGTGGCAATCAGGGTAGAGGTTTATCCAAATGGGATAAGTTAATCTGAATGGGAGATTTTTGAGACGTTAGGGGCGCCCCAGTAACCGGTCCTTTTCTATTGCTCTCATAATAGAAAAGGACCGGTTACTGGGGCACCCGCTAACGTCTCAAAAGTCTCCCATTATAATGACCCTTGTGAGTCCCAGAGCATCAACAGTGCTTGTTGTTACAGCATGTTAGTTCTAGTTAGCAGGATATGCAGTGGCCTAACCAGGCTTTTTCATTTGGGGGGGGGGGGGGGAGACATGCCTTTTGTTTTGATCTCTTTCTCTTTTTTTTTTAATGGGGGCTATTTAATGTATCAAACCATTCGTTTGTGCATATTTAAAATCTCAAATGGGGGGTGGTGGTGAGGGTTCTGAGCGAGGTCAAGCCCCCTCCCCTTCCCCGGTTACGCCACTGAGGAAATGGCCAGTGGTGTGTCTTCTGTTGACCTCAGTAAGGTCATTGACCTCTGTAAGGTCATTGTTTGAGCCGGTGACATCATTTAAATGAGGATCATCGGTTGACATGATTAAGATACGTAAAACAACTACTCCTCAATTAATAACAATAATAATAACTAGTTTTTATATAGGCCTAGCACTTCATCTACGGGCATCTCAAGGCACTTTTTATTATTTTTATAGGACAAGTTTTTGAAGTTTCTTTCGTTATGAAACCCATTTAGGTAACACCTTTAACAGGTGGTGAGGGGCATTCAGCAGCCACTGCCAGAAACACCGGGGCAATAAGTGTAATTGGGTTCTTTTATGAGCGTTACACAACACACGGAACCAACAAGGACAAACAAAAAATGATTATATGTCTTGTGTTAAGACCAGGACTCGAACCCACACTCTGCTGATCAGAAACACTCGAGCATGAGTCCATTGACTTGACCGCTCGGCCACGACACGACACCCAGCTAACCTTTAAAAGCTAAAGTAGATCTGAATTTAGAATTGAATTTTTAAAAGTAACTAATAAAAAAATAAATACTTTTCTTTTTATGTGAACTTAAATAGTACCTCACTGCAACAAAGAAATGAAAATCATTTGCCATAAGTAAAAGATATTTTTAGTCTTGTATTATTAACTTGAATACAACGTTACAATATATCATGGCAACCAATGGTCATCCAAATCCTAATTCCCTGAACCTCCTCCGCACCATTGGGACTTTCTGGCCAATCCACCCTAAAATGCCGTCAGCTAAATTCTTAGCCATTATGGCAATCCTTCCTCACAAATCCCTATTGTATGTGGCGAGTGAAAGCGCCGATTTGTGGTCACAAAGCTGTCTTGCTCAGGGGTACAACGTGAGATTCATTATCGCAGAAAAGTTGTCAGGTACGATTGTGAACGCTGATGAATTTCACTCGTCAAGCAAAGCAAATTCATCTTGAAATGTACAGTTGCTTGTTGATTAACTACACTCTTATCTAATGAGCTGGCTTCCTCAAGTCAGCTGACGGAACAAGTCAAATTTACTGACCACAAACATTTCTTATAGCCCAAGGGCTGATATCAGGGAGTGTTTCAGGGAGAATTCTTTCAAAGTTGCTTGGAGTTAATAAAGTTAGCTGAGTATTACTAGCAGCACTTTGTTTATTTCTTTAGTCATATATTTATTTACTTTTTAAGCAAACTTGGCATAACAAGAAAGTTAAACACTCAGTGATTTTGTATTACAGATTAAGCAAATCATTCATGTTTGTTGAAAGTGACATTCAGCTCACTACACAAGTTGTTTTGGTTGTTACCTGATAGTTTTTTTTTTTAAATGTAAATCTTGTCCAAACTGACTGCTATTGTGAATTTACGAGAGAAAAAAATCTTGACATTATGTGATGAAGCATTCAGGGCAACCACATACTGAACTTGCCTTCAAGCTTCAAAAGCGTGCGTGTTACAAACACAATATAAAGTAGAAGGTACACTTAGAATAGTGTGTGATCCCAACAAAGAGACGTCAAATGGTTATGTCTCTCTGTCAGTAGCTTGTATCACTTCAGATTTGAACCAAATCCTAGTGGACTGATATGTATTAACATAGATTTCTCCATCTAAACTCTTCATGAATGCTTTTATTTGAAGCTAACTATTTGTTTGGGTTTTTTTGTTTGTTTTATTTTCTTCGTTTTTTTTTGTCCATTCCAAATTGTAAGCACCTTTTCTGTATGAAAATCCCTATTTGAGTCTCCACCAAAATGATTCTTCGTTCATGTTTGTCTACTAGCCCTGAAGCAAAAAGTACTCTCTACCTTTCAAGGAAATAGTCAACGCATTCTTAAAATCATCCCAGACGGTGGAAAACCCATTTTTTACACCTCCAGGAATAACACATTTTAGCAATCTCGGCCGACTGACAAAACCCAAACTCTTAGAGGTTAGTCGATGAATACAACTGAGCCCCTTTACCCCCCATTGCTAACTTCCCAAAGGCAAGCAATGAAACACACCACAGCTGTCCGATAAAACTCATCCTCCAAACATCTGCATGGATTAAAGAATTTCTCCTCCATCTACCCCAAGGCAAACAGTAAAAGCAAGTTCTCTCCCCTAACGGAAGAAAAGGAGAAGACAGGGCCTTCATAGGAAAGGGGTCGTCAGAGGTAAGGCCTGCATATTTCTCTCCCCCATCGATATTGACGTGTCTGATGGATTGCCCCACAGGATCCAGCGTGCCTGGAGACGTTTCAGACAAGGAAAGCTGAAGACATCCCCGCGTCCCTCTGTAGAGACTGACCCAGATCATCACCATAGTAACGGAGGAGGAGGAGGCGGCCACAACGCCGATGAGGATGATGATGATGATGATGATGATGACAAGGATGCCAATGGTAACAGGACGAGAGAAGAGAGAGACGTTAGCTTAAGGGAAGGGGAGAGGGACCAAGTAAAGAGACCCAGCGGACGAAGAGTCGACGGGAAAAATTACCAAGAGGGAACTTCTCAAGACTGGGTCCCAGCAGATCCAGGTTAGTCTATTTATAAACAGGTTTGTGATGAAGTGTTTATCTACTCCAGCATTCTTCTCTTCGTTCTGTACATACCCTGATATTTATCTCAGTAAATGTTAAACACAGCATGATCTGATAACCTTCAACAAGTAGGGAAGATGCTTGTACGATGCATGACCTACATGTGACAGAAGAAATCTCAAGATCTTCCCCCAAATCTTAAAGCAAAATAGTTGCATCTTTTGAAATACATGGAATGCATGGTTTACGAAGAAAAAGAAATTGTTGTTTTTCCTTAAAAAAACTAAACATTTTTGTGCCGCATTTTATTTTCATTGTTGATGTGCTCGTTTTTCCTCTTGCTTTAGTACTTTTTAATGTAATCCTTGTCTTATTTTATCTATCTATATTTGTGTGTGTGTTTTGTTTCTTGACAATGTTCTGTAACCCATGTGCAATTCAACCTTTGGTTGTGAAGCATGTGTGAATAAAGACCATTCTTGAATTCAACTGAATTGAATAATGGGTTGAATGCGCACTTTTGAACTATTACATTTTATATACTTTTCTTCGCTTTGTTATTGTTATATTATTTTGATATTGTTGGGTTTTACAAAACACTGCTTGTTGTCTTTACTACTGCTCATTGTTCATGATGTGATGTATCAAATGCTCCTTAGAAATGAAAATATATTAAATTAGCTCTATAGTATTTTTGACGTCAAGGGATTCAAATTTGAGTACTAATATTTATTCCAATATCTTCATGTGATAACTTTTTAGGCTTATATCTGCTAATGAGATTAAGTAGCTCCTTGTGAAAGTGAAGGAGCAAGTCATATCCCATCTTAAGAAATTGAAGCAATTTGACATCTTGTGCCTCCTTGATTTCACATACCGTTGTTTTTATGAGTTGATTATATCCAATTACTCTGAGAATTATCAAGATGAAGTTACGGTTTCCGTTTGCGCTGACTATAATTATCATGCTAGTACTTCGTAGCAGAGCTGTAGATGACTCCCCCCCCCCCACCCTCATCTTCCCCCTCCCCCCCAACACGCACACAACAGCTTGAGGTGTTTGAACCCGGTGTAAAATCACGACTCTTGTGTTTTGTTTCATTGCCTAATGTGATGATTATTAATGTGAAGTGTATATACGCAGACCGGATCTTTTGTTTTAAGGCGCATCAACACACCGAGGAAGCAGGAGATGTTCTAAACTCTGGTTGCCACGGTGATGTGATGTCACTAGTGGATTATGTTGCATGTTCACTCATGCCATCGTAAAGTCAATACCTTGCAGTCTGCGTTTTTCTAACTTGTGTTTGGCGTAACTAATATAGGCACTAACTTGATTGGAATAATCCAAACGCCCCACAAAGTTTAAGTGTGTATGAATGCCTTGGGGCTTATTTTAAGTGAATTCTAGACTATCAAAATAAAAAATTGCTACTGTTGACAAGTTGATGAGTTGGGGATAAATGTCAGCTTCATACCAGGTGTTTTTTCTTATTAACTTTAATATTAAAAAAAACTCCCTCCATTTTTCCAGCTTTTTTTGAACTTTTGAACTTTATCTGCAGTGATGTTTTTTAAAGTATATTATTGGTTTATAGAATGTTCATTGATAATGACAATAACAGATTTGTGTTGACTATTTAAGTCATTCTAAATAGAATTGGATTTTGTTTGCAGTGTATAGCTCAAAAAGGATCTTTGTTACTAGTACCCACAAACTAGTACCTTTGTGCCTGTAGCATATGCTAGCACTAGCAGCAAATGCAAATGTACTAAAACTCTAGTACTCACACACTAGTACCTTTAAAAAGTAACCAATGCACGAGGTACATTGTTTGGATTGAGTTTCCTTTTAACAGGTATTAGGGACTGCAATTTATTAAGCTATATAAAATCGGTGGTTTGAAGTTTGACCCAGAGGTCAAGGTCATGCCAAAGGTTATGATGAGGTCATTCCATTGATAGACTCTTAAACACCAAACCGATCCATGGATAATATTATAAAGACCTTGTCCTTCATGGAAGCTTAATCTATGAAGACAGTTAGTTTCTTGAGATGACGCGATACAAGGTGACATCAAGCGTTAGAGTAGCGGAAAGGGAATATGAAGAAATAACACCTGCTCTTCGTACTTATACTGTCGGTCACTGTCACGGTTTAAATGATTAGAACAGATAGGAAATATACTGCAAACTGCAGGAGCATGGTTTCACCTCAGGGGCATTTGATTAAAAAAAATAATAATAGTACAAAATTATATCAAAAAGATATCATAAACTGTGGACAACTTTTGAATCAAGCCTTAGCGTTTGAGAAAGACTCTGCTAGGGTCGAAAAGTGAGGCCATTAACAAATTTTTTGGATTTTTTGAATCAACTTGTTTAATGTAAGGGTATGATGACATGTTTATAAATTGATGTTGTTGTTTTTTCACAGTTGTGGTTTTACGTTTTGTAGCTGTGTGTGGTTGGAATATAGACGCTGGATTTAAATTAAAAGACTTTGTTATTGTTGAGTAACCTAATAAAATACCATTGGGTTTAAAACACTGTCAGGACTGCGTTGAACTGAAATTTTCATTTCCAAAATAGTTAAAGGATATTTGTCTTACCTTTGACCAATTTAATTACTTGTACTCAGCACCTCGTCCCTGCTGTCCAATAACTGGGGTTTAGTTTTATTGACATTTTAATCAACTGGCTCTGTTTATGTTGAATTTTCACTGATGAACAGATATCAGCCTTGTCAACATGACATCGGCTCGATGCTCCAAGGCACAGCAGGCCATGTTGCAGGATCTTGGAAGCAGCGTGGAGCTCGACGACAACCATCATGCCTATGAATCCTCCCCGGAAGTGTCTGATAAGAAAAAGAACCGTCTTAGTTTAGCTGAGGAGTTTGCAGCTGCTATGGACGAAGATGACGGGATGACGGGAGACGTGGCGGATTGTGAAGACTCTGACCCTAATGACAGTGAGCTGGAAAGTTCAAGTTGTGCAACGACACCAGAGTGGGATATTTGTGACAAGGAAACTCGGAGACAGGAGGATTCGGAACTCTTCCTTGAGGTACCAACTCTAGCCCTCCTCACTGATGACTTAAGAAGTAAATGCTTGCTCCAAGGCAAGGAGACAAACCCAAGTACTATGCAAGAGAAACAAAGTATTCCTGATCCAAACAAGAACTACAGTGTAGAGTCCGATCCCAATGCGAACAATGTCTCATTGGAGAGATGTGAGCTGACTGGAGGAACAAAACATGAAACAAACTCACAAAGTGGGGATAAGAAACGAAACGTTGAATGCCAGGATGAGGCATTGAGAACTGTTTCCTCCCCTAATAGGACATTAGGAAGTCACCAAGTGACTCACAGTAAACTACAAAGGTGTGCTAGTGCTGATAGTAGAGATTCTGTTCTTACCAAACCGGTTCAAGGAGGTGTTATACCTTGTAGTAAAGAACAGGATTTAGTGTGTGTCGAACCTATCATGCCTGTACTGGATTGGGAGTCATTAGAGAAGCATTTAGCTAAGATGGAGAAGGAAGAAGAACAGCAAAGTTATAAACAGGTGAGATCTTGGGAAGGAGTTGTTACAAAGCAAACTAAGGTGCTTGCATTTACTTGTATTGATCCGTTTCAAGAATACAGTGTGCATTCTGAACAGCGGTAGCACCAGATCTGCTAATCTGGGGGGCAAGAGGGGGGCAAGCTTAACTTTAGGGGGGCAAACAAAAATATTTAAGTGTAATTTTGTACTGCTGAAAAGTAGTTAAACTCAATTTCGGGCATAGGCGAAAAATTGAGGCGGGAAGTGATTCTGAAGTATATGAGGCTGCTGATTCTGAAGTATATGAAATAAACAAATACCTTTTTTTCAATGGTGTGATAATGCTGCAAGGTTTACAGATCACAAATTTATTGGTGGAATAGACTGTTGGTTACAGTACCAGAAACAAAAACATCCAGAAGAATTATGTGGTTAGCCTGGATTTATACAAAAAGCTCTATTGTTTAGAATGCATTTGTTTAAATAAATATCTGGGCCCAATTTCATAGAGCTGCTTAAGCAAAAAAAAGTAGCTAAGCATAACAAAATTATGCTTATCAGAATAAGGTTACCAGCCAAAATACCATGTCATATGTACAATCTGTGACTGGTATCCTGCTTATTTTTGCTTAGCAGAAATTTTTAAGCACTATTTCCTGCTTAAGCTCTTTGAAATTGGCCCCAGGTTGTGTGTTTTGCTTTGACGTTTTTTTTTTTCCTTAAAAGGTAAGTAAATCTTTGCAATTTTGTTGTGTCAGGAGTTTGTGAGAAGAGAAGTTTTTGCTTTTGCCGAAGAAACTTTTAAGTCAACTTTTTATTCCTCAGACGCAAAAACACTCCCGCCAAGCAATTTTACGCAAACTAGCCATGGGTACGGACGATGAAGCAGAAGGGGACATCTATGGAAAGAGTAAAGACAAGTTATCCACCAGACTCCAGAGTGGTATGAACTTACAAATCTGTTTTGTTAACGAGCCTGCGGATGGTTCAGATCTTGAGGAGGACAGTCCAAGGATTTTAGCTGCCGAGGAGAGTACAAGGAAAGAGAGTCATATAACTAATCGGTTTGGGAGAGTGACGGGAGCAAGTAGGTTAGGTGGAGCTGGCATCAGATTGAGTAGAGAGAGTAGTAACACAAGTGCAACATCTCCAAAGGTAAGATTGAATCATGGGTGACTTGCCCCTACCTCCAGGCCCTCTCCTGCCCTATCTTATTCCCATGACCATCTCTTGACTTCTGAAGACATAATGTTGGTAACATACTAAGGTGTACATGGTAAAGAAGATCCATATAAGACAATCGTTCTACTTAAAATAAGACACTTTTGACTATAAAGAAAACACTTCTACTACAAGAAAGTATAAAAGACAAGTTTTCTTTCTTTCATTCCCCAAAACCTGGATCTTGTGTTTTGTAGTCAAATTTGAAGTTTTGAGTTAACTATTTATGTTATACTTTTCATTTTCTATCCTGCAAACAGGCTCTGTCAATACCTTGCAGAAATGAAATAAGTTAATTTATTCCAAAACCTATAAATTCCTTATTCCAGGCTCCATCAGTCACCTTTGAAGATGAGGAGGATTTTGAAACGAAACAGGCTCGTCTCCAAGATGAAGCCCGCATCGCTCTGGCAAGAGCAGAACCTCTCGCAAGGATGCAGATGGAGTTTGAGAGGCAGCAAAGAAAAAAGTCACCGGTAACTGAATTGGTGAGAGGTTGACTAACACTAATGCTAACGTCTTTAATAATCCTTTAGTAAAAATTGCCAGCTGATAACAGTTTCAAATAACAATATTTACTAACTCAATTTGGAGTGAACACAATTTTTTTTATACTAGAACAGGATTTGAACCTGCAATCGCTGGATTAACGTACCAATGCTCTACCAACTGAGCTATCCAGCCCTAATGTTGGCGGTCTCACTATTTTGTCAATATCTTTGTTTGGGGGTGCCAGTCATTCAACCTGAAACTGCTGTATAACCAAGGATCACACCCAAGTTTACGATACAACCTGGGAAGCGGCAGTACAGGAATCACCTTAAGGACATGCGACTTTTGTATTTCAAATATCAATCAATAAACCACTAGGGTTTACTAACTTATAAACCACTAGGGTTTACTAACTTATAAACCACTAGGGTTTACTTACTCTAACACCAAGTGTCTTAAGCCTGAAAAGTCATCTGTGTTGGTAGTTGGGTATAATTTAGTTGAACTTTTCATCACAACACTTGAACATTTCCTGCAACTGTAATTTTTCGACCGAAGCTTCGGTCTTTTGTGATCAAAAGTTTAGCCACGTGTCTTTGGCTACAGAGACTCCTGAATCCTCAAAATGCTCCACTCTATTGTAACTCAACACCCAAATGTTTGGTTTCTGATAAGATTGGTATGTCTGGCCTCATGCTAAGAGTGGGTGGTTTGGGGGTACAGTACCAAATCCATCAAACACTCCACTCTGCGGGAACACTACACCCAAATGTTTGGACTCTGATAAGATTGGTATGTTTGGCCTAATGATAAACGATTGTTATTTGGTCATGTGGTCTCATATCCTACAAAGTCAGACAGCTTCTTGAAGAGGATGTTGGACCGTGGAGTTATTTTACTAAAACAACATCGTTAATCACTTTATTAATAATAATACAAGACATTTATATAGTGCATAATGCAGCAGCCTTTATGCGCAAAAAACACAGAACATAAAACAATTAAATACATAAAGTAAAGTTCCAGAAATGTAGATTCCAACGAGTGAATCTTGGACGGTTAAAGAAACCCAGCCAGCCCTGTTTGCAATTTCAGAATTTTTTTATTTTCCAAACAGAATCTTAGATCTCGCTATGATTATTTGTATTGTGACATCACAATCTGCTTAGCGAAAAGAGATTAGGAAACAGTTAGTGGCATCAGACATACTGGGTAAATTTTCAATATGCGCATAATTCTGGGCATGCCCACATTGCCCCAAAACAATGGATTTTAACAGAAAAGACGTTCACCATCTAGCATTTCCAAAATCTTCCATTGACAGTCCCATACCTTTAACAAGTTTATATTTTATTGATAATTGTTGATGTTTCAGGCTGGTGTATCAGGAATGACGGACATCTCAGACAGGTTATATGGCAAGAAATTTACCCAACGAGCACTTAAGAATATGTCCATCAGCAAGCTACAGTTTGTGGTCAACGACCTTCACTCGCAGATCGAAAGTAAGTCTTGAGTTTTGCCAAGTGGGAGTAATTTGGTTAGAGTCTTCTTCCTTGAAGTTCAGAAGAGAATGGAGAGAAGTGTTGATTTTGTGGTCAGTGAACTGTTCTCATAGTTTAAAAGTCAGTCTTTGCAAACATGAGTTTGGCCAGGCAAAAATAGAAAGTTGTTGACATTTTACACCTTAACTTTTATGGTTGGAATGAGGGTTTTTGGTTTGTTTCATTAACCCATATATAATTAAAATAAGACTGGATGTGAATTTCGTATTTAATTGAGCTGAAATATCCTCAAAAAGTATTTAACTTTACTTGAATTTGAACACATAAATTCCTGGACATCATTGTTTATTTATCAGAGAAAAAAAGACGGGGGGGGGGGGGGAGGCTTATTTAAAGTAAATAGCTCACAACATTTTAATTAGTCTTATGGCAAGAAAAACAGCACAAGGCCAAAACTAAATTGATGTTAGAGTGTAATGGCCAGTCCGGCAGAAACGTAAACTGTGTAAAATTTTGGACATGGCCTGACAGGATTCTTACTGACCTCAGCAATGAAAACAAAATACTTGAAGCCTCGGAATCACATCTTGTTGTTTTAAGATTTTGTCTGTTTGCATTTTGAACTCTTACTGTTGATCTTGATGTATTTCCATGGCCACCACTTGAGTACTGAAGAGCTCACTAAAAGCTGGATTGACAGTAGAACACGGAGGGGGCGGGGATATAGATCTGGTTTCACATCTCAAAGTCTGTTACTCTCACAGATTGTTTTTGGATGAGAATTTACTCTTGAGAATGTCTTTCTTCTGATAAACGGTTTGTTGTCTATCGTCTCTGGAAATATAAGTATTTTTTAAACTATGGAAAGATGTGGATGGGAGAGTGTTGTAGAAACAAATTCAAGGTCTGAGACGTTAGAACAAAGGTTCTGATTCCCCTCCCCCCCCTCTCCTCCCCATGGGAGGGCGTAAGCGCAGAATTCCACGGTAAGCAGAGCCATGAAACTGGACCCTACTCATACAGGTTGAAGATAAAGTCTTCAAGAATAGAGTATCATCATCTCACCTGTTGCTCACAATTTAGAGACAGATTTAAGTATCCACATAAAGCACCCGTAAAATAGATGTAAAAGTCATTATATTTCAATATTTGTGTTCCCTTTTCTTGTCCTTGTACCCCCCCCCCCCCCCCCCCCCCTCCTTCCCAACTCACTCTGCCCTCACCCGTTTTATTTGGCAAATCTTTTTTGGCGCTGTACTAAAGAGATTTTTCCATTTAGCTGATTGTATTCCTTAAGACTGATTTCATTTATTTAATTCAGTTCTACTCAATTCAATTCAGACCCAGTTTATTTCATTTCAATTCATTTCCGTTAAGTTGGTTTAAATTCAATTCAATTTGGCAACCAAAAATAAAACCAGCTTGGACCATTCCACTGAAGATTTTTGGTGAAGATGATTGCCAGGAAACTTTCTTGATCATTTGAAAAAAAAAATCCCCTACACTTATGTGATGGCATCATCACTTTAATCAAATTTATTTTACGAGAAAGAAAAGATGAAGCCCACAGAGAAGAAGACTTGGCTCAATTGTTCAATCATCATTTTTATACACTGTTTTTTTTTTTCTTTTTAATTTAACCAAAAGTACAACCACGTTTGGTTCATCCGCCGTCTTAAATTCACCTCCCAAGCAATCATGCATAAAATAACAAAAAAAACAGAAAACATAAAAACCGTGGAAATATTAGAAGTAATGATGGAAGAGGTCTGGAACAGTCCATTGGGAATTGTTAATTTGTTTGGATGACCCCACTTCTCCTAGTTTTGTGAATATCATGCATTGCCTGCAGCTATTTATTCTGCAAAGTGACTTTGTAGGTTTCTCCATCGTGTGGATCTCTTATCAGTATTCTTGATCATTAGCAAGAGCGTGTCTCTCTTGCAACAGGACTAGGCATAAATGTGATACTTAAGATCCCAATTTGATTGGTTTTTTAATCAGCACGTCTTTAAGAAAACAAGATTGTCTCGTTAGACAATGGGACTGTTTCATCCCTTGATCATAAATTATTGACTTCTCGTCTATTACATTCATTGATGTTAGCTATGGTGGTATCTCACTAGAGGCCAAGGGACTGTGAAAAAGGCCGGAGTCCAACGTTGCCCACTTCAAGAATAATTTATGCCGCTCAAGATTCCCTGCCAGTAAATCAATTATGGTTTGACAGTTGACATGTGTCACAGTTTGCCCTAGAGGGCGCCATACATTATGAACATCAGCTGGCTGTACCTGCTTATGATGTTGCCGACCTCTACTGTTGGCAATTTTCTGTGTAGGGAAGATGATGTATTTCATGGAGTAATTTTATTTCACATTTTCACCTTGAGAAAGGAAAAGAGTAGTGGTGTATTAAAATGTCTTTTAATCAACTTACGTGCCAATTCTAAGATTTCCTTTTTTGTAAAGGATTATAAATCACTGACAACTACTAAATAATAAGAATGGTTTTTCTGCAAGATTTCCTTAAAATTTGTTACCTTGAGAAAGGAAAAGAATAGAATAGTTGTTTATTAAATCTTATCATCAACTTATTCGCCAATTCTAAAATTTCCTTTCTCACCAAAGGATTGTGAATTTCTGACAGCTACTAAATAATGACATTTACTTTTCTGCCAAACTTAAGTATTTTTTTACCTTGGGAGTTTTGAAGGCAAAGGAATAACCGTGTGTATCTTAAAGTCGGCGTATTTGACAATTCTGAGATAGTCATTTTTTATCAAAGGATTTAGAAGCTAACAGCTACTAAATAAGTGATTTTTTTTCTGTCCTACTTTATTTCTCTATGTGTCAATGCTACTTACAACAAGACTAATCTATTGATTTATCTTTCTTGTTTTCTTTCTTATTCAGGTCTTAATGAGGAACTTGTACAGTTATTAATAAGAAGAGACGAGTTACAAATGGAGCAGGACTCAAAACTCATCGACATCGAAGACCTGACAAGGTGGATTCGCATGAGTGAGTCACATTAATGAGATTACATCACCTGATAACAACAGTTACCATGGTGACCTACTCACACCACCTTCATGTTGGATGTCAAGTTCGGGATATGCCTGGCATAACCCCCAAAATAAATCAAACATAAAATTATTTAAAATCTCTCCATCACTAGAATTGATTTGGCTGATAACCAGACTTAGATTTTAAATTCAATTGTTTGAAAAAAACAATAGAAACAAAGCTGTTAAACCCCTCTCCAGCTGAAGAGATGCTGGTGATGTGAGTAGAGTCACAAGTGCCCTAAACTATGCTGGTATTCATTGCTGATAACATTATGGAATATAACATGATGTTTCTTTATTTAAGTTAAGAAGTGTGAGTAATTTGTAAATATTTGTGTACATTTGTGGGAACCCTGCTAAAATCTGAAAAAATATAATTGTGTGTTGCAAGCTGTCTACCAACCAAAAGTACCTGTGTTATAAATGAAAACAAAGTTGTCATTGGCCTCACATTTCGACCTTGGCAGAGTCTTTTTTAAAAGGATAAATAACAACAAAACACAACTTATTTTTATATGAGTATAGTGATGTACTTGTATGTGTGTGTTGTGTTGAGAAAGACATTAACAATTGTTTGCAACTCAAATACTGGCGCCAAAAGTTGGTCTCCCCCTTTTGAACCTTCTGTCTGCAGGTTTGGTTTGGATTATTTTTACTGGTTGTACTGGCCGTGTTTGTGAGCTAAACAAGAAACTGTCGTTATGTTTTTGTGTCGGTGTGATAAATCATACCTGTAGGTCTTAACATAACATAATTATAACGAGTCAAGTTTATAAGGCGCTATTTCATTGGGATCAAAGCGCACATGATTTATATGTATATCGATGAGCAAGCCCCCAAAAACAAATTGAGTAAATTTCTCTAATGTACTCTCAACAATGTTGTCTGACGTTATACAGTCTGGTTTGTCATCAAGTTGTCTTTTGCAATGCTTGTTTAAGTTGTTTCCCCACAGAATGTTTAACAAGCAGTGTTGATTTGGGGGAATGTAACGTTGATTTATCCAATCAATACACTATTTAAATCAAATAATTTCTCAAAGTAAAATTCTGATGAAATCCAAAAAAAAAATCCCTGCCAGATTGAAGATTTTTATCACAATAAAGACCTGACCTAAACCTTGTTTCTATTATCTTATCTCAATCTACCCTGATATTTCTGCTAACTCTGTCTCCATTGTTGACATTGTTGTTGTTGTTGTTATTGTTGTTATTGTTGTTGTCCGTAGCAACCTTACTTCATCGTGGCACTATAACTGTTGTAATTCAGTTGATGCAATGTCATGGGATTTGATGTATGCTAACAAACCAATTTGTGCTATTCACTCTGTCAAAACTGTGTACAGTAAAAGTGGATTTATTTTTCTTAAAAACAATGTTTGCTTTTCTTTTGAATAAGTTTGATATTAACCAGTGTCTTTTTGTGTTATACTGGTGAGAAAAGTTGATGTTTTTAGTTTTGTAATTTCTGTCGTAAATACTTATTTTTGTTAATAGTGTGTCTTAAAAGATCAATCCATTCTTTGACACAGATGTTACCCAAAAAAAATCTAAAAAGAACAATTAAAGAGATTGATTTGTAACTTGTTATTGCTAATGGTAAATCTGCATACATCTTATCCTAATGTAAAAGTGACAATGTGCTTTAAGCCCAAGAATCTTGATTTTAAATTCTCCTTATTTGCATCGTTTGCTGAGTTGTTGTGATTATTTTATTGTTCATTTTGTTACCTTTGCATGGATTTTGTGTTATTTTAAAGCCATTTTGAATTCATATTTTTCTATTTTGTACTTATTATTTGTACTTGTAGTTTCATTTATTTTAGGACAATTCCAGCAAGATTGTTTTATTGGTCAGGGTAGGGTTTGATCTAATGTGAAATATGTGACAAATATTTACACTCAGTTTTATTGCTCTAAATTGCAACATTGCTGACCCGTATGTTTTGCCTCCTGTCCTAGCATCAACAAATCATCGAAAGTCAAATATTTATAAACAGGGAAGAAACAACAAAATACTTGAAAAAGAGCTTAAAAGAAGCTTTTACTGGGATCTTCACAAACTGATAAAAGAATCAATCATAGGAATAACTCCTGACCTATCCTAAGACTTGGAAGTCATAAAGCCTTCAATAATTATGAAAATAAAACCAGTCACCACAATTCCTGTTATTCATTCTCTCTCTGTCTGTCTGTCTTTATCCATTTTTCGAGAAATTTTCTGTAAACAGACCAATGTACAAAGCAAGCTTCTGTACATTTCTCATGTCATTTAGAGGAAAACACATACCACTTGATTTGCTGAATAAACATCAGCACCTACTGTTTTGAAAGTTTGCAGGTATTTTCGAAATATAGACAACAGCAAGAGATAAACTCCTAAAAGAAATACAGGACCCACAGTTCTAAAAAAAAAAAATATTTAAAAATTTATCAGCGTCAGTCAGATAATAATGTACTTTTTTGCAGTATAGAGGGTTATGGGGTATCAACATTTAACACAATCCATCTCAAATTGCCAACTTAGTCGTCAAAACAGATTTGATTACATTGTTTGGTTTCAGGCTACAGACTCAAATTGAAATGTTCACAGACTGTGTTCACATCTTGTAACTTTATCTAGCTTCTATTATGTTTTTGTCTTTTATATATTAAAACATTTTATATTTGAATATTATTTCTTCAGGCATGGAGTATGCAACACTTCTTTTTTTTCTTTTTTTTTTGGGGGGGGGGGATGGATTTTTATAAACTATCAATTAGCATTTGTCTGTTACATTTACACTGTGTTAATGGCACAGTGTAAAATTACTACGTTATACTGGAATGAGACATTTTAGACTATTGTCTAAATTCAGACTTTTTTATGTGTGCCTGTTGAAAAAAGTAGCTGTTCTTGTCATCAGGTATAAAGAAAACAAGCTCTCTGATCTACTTCTCTTGAGCTGAAAATACTGTTCCCAAAAGCTCCTTGAAATCTTTAACAGCAGGGGTTACTAAAAGCTGGAAATACCATCATTTCAACATATCTCCCAATATTTGGATCCTATTTTCAGACTTTCTTGTCAGCAATAAGTTTTGTCCCTGTTATGACCAAAGTTAGCTTAAAGCTGCAGTCAGATTAAACTTTAACAATAACTAAAGATTCAAAATTTGATAAAAACAAGTCGCGTTAATTGTGTAAGCACCCTGACTATGTCATACTTGGCTGTCGGGTTGGCACTAGTGGTATCTTTCCTCATCTTCCACCTCTAGGACCCCGGTTCGAATCCCACCGGGGGCACAATGTGGATTAGGTTTTCAGTCCCTACTTGATTGCGTGGGTTTAACCTGGAATAAATCTGCAGGGTTTTCCTCCAATATCTAAAACTAAAACTTCCTTTCTTGTCTTCTCTCCATGGGGTTTTTGGCTAGTATATAGTGATTAAGTTTGCTTTTCTGAGAATTCTTGGCTTCACAACCAGAAGTAATAAATAACTAAAATAAGGAACCAGACTATTTTACCCTTCCAGTCTTGGTTTGCTTACATTGATTTGAATGGAGGCCAAAAGAAAATGGCTGCACATAATGAAGACTTGAACAGATTTTGAGATACCATGCTGTTGAATTCAGGAAAGATTTTAGTCAGAAATACCAAGAATTTCAGTTTTAAAATGATGGTATCTTCATTTATGTTGAATTGCAAGTGGTTTGTGCATCTTTATGGGATAAATACTAATCTAAATCCGTGTCAGAATCAAGCGGCTATGGCTATGGCTGTGGCTGTGCCTGCGGCTGTTGGCTGTAGCCGTAATGTTGGAGAATAAGCCTTTGGAGCTTTCCAACCCTAGCCATTACTGAAGCCATTGTTTCTGACACAGCCTAACAATGGCTGCTATTTACATTGCTTTTCTAATCCTGCATGATTATCATCGTGGTGATTTATTTTTGCATTCATTGTGTATGGCCTATTTCACATGGTAGCCATTTATGTCAGATACCCTGTATTGGATTATGATTATTACATTGGTAGTTGAAAGCAACCAGACTGTTTCGATTTAAGCATCAGTTTGGTTGTGTGGATTTGTAAAACAAGCTGGCTGCTGTGGGATAAGGTTCCATGAAACAATGGCTTTGGCTATGAATGGCTAGATACAAGTGCTTTATACATCAGCATCAACTGAAGCCATCAACAATAGCCATAGCCACTGGGTCTCATGTCATACATTACTCATCATTGCATCTTGTTGATACTGTCAGTTGTTATGGTTACAGATAACATTCATTACTAACTACTAACCGGGATTGGTTCCCTATTCAACCACAGACATGCAACAGAACAACAACAACAACAACACCATCATTAGTAAACAACCACTGGAAAACGGCCGCAAGCGTCAGTATGAAACTCTATTGAAGCTCTTAGGAAGCACCCTGCCTGTCAGTCGGAAATGCTTCTGTGGTATTAGTCGGAGTTCGTCCGTTGTGTCCAGTCGGTCAGCATCAAGTCCTGAAATCCAAGAGATGGTATCCAGCCCTCTAAGTCCGCAGACGTCCATCTGTCGGTCAGCGTCCAGTATGAGTATAAATGAAAGTAGAGCGTCAAGTCCTGAAATGACATGGGTCCGCCAAGCAATGATCAAATACTGGTATAACTGACACTGGTCTGAACTCTGACCTTAAAGTTAACCTTTGACCTCGGACAATTCCTGATTGATAAAGGGAAATTGTAAATGCTATAAATATTTCCATGGTCATGTTGCTTGTGTTTCACAATGGATCTTCCACACTAGATCCCATGTAAAACACATGACCTAGGTCAACTTAAGTATGACCCAGGTCAATGACAAAAGTAAATTACGCTGTATTTGGCTCAGATATAATACCAAATGAAACTACCGGATTAACTGTCAGGTACAAACTGTACATAAAATTTCATGACAGCCTTTGCTTGTATGCTTTTGTTCATAAAATGATGGTGAACAGTTACCAATGGCTACAATTTCCACAAAGTCATGTGATACCTGCTTCATTTTTTCAGAGATGCATTATTCAATCATAACTAATTATAATATCAGCTGTTGGTCCTATAAATTTTCATACCCTAACCACCAAAACTTGTCAAAGTCAAACAGCTGGTTCTGTTTAATTCTATCATTCTGTAGACTTCAATACCAAACTGATAATGGGGCTAGGGACACCACCATTGTGGCAATGTTAAGATGGTTGGGTAGATTGACTCTGTCGTTACCCTTGGGAGGTATTAGACAAGGGATACCTGCATAATCAGAGTCTAACAGTTTGTTGGATGTTGAGTCACCTTAAGGTTGCTTTATAGCTGGTCGCTTGATGAAAAACGACAGTCGCTGTGAACACTGCGACGCTGAGCTTTTCCGTTGTAGTCTATGGTTGCTGAGGCATCAGCGTCAACCATAAACAGCATCGTGCATCGATTTTGTTGCTGTTTTTTGCGACCATCACACGACCGACTATAAACCAGCCCTTATGGTTAGGTTGACTGAGTTTGGATGCTGAAGTTACCCTAGGGAGTTACAGCTTTAATAATCCACTACAGAAACATGTATTAACCAGTTGCCTCCGGGAATCTTCCATTTTTTCCCGTCCAGCCTGACGGGATTATTTTCTCAGAATTACTGGAATCATTCTTCTTTGAGAGTACCGTTAACACAAAGAAACCTTGACTTGAAAAAGCTAAGAGAATAAGATTCTCTTTATAGCACCAGGATTTTTTGTTTTCTCCATCGAGAAAATGTCAAATACGTGTACCGTGAATTGCAAAACCTCGACCGTGAGCTACAGTTGGTACTTAGCCTGGAACCATGGCTGGATCCCCGGTTCACTCTGACTTACCTCCATTGAGCCGAAATACACTGATTAAACAATGGTGGAAGCTCCTCGATGTTTCGAATCCTCTTCTAGGAACAAAAGGACAAAGGTCTGGAATCGGGGATTAGCCAAAATTCGGTGAAATATTCAAGACCATGTTTTGTGTGGGTGAAACAAAGCATTAGACTATGTCTGCGTGCTATGTGCACGCTCAGCAGTAGAATATCCGGGAAACCTTTGTTCTGGTATTCCGATTTTACACAACGGCGTGTTTCAACGTTTCTGGCTCGGAAAATATTTTCGTGGTTACAGGTCAGCCGACGGTAACTGGTTAAGTATCCAGATCATACCTCACCCATAAAACCAACAGGGCCTAATTATCATAAAGGGGCTAAGTAGAAAATGATTCTTAGCAAGTGTTTCTGCTCAGCAAAAATTAGCTGGCAACCAATCACAAACAATATACATTACATGGTTTTTGGACTGGTAACCTGTTTCTGCTAAGCAAGATTTAACTGTGCTAATCATTTTTTATGCTTACAGCTTTATGGAATCAGGCTCAGATTGTTAAGATGTATATGAAATAAACTAAGGTCCTATGATCATTTGTTAATATGTATATTAGTACCACTCCTGATGGCTTTTATGCAGTTTTTATATGAATTTATTTTTTGAAAGCAGAATTCCACAGTGTTGTCCTCATCACCTGTTATAATTGTCCGTTGTTTTTTTTAAGAGAGCAACTGAAATTCTTGTCTTTGGGTAAGATTCCTCACAAAGACATCCGTGTTACGATAATCCTTGTCACGGTAATCCTTGTCATGGTAATCCTCACGACGATAATCCAGATGCTGTACAATCCTGGGACTGAATGCTCCAGGGTATCAGGTATCAACAATGATGTCAAATACTTTATTCTGCCCTCCATCAGTGTTTTCTTACTTGATCGACATTTTCTCTTTACAAAACAAAAACGTCAGATTTTGATTGATTCAGCATGAGCTCTTCTGACTTTAGAATGAGAAAACAAAATGAAGTTGTACATAATGTGACAAATGTATATCCATATCAGCAATATTTACATAACATAAGACCTATCACTCCAATAATGCGTTATGATATTAAAGTTTCAGTGTCAAAGGTCACTGCCCATGTTGAAAATGGAGGCCAAATATTTGAAGCAAAGTGTTTATCCAAAAGTGCTTGGGTTGATTTATGCAGATGTTCAGCACCTATCAGATACGATGACGTAGTTCTAACAAACAACCTGCCAAACTGCTCAGTTTTGTATTTAGATCATGACAGGCTCCCTTCTTATTTTCTGCTCATCGGATGAATTTGCCAGACAATATTCTCTTAGAAACAATTAGAAATTGGGCTTGTTTTAAGAAAAACATAGAATATAAGCGCATGTAAAAAAAAAAATAGAAATGATTGTAGAAGTGTAGAATTAAGTTAAGTGGATGAAATGCATTCATGCATAAGAGAGAATAGACGCCCTGACCAGACCCACACCAATTTTATTTTATCTTAAAATTATATATTTCTTGATAATTTCCATTTCGTCTTCCATCATGAAATTAAATTGTAGTTATTTTATGTAAATATTATCATGTTTTTGATAATCTTCCCTGTCTGCTTTACATATTTCTCACTTCTTACAATGTCTCCTGACTATGATGGATTCAGAATTGCATAGTCAGTCTTATCATGCCTGATATCTGGCGAGGCATGGGGCCAGGTTTACCAATTTTATCAGAGTCCAAAGGTTTTGCCTGAGTTTGATGGATTCAATTCTGCACAGCCAAACAAACCACGCTTAGCATAGAGCCAGGTTTACCAATCTTATCAGAGTCCAAAGGTTTGCCTGAGTTTGATGGCTTCTGAGCCAGGTTTGCCAATTGTATTTTTATTGGAGTCGCAGATTGTTAGTGTTTAGTGCTGAGGGATTCTGATGAATTCAGGAAGGCTCTGTGGATACTTTGCTGTTTCAGGGTCAAGTAATGTACAACTTTTCGGCTTGTGAAGTTTTTGATAAGATGAACTCTGCCAGTTGTAGCAAAGGGTTAACCCAAATGGGGTAGTATCTGGTTCTGACTCTGAGCTATGTTACTGCACTTTAACAAGCATTCATTTTAATATAACACTTCACATTATAAACCTTAATTTAGTTGCCACCATCTTGACTTGTTTCCTGTGTGCATGAGGAATAAGAAATGCAGATTCTTGTTTTACTTAAAAGAGGCCAAACTATTTTTTCCTTCCAGCCTCGATTTGGTTTTATTGGTGTGAACTGGAGAAGAACAAGATGGCTGCTCTGTAATTAAGGTGTATTGTACTAATATTGACTGGGCAAATTAACAATGCTAATCATCAACATTGTTCATCTACTCCAGCCTTCGTCACCGCATAACACAGGGGTGTGAGTGAACACATACAAAAAAAAACAGCAAAAAGCTGAAATTCAGAGTGAAAATCTAAACGAAAAAAGCTGAAATCAGCTTAAAAGCTGAATTCTCACACCCCTGATAACACTTAGGGTCATGTCATAGGAGGTATTTACAGGTAACCAATTCCAGGCAATCTCCAAAATGAAACAACATTCACTTTCCAATGTTAAGATAACTTTCTTAGGAAAAGTATGACACTGTTTAAAAAAAATATTTTGTTTGTGCTACCGAAGTATCCCTTTTGTATGCAGTGCAGTTGGTTGCTTCCAAGTTGCGTGTAAAAATTGCCCTTCGTGACAAAGCCCTTACATGTAGACTGTTTTTTTACACGTGGCATTATTTCACTTCACATACAAGGTAGTGATAGATATTACAGTTTGGTTTTACTAAAATGGCAACCATCTAATGATATTGAACAGTTTCATTAGCTAAACATTCAATCTTTGCACCCTGTTCTCTAAACAAGGTGATCACCGAATGCATTCATTCAACAGGTGACGTGTTTCTTCAAAATGAAATGTTGTTTTCTGTTTTTCTCAAATTATAATAATTTGTCTTTATTCAACAACAAAACAAGACAGGTGTAACAAAGCCTTGCACATCATTATCACAATCACATGATTCAAAATCATAGTGTGAGAAGACAACGAAGCAAGACGAATATAAAGAGAAAACCAAGGAAAACATGACTTGAATAGAGAGATTGGAACATTACAATGAACGGAACATTTGCCAAAGTAACTGCCAACTTAATAAATTCAGTAAGGAAATAAACTGTGAAAAAGACCCCCCCCCCCTCCCCCGTCTTTGTTTCTGTAAACATTCTTGATTACTTTTTCTGAAGACATTGTTTGTGAAATCTCACCAGGAAGAGATCCACCTGTAAAACCTGGTTATCTACTTTGGACAGAGCAAAGACGAATTAGAATGTTACAAGTAATGAGGTTGGAAATTCCATTTTTGTGAAGGTGATATTTTTTTTTTTCTAATGAAGCATGTCCATGGACATATAAGTGTAAATATTTGTAAACATAAAGCCTGCTTGGTTTATTTTTCTATTCCTTTTGAGATAATTATGCGCATATTTCGGGCATTTTTGGTTTTTGATGAGTTATGACAATACGTTGTTGTTATGGTTATGATTAGGTTTGATGATATTACCATCTGATTTATCATTTTTATAAATAAGTATTGCATCCAGGGACCACTCTTACATTTCAATCTGTTTTCAATTTTGACACAATTTGTAAAACACAATTAACACAAAGCGTGTGGCAAAAGTTCAGTTACTTTTTAAAAATAAGTCTTTATTCTCTACATCGCACCCATTTTATTTGTTAAAAAAATAACATTTTCATTTAATTTGTTAGAAACTCACAACATAATGTGTGAATTAAAATCGTAATTTTTTGCAATGGTTTTCAACCATTCAAAGTCCCAGCTCAACATTGGTAAGAGGAAAAAACAAAAATGTTCACAGATTTATATACACCTTACATCGTATAAAGATAATGATGGTAGAAAACTTTCCTGGAAATATTTCCGCCTGAAGTGTTATCGTTTTTTAAATAATAAATGAAATAAGATGCATAATTAGTTTTCGTCTCAGTGAGACGAAAACTCTTCCTATAGGAAAGCATGCAAAAATGCTGAGTGTATTTTTACCGTTTTCTTGAAAAAGAAACAATGAAATGAGCTGAAATTTTCACAGGTTGGTTTTATTACAAATATCTTGATTTGTGCAAAGAATGGAAGCATTTACAGTCAGTTTACCAATGTTGAGCTGGGGCTTTAATTAAAAGCAAACTGTCTGAACCTGTCTCGCCAATTTTATAAATCAGATAAGACAAGAATTTATTTGCTCAGCTAAATTAAGCAGTGAGGCAGTCAAAATACATTTATATAAAATATCACATGGCACTTTGGCAGGTAACTTGCTTGGCAAATTAGTATGTTTAGCAGCTAAATGGAATCGACCTCACTTGCTGACCTCAGAAATTGTGCAAAGCTTAAATCTGCAAAGTTTAAAGCTGATCAGCAAATTGGCCAGGACTGATCTGTAAACCTTACGGCTGATCAGCAAACAGAATGGGCCTAATCAGTCAAATTTATGACTGATCAGCAATTGGGCAAGGCCTGCCTCAACGCAGATCAGCAAATGGGCTAGGCCTGATCTGTAAACCTTACGGCTGATCAGCAAACGGAATGGGCCTAATCTGTAAGATTTATGACTGATCAGCAATTGGGCAAGGCCTGATCTGTAAACCTTTATAATTCCACTATAAATACTCTAAAAATGTCAACAAGACTAGACATAGTAAACATATTTTTAAATGGTTAATAATATAAAAATATAAAAGAAGCTTTCCCAGCATGTTTCATGGCCTTAAATCATGTACTAAATTTCCCTTTTTTCTGAAAAAGAAATAAAAGTACACTATGGTCATGTTATTAAGAGGTTCGTCAGAACCTTGCATTGATTGAATAATAAAAGATCCATTGTTTTCTGCATCAATCTGCGTCTTGTATTTTTATTTCAGGGCATTTAGGTTGGCTCAGTGGTTTCTTTCCCTGCCTTTCACCTCTGTGGACCCCGGTTCGAATCCCGGACTGGAGCCTTGCATGTGGACTGGGTTTTCAGTCCCTACCTGATTGCGTGGGTTTTCCCTATTTGGGGTTTTCCTCCCACATCTAAAAACTGACATTTCTTCAACATCTTCTCTACACGGGTATCTTCAGGCCTACGGGTCACCGTGCAAGTCACTTTTGAGGGTCCCTTGGTTTCATTACCAGAAAAATATAATAATAATTTGAATGTCATACGGTAAATTATTTCATTAATAATCCCAAAATTAAAAAAGATATATATATATGCCTCCTACCCCACCACCAAACCCAAACAAAAAAAACTTTTTTAAATTATACAATAAGAACAAAGATATTGACAAAATAGGGAGACTGCCAACATTAGGGCTGGATAGCTCAGTTGGTAGAGCGTCGGTACGTTAAAGGTTTACTGAAATACAAAGTATTAATGCTACTATGTTACACCTTATGATTTTTATAAAGGGATTCACTTGTACAAAATTATTTTTGCATTCCTGTGTATTTTTCGCATAATTTGTTTTCTTAAAAAAATAACAGTCTTCAGGAACGCCCCCCAAAACAGGTGACTTTGCTAACATGGCTTGATTCTCAACGTGACATCACATGCATTACATAATGTTTCCTGAGCTATTCCACAAAACAATTGTTCTGGGATTGGGTCTGCCAAAGGAATGACAAATATGTGTTCTTCTATTAACAAATTCATTCTTGGTTGTAATGCATGTGAGATGTCACGTTGAGAATCCAGCAATTGTTTTAAAGAAAAAAAAATTATGCAAAAATACACAGGAATGCAAAAAATGATTTCTTGAATCGTTTTATAAAAAATTATAAGGTGTAACATAAAAGCATGAATACTTTTTATTTCAGTAAACCTTTAAGCCGGTGGTCGCAGGTTCAAATCCCGCTTCAGTCAATTTTTCTTTGTTCATTCACACCCCCAAAATTAAATGATACAAAAATACACAAAGTAAAACAAGTCTAAAAGGTCATATCTTGCACATTTAAAACCTTGCAATCTGTTCTGAGTAATAGTGTAATACCTTGGATTTTATCAAATATACGACTTTGTTGCAATGATTAAAACAAGACACCTACCTAGGTATACTCTCCACATTAAAAGACATCTCTCTCAGTCTTCATCATTCATCGGTAAGACACAATGACTATATCAACTACGCCCTCTATAGTCGTCTTAGTCCCGGGAGGTTGTACTGGCAGATTACATTTGTAGCCAATACGTTACCATGACAACAGCAGCTAACCAGTAAGCCAAAAGATGGTGTGGACCAATCAGGCTGCAAGAATCTGTCAGCTGTCTTACACAATTCTCATCGGTTGGATATTTGGAACACTGGATGTGATAGGCTCGACTGTTACAAAGAAAGAAAAACAAAAACATAATTGAGGATGTTGTTTTTATTTATTTATTATCCACAAAAGAAAATTGTACATTCGACAGCTCAATAAAAAGATCACAGATTCACATCTGTATTTAACGATATTAAGTAAGGCAAAAAAGAAACAAGTTCGTGTGTTTACAAGAAATTAACAAAATAAGTTTCAAAAGTTTCAACATTGTCAAATTTAAGCAATGTTTGTCACTGCTAAAGCCGATGGTTTGCGAGCTACGGAAATTGCATATGGATTGTAATCATTAACAGATAAACCGATCAACTGTGGGATGGTGGTGGGGGAAACAATTGCCTATTGTTCTGAAATGGGTGTGGCAGGGGGTCAGGATGGATGAGAAGGGATGGAAGAGAAACAAACAGGTGAGAACCAAAACAATTAATTATAAGATTTACACTTGCACCTCCTCCATAATGTACATATACATGAAGAAAAACATCAAATTGGAAGGTTGTTCCAAGTCAAACAATTGCACTATTTTGAACATTTCATTTTAGTTGTGTCAAGACCAAGATATTTTATTGAGTTTTACTCTTAGTTATCTCCACTAAATTTGATTTTTGTTTTTTATTTTCCTAATTAATGACTTACTTGTCTTCATCTGTGCATGTAAACTCAATTCCCTCAGCTGTGAAGAGTTGCTCTAAGTATGCAACGGAGCCAATCCCACAGGTTTCACTGGTAATCCAAACAAGATTTACAAAAGTTGTATTTGTTTAAATCAATTTTAATAAAACATTTGTATTGACTGCTCTTGAAATGAAAACAGTAATCAAGATAATAAAGTGGCCATTATAAATACAAAAACAAGATTGGAAAACAATTTGAGTTTTTTGTTGTCAGATTCCAGCCATTTCCCCCACAAACCTTGGACAGCCTAAATTCCTTTATGCCAACACAAATCAAATGAGGCATTTATTTGGGAAAGCTTTTTCCTAAATAAAAAAAACAACTCCAATTACAATGTAATGTTTACAAAAATTAACAAAATATGTATCGTGTCTCGAGAAAGAATTTGTAAAATACAATTTGGAAAAACTTACACTAGTGGCTTATCGAACGGCTTGATAATGATGACGTCAGCTCGAGTAACCTTACTTGGATCCAAGTTAGGGAACTCGTGTAGAGCAAAATAGCTACATCAAGAAAAATAAATTTAAAACAAATCAGACTTTAATTAAAACAGACTTCAAAAAGAAAAGCTTACATAATCTGATTATCGTTTACTTTATTAATAATAGCTTGTTCTGGATCAATATTAAATAAACGCAAACAAGACAAGGTGATTGCTTTGATATAACTACGTGTTAACGATTTTAAAACCATTTTTAAAATGAAAATTATATGTATATATGATAATCATATGTATAGCGCTAGTAGGAGTGATGGCCTTAGCTTTCGATTCAAACCGGACCTTCAACAGAGGTAAACACAAGCACACATAAAAACAGATCCATTTCTAGAAAAAAAGGGAGTGGGGAATTGTGGCAAGGAATCGAGAAATTAGCGGGAATATGATAGCCATTCAAAGTAAATTCATTACAGACAAAGGAATGGCTAATGACCAATCAGAGTTAAACAATTAAGACAAAGAGATGGCTAATGTTGGACTGTATAAACGGGGGATTACTGGACCAAATAATAGGGCAAGCTGCATCGTGGATAATTCGGTAGCATAAAGGACAGGATTAATGACTCAGGTTAATCACTTTATACTATGGCTTGTAAGGTCAGACAACTGAAAAAGTCAAGTTCGTTTCCCACTCAAGTTTGTATTTTTTCTTTTTTTTTCAATTCGAAAGGCTGATTATCATATCATATTCTTGTAATTTGTTGTTGTTTTTTGTAGTTGCATCAATTATTAAAGGTAAAATATAGGATTGTTAATACTGATAGTGTAGTGTTCTTACCTTGTTTTATTCAATATATAAAATGAAAAAAAAATGTAATCACATTGTCCTTAAATTTGATTATTACAATCAAAATTTAAATCGGGGTCTTCAAATTGTATGCTCCTGACTTTGACAGTGCTTCAGACAGAAATGTTTCTACGGAAGATTGGTACTGTTATGAACTTCACAATAAGTAAGCTTTCAGACTGATACTCGAGTGAAAAAAAGATGAATACCAATCTTCATTCTATCTTTAAAATGATATAACTGTGTACAGATAAAATCTAATGTGGTGGCAAAGTACAAAATGCAAAAAAAAAAGTACACAGAAAAAATTAAATTTGTAAAGCATTCAATTCAATTCACATGTAAATTATGTAGAGCTACATTGCAACTATTATGGCCCGGAATATTATTATTTTTTTAACTAATCTGGAACTACGATCAATTTCATCTTGATGAAGTAACACTCTTCATGCAAACAAATACAGGGAGCAATCCTTCCCTAAAAAACATCATTACGTCTCAATGAAGAAAAACTATAAAGCAGAAAACGCGAAAGATCGTTTTTCAAAGAGTGTTTTTCTAAGAACTTAAACTGTAGCAATTCATTGTTGGTACCTGTCGTTCCGGAAAGCTCCATCCGTTCGTGAGCCATCAAGCATTACAGTGATTGCACCAGTAGATTGTCGAGCGATCTAAAGGTGCAAAGAAATCCGCCACAATGCAGGGGTCAAAAGAAGACAAGTAAAAAGTGCTCGAGGGTCAGTCGATTCACAAACTTTCATAGTCAATAAATAGGGTATACACATGCTGTGACTAGACGGTAATGAAGAGTACTTTGTGATAGGATTATCAAGGACACATTTTAAAGAAGTTTTGACACAGGTAAAGTAAACATTTTCAAAGATTTGGATGGTTATAAGGTTGTTTGGGCTTGGTTTTGAATCAATGCGTATATGGTTCAAAAACCTTCTCTCGGGGGATTTGGTTGACTGGCAGAGTTGAACCAATGGATGTCAAATCTAACTGGTTTCTAGTCAAATCTCAATAATGCATTCTTTTTTTCTTTTTTTTTTGAGTGTACTTAAGTTTGATTTATGATTTTGGGGGCTCTCACAAAAATCAGCAAAATTGTTATAAATAGCCTGAAAAGTCTACTAAAGCCTCTTCCATGATAGGTCAGCCCTTGTACTTTTCCCCAGGGCCGAACGTCATGCATGAGATGAAATTGTTATAAAGCCGCCTCTTCGTAAAAGATCTCTTAAACACTTTTTTAATTCAAACTTAATGTTAGGTTTGGAAATGTTTATTTTGTCAACATGGACAAGTTGTGACCATGACTTGTACAGTACTAAAACCATTTAGCAAAAGTTAAAATAACAAAAATAGGCCAACAGATAGCATGAGTTTGGTGAAATTTAGGCCTACAATAATTGTTTGGTAAAGTTTTTGATATATAATTAATAAATACCTAGGACAGTTTGTGGATTCTGATTGGTCAACACGTGATCACGTGGGGGTGTATTAACGGCGATATAAAGACCGGCTAACAAAACAAGAAAGTATCGCCGAGAAAGAAAAGTTACAAAATGGACGATTTTAGCCGTTTATTTCGTTAAAAAGGTATTTATTAATGGGAATAACAGTGCGAGGACCCGGTCTTCACTGCTTGGTAATGACCTTGGGTGGTGGCTGGCCGCTGTTAACGACCGCGCCTCCGGCTTGGTCGTTAACAGCGGCCAGCCACCACCCCGGTCATTACCAAGCAGTGAAGACCGGGTCCTCGCACTGTTATTCCCTAATTACAAGGCTTAAAATACACGTTTAAGCAACAGAACGAGTGTTTCTTACGGCATCTGAAGTGCTGGCATAATATGCAGTTGAAGCTACGGTACAACCCTCCAGCCACCAGTCAGGACATTTCTCATAATCCAACCCAGTAGAATTCTGATCTGTAGAGCTGCACCATTGGAGACCATTGACCATATATCCTAGCAACGTGTCCTCCAGTGTCAAGAGGCTATTGGCAGCTTTAGTATAAGCATGGACAATGTTTTCCGTTCCGGACCAAAAGATGGTCTGAGTTAAGACAGAAGAGGAAATGTGAGGAAAGAGGATTTGAGAGATTCAAATAGATGTAAAATAATCAAAATCACATCCGCTTGTAGCCATGGAGTCCTTCCATGTAACTAAACCGGGTCCAATTTGGAAAAGATGCCAAATCCGACCACCATTCCGTTACTTATAAAGACAAAACCATACTTACACGAATATGATACTATTTTGGTCATATTGAGTAAAAAGTGGCAGTCAAATTCGGCCCCCAAAAAATACAAAAAACACACCAAACAAAACAGAACGTTCAGCCCCAAATTCTCTATTAGACAAAGGAAAAATTCAAGTTCCAAAGTTCAATATTATGGCAGTAAAGACAAGAAAAACTGAACCTGTGAGTAAAGTCATTCAAAACTAAAAAATCAAGAAAAAATCAACCACAAAGTTACAAGGGTGTTGTTCGTCTGTTTTGTCGTGTCCCCCCCCCCTTTTTTTCTTTTTTTTGGCGGGGGTGGGGGGGGGGTTACTCACTCTTTTTCATGTTTTGTAGTTTTATAGTTTTTAGTCTTATAGAGGTTTTTTTTTTAGCCTTTGAGAGAGACTCTGCTAGGGTCGAAACGTGGCGCCGTTAACAATTGTTGTCATTAATACCATGTTATGTCCTTTGGTTGGCAGTTTGTAGCAGCTAGTTCTACTTTTCTTAAGTTTTATATACACATACATTTTGTTTTCCTTGAACTCGGTTCTCTTTTTGAGTTTCTTCCTCATTCTCTTATTGTTTTTTTTTTTTTATAATATAATTATTTTATAATATAATTAATGTAAATAATGGTTGCTCTTTTTAGATAGTGAATTGTTTTGCTTTGGGCAATCCCGGCTTTCAGCTGTATTATTGTCTTTTTTTATTTGTCTTTGAACATTGCTAAAGCCCGGATTATTAAACAATTAAAATAAAAATATACAATAAATTCCAGAAGCAGATGGAAACCAACAAAGAGAAGTAAATAATAACCAGACAATCCTTTTATTTTTAATGTTTTACCCATACACCGATGTGTGTTAAGCACTGTATACTCAGTACTTTCCCGACTCCTGTGAAAAAAATCACAGGCATTTTTTTTCTCGGGTGGGATTCGAACCCACGACCCCCACCATTCTAGAGCAGGTGTCTTACCAACTAGACTATCGAGACTGCCCGGTAGCTAGAGGCAGTTCGAATCCACTAGCAGCGGTGTATGGGTAAAACGTTACAAATAATATTCTTTATCCCCAATGCAAAAATTAACATCTATCATAAGATAATCCTTGTATTAGGTGTAGACGTACCTTATCTGCAGGTAATTGATGCGGTACATCGTTAATGAAGGAATCATAAGCATTAAGAGGAATTGAACATGGGTCTTTGTAGGCTATGGCGTCTTTGAAGTCATCCCATAACTTACTGCAATTTACTGGACTAAAATGGAGAAGAAAAAAGGAACTTTTATGAAATGGAAGGAGACAGTTCGTTATTAGTGTACAGTATAACCACATGTCGTTAGGCCTGCTAAGTTTTCAAGATATAGGACCTCTACATTTGTTATGTGCGGGGATGTATACTTGCGGGTAATTGACTTTTATAAATTTGACTTGTATTATTACTGATTTCGAAGATGTTTTTCCATATGAAAGTTTCAACTGTGAAAAACGGACTTCAGTGATAGTGTGTGAAACACACTTTCATTGTCAAATTCTTGCTTGAACATCTTTCATTTTGTGTCTGTTTAGAGTAACTGAAGATAGATAAAAAAGAAATTTATTGTTTTAACGGAGGTACTTAGGAACATCCTTCCTCCATGGTATGAACAAAGAGAAATGTTATCAAACTTGTACTGCTAGCAACTACATACAGTTAAATCGACCATCAACATGATTTTAATCCAAAGGTTAAAAAATAAGTAAATACACCAACCTCGGTGGGCAAGCATCCGGTATGGCCGTTTTCGTTTGAAATTCCCAACATCTTCCAAGGAAGATCTCCTTAATGTTTGGAGTAGTCCCTAAACTCTCAGGGAAGCAACTGTCTCTCTTATTCCGAGAACCCCTCTGAATATACCCAAGACTTTCTCCAGCTAGAAGAGTTAGAGCAATACCCAGGAGATAAACGTTCTTCATGATGATTGATAATGGTGTCCTACACAAGCTTGGTATTTAGTGATCACTGGATCAAATGCGATACTGGTGCACTTTGGAGATAATGAGCTATCAATGCCAACAATCCGCGAAGTCGTCCGATAATGTGTTACCAGCTATAATTTACGTTCGATTGTAAGAACTCACTCAGCCAATCCGACGATCGATGAGAATAAAGTTTCTCTCTGTTGATTTTATTTGTGGGTCCGGATTGTCCTCGCTGCCTTTTGGTTTTAAAACGAAACTTTTGGTTCAAAGCGACTATCCAAGCGCTATATTGTACCGGTATTACACGGCGTAAATGCCATATCGGGTGTTTATGGGGATATTTACGAGGTGTTATGATAGATGACAGCTTTGAGCTCTTCGGTTTACAACATTTCTGGAAAACTTAATTAATTCAAAGTTAGAAACAGAAATACCTGTTTCGACAACAGAATGGTTAAAATCTACAGAGAGACCTTTAATAAGTTGTCAAATCTGAGTAAAATTCTTAAAATATATGGTGTGATGTGAAAAAACAATCAATTAATCTCATTTAAAATTTACTGTTCTCAACATTTATTATCAATAGAATCATATTATGGAACACTAGGCTAAAATTGATCTGTATACAACTTTAACTATTTTTTTTTCATCAAACAATTATAATTTCTGCATTTCTTGTTTTTGTAATGCACAAAAGAGCACGTTCATATCTGTTATTGTTAGCATTATTACACATAAATACTTCATGACTGATCTTAAAACATTTTTTTTGGCATATATGCTTACACTCCCAGCTAGAAGAGTACATCACAGGGAAACAAAATCTGAATAAACAAATATTGTCCTCCAATAAATGTAAGTCAAAAAGAAGAGGGAACATAATTGATTACAGACTGATTAGAAAAGAATCCAATAAGTAATTGAACTTTGTAAAAGCAAAATAGTCTAGATACAAGCCCGCTTGACTGGGGTGGGGTGGGGTGGGGTGGGGTGGGGTGGGGTGGGGTGGGGTGGGGTGGGGTGGGGTGGGGTGGGGTTGGGATGGGGTGGGGTGGGGTGGGGTGGGGTGGGGTGCTGTGGGTGCTACAGCACCCCCAACATTTTGGATAGGGTGCTGAAATATACTACATCGCCCATACTTTTCAAACATATACATGTAAGTACACATTCTATCATAAGAATCATTCTTGCCTAATAAAAGGAATTCATGAAAAAATTTTACAACACATTAAAGAAACAAATCATTGTTGCTCTTACTAACTTGAACAATGTCGACACAAGCCAGCATACATGCAACCCAGCACAGAGTACATCCCCCCCCCCCCCCCCCCGGCCAAAATGCATTCTCACACGCCTGTCCAGACAAACATGTCTATTTTCTAAAAAACAAAAGATATCACTGATGGGAAAATGATACAAATCTTTTACAAATTAGTAATTGAAATAAAATAAAAAATCACGAGGCGCAAACTAACTAAACCTATTGAGCAAGGTTTAGAGCTCCAGCTCAACATTGGTAAACTGACTGTAAATGCTTCCATTCTTTGCACAAATCAAGATATTTTTTTTATAAATCCAACCTGTGAAAATTTCAGCTCATTTTTGTGTTTAATTTTTGAGAAAATGGTAAATATGCATTCAGCATTTTTGTAGGCATTTGTATTGGCAGAGTTTTCATCTCACTGAGACGAAAACTAATTTTTGATCTGATTTCATTTATTATTTAAGAGCGATAACACTTCAGGCAGAAATATTTCAAGGAAAGTTTTCTACCATCATTATCTGTATACCATGTAAGGTATGTATAAATCTGTGAACATTTATGTTTTTCTTCTTACCAATGTTGAGCTGGGACTTGGAACTGACACAACATAGCTATAACTCCTCTTACTAAATTGTTAAAATCCTCTCTCTTTACCCTTTAAAGGATAAATTTTGTAAATGAAACAAATTTTTTTGAAAACAAACAAAACAGTCTGCTATATTGTATGAGCGTCTAAATAAGCTAATAAAATCTTGCGATAAAAAAAACATGGTATACATAAATATATTTTGTTCTCACTACCAACAACCAGTTTTGATGGATTCAGAAATTTACAGCCAATCAATTTTGTTTTCACTCAAATGACTGGACTCTCATTTGTTAACAGTCACACATGCTAAGCATGGTTAGTTTGGCTTTGCACTACTGAATCCATCAAACTCAGGCAAAACCTTTAGACTATGATAAGATTGGTAACACTGGCCCCATGCTAAGCATGGTTAGTTTGGCTGAGCAGTACTGAATCCATCAAACTCAGGCAAAACCTTTAGACTCTGATAAGATTGGTATGCCTGGCTCCATGCTAAGCATGGTTGGTTTGGCTGTGCAGTAACAAATCCATAAAACTTGAGCACACGTTTTATTTTAATTTGCAGAATTAAAGGTGGTTTGAATTTATGAACAGCATACTACCTTTCATTCAAAATGTCAAAAGCACAAACAAATATGAAAATTAAGTCATTCTGAAATCAGCTTTTAAGCAGTTAGGCCTCTTCTCTGGAAACTGATATCATAAAGACTCCTATCAGGGCATCTTACAATGATTAGTTCCAATCTGTCCTGCTAAAATCACTACGATGTAGGACACCCCATCATGGGCACCCGTCTATTCCAACATAGCCTCAATCTGATCCGAATCTCCATCATAGGGTGACATCACTACTAGCTGCAAGTGGACATCATTAAGCTGCAGTAATCTGTATCTTGTTCCCTGTATACAATAGAGATAAGTAAATACAAGACCTCAGGATACCAAACAGGAGCCAGACCTTTTTCCCTTCAAAATTTCATCTGATTAACAAGATTTGAAAAGAAGACAGTTACACCATGATTAAGTTCTCAATAACACCAACTGGCATAGTCTTACCACTAGAGGGCTCACTCCTATTATTTCAGTCTCACTCTAAATACGTCCCTTATCACTAAGTTCATTCATGAGCTTTGCGTTGTACGCAGCATGTTTAGCCTGTAATTCCTTGTCGTTGACAGCACTCTTTGCCCAGTATGTAAGTCCAAGAGCTGGACGCCATCTTTCCTTCGATCTGATTAAGAGAAAATATCCCAACAATTAGTCGTTTTCGGCTATGGCTAAATGTAACAATCTAATCTGAGGGGGTTGTGTAACTAAGAAGTAGACCAAGACTTCGTTGCCTATCAAGTCAAGAATGTACATCAACTTAATAACCTCATGTTCATCTTCTATGACATTGTACTACTTCATTTCAAAGTAAAACAGGTTTTCTTCTTCAATGCATCAAGTCTTAGACGTTTCAAATCCAACTTACTTGTTTGCTTCAGCTCTGTGAACCATGTAGGGATGATGCCCAAGAAGGCTTCCTAGACATCACAAGAAACCAGAAAAGGTAACAATACCAGAGTCTTATTAAAGCACAAGTATCTACCAACAATTAGGTACTAAAGGCCCTTATTATATTATTTTAAGACAGGTTTTTGAGTTTGTTTAATTATGAGAGCCATTTATGTAGCACCTTGTAATGGTCTACAAGGTGCTGCGGCGCTTTCAGCAGCCACTGCCAGAAATAACGATCAAACCCCTTTTCTTAGCGATAAGTGTAACTCGATTCCTTTACGTGTATTACACAACACACAGGACCAATGGCTTTACGTCCCATCCGAAGGACGAAGCAATAACAATGGTTAAGTGTCTTGCTTAAGGACACAAGTGTCAAGACCTGTACTCGAACCCACACGAGTCCAGTGTGCTTGACCTCTCGGCCACAACACGCCAAAAAAAAAACAGTTCTATGAGATGCATATTTCTTTCATCATTCTTTTGGCAAGACTTACCAACATTTTATTGCTTCTCTAAATAAGTGTTAAAGTCAGGAGTCAAGTTTGAATCCTACTGACTCCTTGAGGTCAAGTTTCAAATTTGATCCAAGTCACAAGTCTATTCAGACCTTTGAATTTGTTCTTTTCAGTGTTCAATAGAAAACAAATAAAGAAGAGCAAAGAAGATCTAGTCATCAGCTGAGCAGTTACATACCTGCTCATTTTATTCTTTGCTTCTTTTGTATAATTAAACCAAAATAGACAAGTCCAAAAATGAAAACGATTGTAAAATATGATTGATGTCTATTCACCCTGTTTAGGAACAATATCAATACAAGAATTGATCCTCAAGAATGATCTCATAGAAGACATCAATAACTGACCTTTCTTGACGGCCATTTCATCTTCAGTTTCTTTCATCCAATCTTCATATGTAACAAGAGCTTGACTGAATCCCAGAGCATCCGTCTTACGATGTTCTAATTCTCCCTTGCGGTCAGACTGAGGGACGTAGTACAGACAACCATTCTCAGCGTCGGCGTCATCCAATGCCAACCAGAAGGTGATTCCTGGTGATCAATTGAGTCAAGACAATATTTCTGAATGAGTACACTGTATTCAAACTAAGTTGTGAATATTTCTTTTGAATGTCGTGGTGTCTTTTTTAATGTTACCACAGCTGCCATGCAGGGTTGAATAAATTCTGGTTTGGTGTGAATGGTGATGAATGTTTTCAAAAATGTTGCCAATTTTTTTAATACGTTGAATAGTAATTGTAACTGTTGACATAGCTTGTAAAGTTGTTGAATGTTTATTTTAAATGTTGTGGTGTATTTTGTAATGTTGTCACAGTTGCCTCGCTGGGTTGAATAAATTCCGCTTTGGCATGCCATATACATGTACCACACTTATAACTGATAACATTAAGATGATGTCCAAGATCAATCTGGAACAATAAACTTCCCCAACCCTCCATCAAACTTGATTCTACCTGAACACAAGATGTTTGGTACGACAAGGGACATCTCACATTACACTGATAACAGGAAATGGAAACACAGTTTTCCAAATACATCCTGTGACTTGATATGTTGAGATTTAACTGTAATAACAAATCTAAAGATCAGTCGCAAAAATCACTCAGAAAAACAGATTTAGGATTTTTTGTTCCTGAAATGCGTTGTCAGTTCATCATTTGGATGGAAATTCATCTGTAGGCCTACTGTGTAAACCATGGTGTTTGTGATAGTGTCAAAGCAGTTTTATATCGTAACCAATTTATCGATTGTGATAATCTTGGCACTCTTGGTCGACTGCTCAGGTTGTTTTGACAATCCTTTTTGTTTGTCGGGATGATCTGGGTGGCTGCGCTTGAGTGTCAAGGTTACCCTTGTGAGTGGTGGCACCAGCCGCTGTCAATGGGCGTTTTTGCCCTCCCCCAGTCCTACCAACGGCTTTTTAATTTTTATTTGTTCTCTGTAATGTCGCGCCTCGAGCACCTAAATTAGGTGGATTTGTGTGCTTTATAAGTATTATATTATTATTATTATTATTATCCTGTTTTTAACTTATTCATATTTTGTTTCTTATCCTCTGGTCTTATGGAGGTTTTATTTGGGGGAAAAAAATTAACAAGAGTCACCATGCCATTGCCTTCGTGTTTGATATCACCAGGCAAACATTCTCATGATACAATAAAGGTCTGTAGAGATTACTCCTTACCTCTATCATGCATAAAGTACTTCCCATCCTGGTGGGCAGGGGTACACTTGGCGCCCGGTGGTTTGGAGAAATACTGTACATTATTAGGAATGCATTCCTCGTTCAGAAGTAAGTCTGCCAGGCCATTGAAAGCTGGTGATTCACCAAGATCCTAAAAAAAACCAAAATATCCCACCAACAAAATATATAAATAAAAAAATATATACAAATTAACATCAACAGAGGAGGTTTCTGGACAGAGCAGGAAGATGACAATGATAAACTGAAAACTTAAAATTTAAACATCTACACAAAGTAGTCAAAGCAAAAGGGAACTTTGCAGGTTTCAGAGGAAGAAGCACAATGAAAAAAAAGAACCAAATCTTAAGCTGAACACATACTGACCTTAAAGAAGTTATCATGATCTAGCATTCTTTCCAGACGAATAATTGTGTCTTTCTCGCCTTTGGATTCATAGAATGCCATCTTTGGCGGTAGGTCTGGAACAACGTCATTCTCGTACCTTTTCAACTCACTCTTGATTGCCTTCAACTCTTCTTCAGAAATAAAACAATCCGCCTGGGAAGAAAAACAAAAACAGCAAAATCCGAGTTCACTTCCTGTTATTTCCTCCCTCTATAGTGTAACCAAAGGTCTTCAGGTCAATCAGCCATATTATTTTCAATTGCTCAAGTTACAGCAATGGTGAAATGTTTTAATGGTATCTAGATTACTGATAAAAAGAATGGGTGGCTACAAAAAGTTAAACACAATGTACGATGGCTAAAAAAAAATTAAACAAAACATCTGATTAGACTTACATGCCTGCCCTGAATCATAACTATCAAGACCGTGGGAATTTTTATAATATATATTTTGTACACAATAAGAATTTGGTATATTTTCAAATATTATCAAATAATTTCCTTTCTGATTTGTAGGCAAAGAAATAAATAACAAATACATGTAGGCCTACGTGATGTATGTAACCCTTGCCTTATGGTTTAACTGATGAGTGCATAAAACTAACGCTAGTTTTATTTTAGGCAGTGTATATTTTGCCAGCACCGGCTTTCTTTTAGAAAACGTTATCAAGCCCGAACGGCACTGGACATGCGCAGTGACCTATTTTGGGGACTTTGAAATGTTACTTCTAGAAATGTTTATCTGGTTCCGTGCCAACATTTTTTTCTGACAATGTATTCATGAGATGGGAATCAGACCATTAATATAATATAAATGTCGAACTTAATTTTCTTTAAAACAAATCCTTGGAATCCATAAACCAGAAGAAAAAGGTATCAATTTAAATGTAGGACCAGGAGTCATTTTGTTAAATAAAAGATTATTCTTATTTTTGAGATTAAAACAATTGGCATCAGCAGGGATTTCAAGACGGAGCATGTCGATTGATAAGCGCCTAGACCCAGTAACTGGGCTGGGGCACTGTTCTCCTTTTTAGAGATTTTGATAATCGGTTGTACAGCTAGTACGACTGATAATGTCAAAATCTCAAAAAAGGAGACACTATCAGTTGTACAGCTAGTACGACCGATGTCAAAATCTCAAAAAATGAGTACAGCGCCCCAGTTACTGGGTCTAATATATAAGGGCCTATATAATGGGAGCATTTCCACTTAGCTACGCCACAATGGTCGAAAATCCCTGTAATTGAATACAATACATAATATCAGCTACTCGTGTACTGGTCAAAGAGGGCGCTATACATTGTGCCGACTTAATAGTGTTTACTAAACTTTATCCGCCAATTCCCAGTAACTGGGGCGCTGTACTCCTTTTTTGAGATTTTGTCATTATCTGTCGTACTAGCGCCCATGTAAGGAATATGTAGTAACTGACGGTCAGGAGAATTTAAAACACCTCTGTTAAAAAAAATGCAATAGACTCAACAGAATTGCTCAAAATTCGCCTACTGTCTTCTCCAAGTGTTTAGGGTGAAATAAAATGCATTTAATTGTACTCACGATCATTTTCTTTCCTCCAAATCGATGATTTTTAGGGCCTCTGACAACCCTGCCGTTACAATCGCCATTTTTATTACTTATGTCACGACTGTTGCTTGACTTTAAAAAAGTCGCATTTAATGCTGCGGGGATTGCGTGTTCGCTGATGCCCAGACTTGAATATTATTTTGCACAGTCAACGCAGGATACCAGCTGTGTAGTGTCAACGACCCCACAATGCATGCAATGGCAACATTGTACAGCGCGGGCTCGGCCAAACGTGACCAATGGAACTTTGCGGTGTTCGTTGACTGGTATCCTGCGTTGACTGCGCAAAACAATATACAACTACAAGTCCGGGCATCAGCGAACACGTGATCCCGTAGCATTAATACAACTTTTTTCAAGTCAGGAAACGGTCAAGACATTAGTAATGAAATGGCGATTGTAACGGCAGGGTTGTCAGAGGCCCTAAAAATCATCGATTTGGAGGACAGAAAATGATCGTGAGTACAATTAAATGCATTTTATTTCACCTTAAACACGTGGAGAAGACAGTAGTAGGCGAATTTTGAGCAATTCTGTTGAGTCTAAGGCATTTTTTTTAACAGAGGTGATTTAAATCCTCCTGACCGTCGCAGTTACTACATATTCCTTACTGGGACGCTAGTACGACAGATAATGTCAAAATCTCAAAAAAGGAGTACAGCGCCCCAGGGCCCAGTTACTGGGTCTATCCGCCAATAATTTTTATAAATCAAACTAAACTAAAATCTCATAACTGAAAACCCCCCTTAGGACAGAAAATATGGCCAAATACATTGTCACATAGCAAGTGTGTTTAAAAGAAATAAAGCCTAAAACCTCAATAAGTCGAAATCATGAAATGCGGCCAAATTCAATAAACAACAAACAATAATTTTCACGAAATAGATGCAGTACATAAATGCCTTACCCTAATGTAACCCTTTTCTTTGAAATACTCCTTCGTCTTATTTTCATCCAATCTCTCCGAGAACCGTGGCCATGATGAAACTGCTCCTTCACCAGTTTTCTGTCGTTTTGCTTTGGGAGGGGTGGACATTTTGACTAAAAAATCATTCACGAAATCAAGTTATGAACGGTTCGTCTCTAAAACAACTCATTGCTTTCACATGACTTGTCTGGTCCCAGACTCGGCGAGTTGGATCTGTTAGTCGTATTCAAGCTATGTTATCCAGACTACTTGTGTCAAACATTTCCTGCTGACCTCTAAACCTTATTGTTTTCTCTGTAGCCACGCCCCCTTCAAACAATCGACCAATGAGTTTGCTCTGTTCTATTTTGGGGCGTTACATGGTTGGAAAAGAACGCACAAAAATTACAGGGGACGCAGTAAACAAGAGGTTGAAAATCATTTTCAAGAGGTTGAAAAACATGATTGTTTTCTACATGATTTTTAACCTCGTTCTTTTCACTAAGCTATACACACGCACTTGTGTCTGATTTTTAAACATTATAGTCAATGTACAGTATGTATCAATTTGTCACCAGTACAGCTCAGTCTTTGAGCCGTTAGAACTGAAACTAATAGGCTTATGACAGAGCTGGCTGGAGGAAACAGATCAGACGCGCCATGCTTACCTTAGTAGAATGAGTGCACAACAGACGACAACGACCATACACCCAATAATCAGAAGTCAGGCATATCAGCCAAAACTGCATTTTTATAAAGTAATTAACTCCACACTGTCCCCGACTTTATTTCTTGAGCGAAAAACATAAAACAAAACAAGAAAAAGCAAGCACACATACAATCGGAATGACCATGTCACGAATCTATCTTAATTGCAAATGTTGTTATTGATTTTGAACCTAAAGTTTGTTAAGGTAACTAATTTAAATATGTTAGTTAGGTTTGCGTATTTCAAACATTATTTCAACTGCTACCTTACTAAATAAACATTTTATAGCATTTGGTGATTATTGTTAATAATAATTTGTCCCCAAAATATATAAATATATATAATTCAATAAAAACAAATAAGTAAACCAACGGTTTCTTTCGAGGTTGAATTTGATTACGAATCACCTGCATGTGAAATGTTGAAAAACATCTTAATTGAGATAAGTCATATATATCGTGATCTTGTTTTCTTCAGTGGAGGAAGGCAAGAATGAATCGTGGCAATAAGAGGTGCACAAATAATGTTTTTGTTACTGACTTGTTTAGTTTGGGAAGACATTTTACACAAGCTATAGACATACAAACAAATTCTAAATATTACAAGAGACCGATCCAGTAAGCCCCGGAACACTTGCTGTATTGACCAATCACAGACGTGATTGTGCAACCAAAAGTCCGAAACCGATAGTGCATGGCGCGTATGCACAGTGGGCGGGGCTTAATGAATCGGTCTATTAGTAACAGTATCACAAAGCGAGCAATAATAATGAAATTTATTCACTTAAGGTGAGAATGCCCAGAAAGCAGAATCCATTCCGCGGTAGGGAATGACTTTGATGACAGTTATTTTAAATGAGCTTTCTTGTGGAGCACTTTAAACCACTTGAAGAACTTCACCAATGTCTGTTTTGTTCCTGGGATTTCCCGCCCAATTTCGGGTGTTGGTTCAGGTGACGTCACTGGAATTAATCCGCCGTTATCAATCCTCACGCGCACGGTCGGTTTTGATTGGCCGTCTTTTCTATGGTGCTTCTTCATTGACCAGGAGTTGATCACATCACTGCTGGGCTCCGATTGGCTGTTGCGACGAACATTCTCCACTGTCATTGGCCATAGGTCTTGTGCGACATCACGAGTGTGCCGGTCATTAGACTTGAGTAGGGAAACTCCGAGTAGAATCAGTTTCACTTTGAGCTGTGTGTTAGTTCTCGTGTTGAAAACTGTATCTATAAAATGTCCTCTGTATATCTAAAACAAACGAACAAAAAACGAACAAAATTTATAAACTTAAACTGTCATCTTAAAGAACTCATTCCAGCAGGAAACAATACAGATAAACATCTTTTCGTTACCAGTCGTCAAAGTAGTAGATTTGTCTATAGTACTTAATTATTGATCATGGCTCCGCCATTGTTCTTGTTTCTTTTATACCAGATGAATATCAGTACCTTTTTTCGTATAACCCAAACTGGTTTGATTCTTGTTAGTCCTTAAATGCAGGGTGTACCTTTGGTATTTAAAGCCGCACGTTTGTTTCAATCCTCTATAATTGTAGATATATACCATAAAACTAACCCCTGACATTTTTGCCTCAAAGGATGTTAGCGTTTTTCAGATATCGGCGAAAATTTGGGCGGTGATTTCCACGTAGAAGGATCCGAAAATGCTGGAACTGCATGTTTTTCATTTTTAGCGAGAAATTACCTCTTTCTCAAAAAACTACGTTACTTCGAAGGGAGTCGTTTCTCACAATGTCTTATACTATTTACAGCTCTCGCTGCTCCTTACAAAGTAAGTTTTTAAGGTTATTTATTTTTGGTGTAATTACCAATAGCATATCCGGCTTTTAAGATACCACGCAACCACGATACACATGATTAAGGCCGGGAATCTAAACTTTACATTATGTATTACAGCGAGCCTTGGTGTTTTAAAGACGGTTTACATCGACATTAACTCAAAGGTTGTTCTTTCAGCCTTAAGAAGTTATTTTGAAACTATATATTCGATTACATCCTTCAGGTGGAATAAATATTTTCTATTTGAAACATTTAATTAAGGGAGTTACCTTCAAAATGTGAAGAGCCTTGAGAATAAGACTTAATTCTAGGTCTTTTAGGTCGACATCCAAAACAATACCTGTTTTCACGTCCTGTAACAAACAAATCGTATTAGACATTGAATTATAATTTACTTTTTTTTAATCTCTTTTTAAGGATTTCTCTTTATTATTTTTTATTGCTATGCAAAGCGCCTGTAGGAATTCTTAATAGTTTACGGCATTGGCACAACATAAACACTTGTTGTTATTGTTATTATTTTTAAGTTTTTTTAATTGCTTCTTGGACAAGGTCCTTCGGTTCAGACTGAATGATTTTTCATGAAGTATGAGTTGATTGCACCAATCAGTTTTGGTTATTGATGTCTTTTTAGACATTGTCAGTGATAAGTTATGGAGCTGGGGTGGAACATGATGGGGAAATAATTGTTTTTATTATTTTTTTTAAATCAGCTTTTTTTTTTTAAGTACCAGATTCTTTCCTAAAATAAAGAGAAATAAGTCTTTCTGCCTATGCATTTATTTTCTACACAAGCGTAGTGGAGCCACATCAAACACAAACAATCCCGCTCATATCGTGTACGTATGTGATAGTTATCATGTACGTACATGGTGGTTATCATGTACGTACACGATTAGTCCAAAGTTATCGTATATGTACATGGTATTCATGTACGTACATGATAGTTATCGTGTACGTACATGATATCGTTTACGCACACGATTACTCCAAAGTGTATTCGTGTATACGCACATGATAGTTATTCTTGTACGTACATGATAGTTATCGCGTACGTACATGATAAGTCCGTTGTAATCGTGTACGTACATGATAAGCATAGTGTACGTACACGACAAGCGGGATTTTTTCTTCTTCTGTGGCGGCACCAGGCTTCCGTAATTTTCCAGTGTTATAAACATTTTATAAACTAACCTGTAAAATTCGAATGGCTTTAAGGAGCAAAGTGAGTTTCAAATCGGCCACCAGATGACCAGAAAAGGTTGACGTCAACTTTTTTTCCTGCAATTCAAAGATTTATACGTATTTTTCAAAAGTCATGTCAAATTAAGTCCCTTTTTAAAATTGATTTATATAAGGTAAAAAATAAGTATTTACAACAACAAAATGGTTTATTTATATAAGTAAACAAAAAAGTAGTTACAAGAACAAATTGATTTGTCAACATAAAATGTTTCCAAAACTTACCTTTAGCAGCAAGATGGCTTTGAGAATTAATTTCAGTTTGAGTTCTTCCGTCATCTCATCATGGCGAGGTAACCATCTATGGATGTCATCTTTTCCTAGGGTCTAGATTTATTCGAATACAAAATCAATCATTTCAAAATGGAATGAAAATATCACTTTTGGTCGGTGTCCAAAAACTTTGGTGCCGGTGTCCTTGGCAGGGTGGTTTATGGGTTTTCAGTTTGAAGTCGATATTAAGTATGGTGTACAGGAGTGACTTGATGCCAGTGATCCTATGTTATCTGATATTAAACTAACCTCGTTTTGTTTAGCGGCAAACAAAAAATACAGTTTCGAACAGGTTTCATCCTGTTTCCGTGCGGGCTATAATCTTTCTCAATTTAATTAAGCAGAATATAAACAGTTTATTCTTCCTTAATTTCTTCTGCTTTCTTTCTCTTTTCCTTGTAGCCCTCACCTAGAGTAACCTTGCGCCTTGTGCCTTGTGATGGGCAACTAACATAAAAAAAAAATCATACGTGCTTGAAATTGTTTGTTTTTATTTTTACATGCAAAAAAATGTTAATGGCCTCACGTTTCGACCCTAGCAGAGTCTTTCTCAAAGACTAAAATGTTTTTATTTTTACACAGACTGTTTAACTATGTTTCTTTTCGTACCTTCAATAATTCCAAGGCTTTCAAGATGAGTTCTAACTTGAGATCGTCACGCATAGAGTCAGGAAACAGACCGTCGACATCTATCATATCATCTCCATCTGTTGGCAGCTGAAATACAAGGTAAAGACTACGTGTAACCAAACTGAGGCTGGGAGGCAAATAGTCAGGAACTTTACTTGTATACTGAGCAGTATTCATTGCTTGGAAGTAATTCAGATAATATGCAAATTTCCGGAATATTTAGGAACTGACACTTTCAAAAGATGATCTGATGCATACATCGTGGACTAGAAGAAAAGTTGTCGATCATGAGTTTTTATGTTTTGCTGAAAAGCGTATACAATGAAAAAGGGTCACATTGCGTACATTTAGATTTGAAATTGTAATGATAGGTTTTCTTGAGTTTCTAAAAAATTATTAACGTCATCAGAAGTCAGGAGCCTACTTACAATGGCCACACTTTCTGAAGACATGACTTCATCTTCATAATCGGGTATGCTCTCCGTCGTGTTCATCATGGCATCTTCGTCTCCTTTGGTCTTCCATCCGAATATGTTGGTAAAAAACATCATACATCCTCCAGTTGTGATGATAATCACCAAGACGACCACAACGGCCAAAAGAATGATCTTACAACTCATCTTCGATCAACTTTTTCTTCGTATTTTATTAATCTTCAAATTTCTAACACGCCTGGAAATAATATGCACCGTGGTTTTTGTGGTGTACTTTGGAGTAAGTTTTGCTGGAGCTGCTCAAGATAGTTGAGTTTTACTCTCTAGCAAACCTCAGTTTATATAGGATTGAGCTTGGTAGGTAATTAAGGTTAGGTTTGGTGAGTTTTTATTAGTTTTTATTTCAACTTGGGATAGGTTGGTTGTTAAAAGGCCCACGCACGGCACTCCTCGACCGTGAAGACCACCGTTTCCTGGGTTAAGTAAGCCGTATTGTCGTGAAGCGCTGCATGGTGCCTTGTTTTGCGGACGTAACAATGTTATTTCAGGCAAACTAGTGCTACCCTCGTTTGTAACTCCTGGGTTAGGTTTCTGCAATTCATGCTTTGTATCATCTTCAGCTGTTAAGACCCAAATACTTTGTCGGCATGGATACTCCATTTATCTATGTGACCTATTTTCATTTTTTTTTTTACGAACTCACGATATACATTGGGTAAAATTACAGACATCCACCCATTGGGGAGTGGGTATAGGCCTTACCAAATCTTCATTATAAAAATAAAGAGATATGTATAAGAGAGCGACAGACAGACAGACAGACAGACAGACAGACAGACAGACACACAGACACACAGACAAAACAAAAACCTTAAAAACAAGCAAACAATAAACAAACACTCCACAAACCCCAATGGACACAATGTATTTTTTTCTGAGCAAACTTTACGTAGATTTCGAAAAGCAATCATCTTTTAAAAGACAAGTTAAATTGTTACAATGGTTCCTAACATTAATAATAATGCCCTATGTGGAATTAAACATGTCCTTTTCTTTCCCGTAATAATTATGTAATACCTAAGTATCAACATCTGAGACTTTGTGTCGTTAGTCCCAACTTTTTTACTTTCAAATCCGACTTTAAATGTTACAGTTTGGAATTGTTCCTTATCCTTTTTAAACATGCAATAAAACAATTACAGTGTGTTGTAATTATTGAGTAACGATTAAAAAACGTACAGTTGCCTCTGGAAATACGGAACCACACTCTACATAGAAACATACAGTCCGCCATTTTGTGGAGTCCAAAAACTTGATTCTACAAAATGGCGGACCCTATTCTGCCAGCAAAAACCACACAATCTCAAGGAATGTTTATGTGAATCTTTATATTCTACTTTTAATGATATCCAAACATATTCAGTTCATAGCAAGCGCTTTTTATAGCCCAAAGCGCCCTATAATGTGAAGGTAACGTGTCCCTGTAAAGCTAAGCATGTGGTCAATATTTGGTATTGTCAAAAAGCAGTATCCGTCCACTTTGAGTGACGCAACATACATATTGTAAGAACAAAGCTGTGACAGTTTAAGCCCAATCGGTCATCGAAGTCACATGAAAATAGTGAAAAATACTATCACTGTTTGAACTATTTTCTACCATCACTATTACGGACTCGCGACATCAAAAATATTGTATTTTTCATTTCTCAAAAACTACAGCATTCAGACAAAGGTATTTCAAAGGAAGTTTTCCACCATGACCATCTTTATACCATCTTAGCTTTGTGCAAATTTATGAACATTTATATCTTTAATCTATACCAATGTTATTGCACTCGCATCATCAACAATTATCTCATTCGTAGTTGGGCCAGACCAGTTACATCAGTGTGCCAAAGTGGTGATTATATCGCGACCAGAAAAGCCTTATAATAGTTGGGATAGAAACTCCACTTGGGCGGTGAATGTGTCTCTGACTCATATCAAATGTCACTACAGACAATGACTCCGGCAAAGGGAAAGTCCGGACGTGCGTTTATTAGTTCACGGAAATGTTGTTTTAGTCATTGGTAGTTGTGGTATGCAAATTATCATGACATCATTGGGTTTAACCGAGGTTGGATGGAATACACTATCGGATCAAATCGATTATTACCTTTTATCGATCTGGCTTGATAATAATGATAGTAAAAATGATTCGGTTGGGGCTCAAACTCTCTCACTTTGTTTTCATTTGAATTTAAAAAGCTATCAAAGTCAAATGAGAATTAACAGTATTTTTGACCGCATGAGGGCGCTTTCATCGACTAATTTCCTTGCAGTCACTGTTACAGTTTTATCTTATTTTGGCTTCTTGAATGTTGTTTTCTTGTATCAATGGCCAAATAAATAATAAAAGTAGCATCAACAGTAATGGAAAAAGCAGTTCGTTTTACTTCTTTTGCATCACGCAAAAAATAACTTGGTTCACACGCGCCCTCACGTGAGCAAAAATACCGCGAATTGGAATTGAAAAAGTGGGTGTGGGTGGCTGAGGGAGGAGGTGAAGGGGCGGGGCGTTAGATGTACCCAGCCCAGTCTCCTCTTTCTCATGTCTTCCCATCTCCAAGGTTCCGGAGAGGGGGTAGAAGCTTTGAATATTTTCTCGAAAGCGACTACGAAAAGAGAATCATATGTTGTTGCAATAACAAAAATAATTAATCGCTACATTTAAACAGTATAAGCACAAAACAGCCCCCTCTAAAAATTTTAGAACCCCCAGGAGAGTACAATGGGCTTGGTAAAAAAGGATGTTCACTTCGTGGACCCAAACCATCACAGGAAATCTGTCAGAATTGTAAAACAATAGACTCTTCACCTGTCAGAGGGCCGTGAACTTGCAAAAACCCAACTAGGTTGGACGACTCCCTGAAAAAGTTGGTGTCCAGAACTAAAACTAAACTAGTAATCTACGCCTAGAACTCGTTTCCTTTGAGGAAGTGCTCGCACTACCGAGGATAGTATATAACCGGGCAACTTCATCAGATTCGACAGACTTCTTCTACTCCAGGCCATTCTTGATTTCCGAACCACAGCAAGTCACGAAGCTCAATAATTGAAGGGTTTGACTCAAGAGTGGGCATTCCGAGACACCGGTTTTCATCATGAAGTACGCGTCCTTCTTACCGGTGCTTTTGCTCCTTGCATCGGCTGCTTACCTTGCCAATGGGTATCGCCGCAACCAGGAGGAACCGCAAGAACTCACAGACACTGAGGTTGCCATACTTGCTAAAACTCTGGTGAGTCGTCGTGACTTTTTGTTTTGTTTTAGGAATACGGCCCTGTTGCGATGCTTCTTTTTTGCAATCTAAAGACGCACGCTTGTCACAATTACCCGACGGCTGTTTCCGTGACGCAAAACGATCATGTACCCACGCAGTTTACAAACAACCATGCGCCGGTCAAAGGTGATCTTTCGTGACACGCATTTGTTTGTCACACGTGACACGAATTTGTTTGTCGCGCGTTGACGAGCGGGCGTCTTTAAAATTATGTTTAATTTCTACTGGAGTGCCTGAGGCTCTACTCAGAGTTTCTTCAGGTGATTTTAAGTTGTTGTGATTTTCAAATTACGCGTTACCTCAACGAGTCCGTCATGGATCATACGCCAAAATAATTAATTGGCGCAACCAACTATCTCCCCCCTCTAAATTGGACCGATGATTTACGCAACCTGCTTCTGCAAGACTTGTTTATACGTGAGCGCATCCAGATCATTGAGTTGGGGTAGGGGCTTGATATATTGTTCTGATATCTGGAAGTGCAGACCTTCATGTGATGTTTCCTACAACATCCACAATGTCAACTTATTAGGTCCATACATTATGGTCCATCCAAGGATCGTCCATCCACCATCTTCAAAATGTGAAGAAAAGGAACACGTCAGATGTCCATTTCTTGATCCATTATCATTAAAAAGTGCTTTTATTATCACATTCTTTTTTAGTGTGGCTTTGACTCATTGGTTCCTTCTATACATACTGTCTGATTTGTTTCCTTCTTTTTTTACTTCATGTATTGCAGCCAGAACGGCTCCGTGACCTTTATGACCTCATAGTTGACCCCAACGTGGATGAGATCAATAGAGAGAACTACATCTGGAGATGCTTTGAGCTTCTACGTTACAAGAAGTACAAGCGCTACAACTGGCTTTACTACTGGCTTCTCGACATCAGCGGATCAGAGCAGCAGCAACTCGGCCGGCAAACTCCACAAGGACAAGGCGGACGCACACCACCACAGCTTGGGGGACGCACACCACCAAAGCTCGGGGGGCGAACGCCACCAAATCTCGGAGGACGCACGCCGTATGACCTCGGGGGACGCACGCCGTATGACCTCGGGGGACGCACGCCACATAACCTTGGGGGACGCACGCCCGGGGGCCGCACTCCGAAACGCGGTGGGCAGAGATACAATTTTGTGTAGATGACCTGTCGTAAATGACAAACTCTTATCCATTTTAGAAATAGATTCACCCTTAACAATAGATTTCTGTTATGATTTCAGTTATTGTTTGAGGTTATTGTTTATAGTAATGATTTGTTTTTGCGGCTTCCACATGAAAAGCACGAACTGCTGAAACAAAACTCACTTCAAACAAAATGGCGGACTAAACTGGAAAAAAATAAAAAAATAAAACAAATGAATAAGACTTAAGGCAATCCCTCGATTGCAACAGAATGAAGTTACAAAAAAGTACCAATCATTTTACAATCCTCATATTTGCCATTGTTTTTAGAAACATCTTTAACACTTCACCAGTGACCAATATTTGCAACTGACTATTGCTAATTAGTTATGATTTTAACAGATTCAAAAATTGTAATCAATAACTGTTCAATGTGTACTTGATGTTTACAATAAATAAACACTGCAACAAACAAGAGACAGACAGCAATGTGTGTGTATTTCATGTATTTAAACTCACAGCTTTAACATTATTATAATATAACTGACTGGTACACTGGGGACTTGATCTGATCACGTAACAAAAACAGGTGGATTAGGAAAGGAACACTGACACCCCCCCCCCACCGTCGCCCCTGCCCCCGGCCCCATCCACTGACAGTGAATAGTGATAACGTTAAGGTGAACTACGCTTTGCAAAAAAAGTTCAGAAATGTCGCCTCAACTTCTAATTGTCCAATATTTAATATTTTGAAGCAGCTTTGAACATGTCTTCATTAAAGCTGAACCCCTGGAAGTTGTAAGTTGTGATATCTACTTTTATTTTGGGAAACTGTTTCACATTATCAACAAAAAGTCAAAACTTTTAGATAAACAGTCTTGGAAACTTGGAAAAGTAATCCCATTGTACCCAGTACCCGGGCTAAACTGGGCTAAACTGGGATGTGGGATGGGAGTGACTTCAGTAGCCAAAGGGATAAGGTGCCAAAAGTAAAAAAAAAAAATGCTTAAGCCATTGTTAAGTAAAGGTCATATATACCGCATCGGTAACTTTGGCCAAACTGTTCTGCCTCCTTGATAGGACAAAGAATCTCTTTTATATGAAAATGTGGAAATAAAAAATAAATTTCAAAATGAAATTGAGAAGAAAATACTCTTCTCTAAATTCAAACTGGAAATAGGTCTCTATAAAACATTGTGTTAAACAGAACCAAACTGTAAACTCAGATCAGCCTTTGTAAAGCTGACGTATTAATAGTATGGATTATTTATAATCACGACATCAATGCAGTGTTTTATCTTAAGATATTAATTGTAGAACAATAAGTAATGATAATCCTTAATTTACTTCATTTTCCATCTTGTTAAGATCACTTGAAGTCCAATGGGAGTATTGTGGGGACACTAGATGGCAGCAGACTTACCAGGTAAATCCATTGTTCGTGGGAGTGTGCGCATGCTCAAAACTACATAAACGATGGAAATTTACCTGGTAAGTCTGCTGCCACCTAGCGTTGCAAAGCCTCCCATTGATTTCCCAACACTTGACATCAAAACCTTTATCAGAGGACGTCAAATGTCTAACATCCTAGCCTTGTGTTCACAGATTTATTATGCAGACAAATAAATCATGCTTAGCAGAAACAGTTTACCAGGCAAAATACCATGACAAGTATGCTGTATGTGACTGGTTCTCTGCTTATGATTTGCTAAGCAAATTTCTTCTGCTAAGCAGCTCTCTCCTATTAGGCCCTACTAGTTCTGGATCTCCATCCGTGTAGAAAAGGTCACTGTAGTAATGGGAACCACACCAATCTCTTGCCCATCTTAAACCCCATCTCTTGCCCATCTTAAACCCCATCTCTTGCTCATCTTAAACCCCATCTCTTGCCTGTCTTAAACCCCATCTCTTGCCCATCTTAAACCCCGTCTCTTGCCCATCTTAAACCCCATCTCTTGCCCATCTTAAACCTCATCTCTTGCCCATCTTAAACCCCATCTCTTGCCCATCTTAAACCCCATCACTTGCCCATCTTAAACCCCATCTCTTGCCCATCTTAAACCCCATCTCTTGCCCATCTCAAACCCTGTCTCTTGCCCATCTTAAACCCCATCTTAAACCCCATCTCTTGCCCATCTTAAGGAGTCTACATCTTAAACTTTTGAGGGTGGATTATCCTCCTCAATGTACTCAAATGGCTCAGGAGGTTCTGGTTCTTCTTCTTCTTCCTCCACCTTGGGTCCTCCAGCTGAAAAAAAAGAAAAAACCATCAGTACAATGCAAGTATGATTGAGCAAATATGAGGGTATTATTGGTCAAGATATCCATATTAAAGGCAAGATGGGACAGCATTTATTTGTGAGATCTTTCAATCCAGATCTTAAGATGTGTGGATGATTAAACACACGTATAATTGATGAACTCATTTATGATGACCTCAATTTTACTTATGATGACCTCATTTTATTTATGATGACCTCAATTATGTCTGAAAGCATATTTTCTTTAGACCTGGAAAATAATGACATGTAAAATTAATCATTCTTGATGAAACCTTAATGTTTGCGGCCACTATGGGTGCATCGTGTTGTAGATTGCTATAGGATCTTAAGATAAACAAGGTCTCTCCTGGTACTGACCTGGAACATTAAGAACAATTTCTTCAGGTTCATCTTTAGCCATGTCTTTCATCATAATTATTCCTCCATCAGACAACTGTAATAAAGAAGATAGGAAATAAATGCAAATGAAAGATCAGATGACCACAGACAGACATGAGCCTAAATGCCTGCTAAATACAACAAATCTACTAAGCAGATATAAGACCTCCAAACTAAGTTTAAAAAACTCACATCATGTTCTAATTCTACAAATGAAAACGTTGAACCAAGCAAACACAGACATTAATCTAAATTGCGCACTCATGTATAAATGAACGACTAACATTAAAATTGCATCAAATCAGACAACAATTCATTCGACAATTTTGCTGAGCATAACTTGGGGATGTATTTTGAACTGTTTGCTGCCCTCTTGTGAGTAACTTGGAATAACCCTCACTACTTTACATTTCACTGACAAACATCAACTGCATGTTATAAATTATGCATTTATTAAAACCCCTTTCATTTGAAGGGGTGTGGGAAATGAAAGGGGGGGGGTAATTTTAATGGAATTAGTGCTAAATAAATCAGCACTAATCTTTAAGTAATTAATGGCAATGATTACCAAATGAATCAGAATTACCTAAAGTCATGACTTTATTTCCTTTGTTCACCCAGGGTGAATCAGTAAAAACTGGTTTCTTTTGGGCCCTATCAGTTAAATATTAAAATGCAAAGAGGTAATTATAGAATAAAACAAAGTGACTGAGTGAATTGCCAGGTGAATTGCAGAGAAAATGTTGTCAGAGATGAGTAAAACCCAGCAAAGCCTACTGTTTAAAAGAACAAAGTATAAATATATAAAGAAATTACTATTGTTTTAGATTTGAGATGTTTTTAAAATTCCTTTGTGAAAAAACTCAGTCAGAGGACAGGACGTTGGAATTTTGATGATTGTGTCTACTTACCTGTTTTACAGGGATGTATCTCGATCCTTCAGCTGATGTTAAGACTTTGAGCTGAGCTACCATAACTCTAGCAGGAGATGACAAAATCTCAAAAGATGGCTCAACTTTCTTCTCTTTCTTCTTAGTCTCAACCTCAGCTTCTTCTTCCATCTTCTCTTCTTTCTTGTCTTTGGTGTCTTTACCCGCTTCCTTAGACTCCTTCTTGTCTTTTTCTTTCTTGTCTTCTTTGTCTTTCTTCTCCTTGTCAGCCTCCTTTTCCTCCTCTTTGATTGGTTCATCCTAAACAAACATCAACAGAAAGAAATCAAATTTGGTGTTGAACAAAAAAAAAACTTGACTGGAGCGGGATTTGAACCTGCGACCACTGGCTATATGTATCGATGCTCTACCAACTGAGCTATCCAGCCGTATGTTGGCGGTCTCCCTATTTTGTAAATCTTCGTTCAGGGGGGGTGCCAAAGGAGGAAATAAGACTGTTAACTAATAAAGTGTCTTAATTTTGCTTACGAAGATTTCCTGGCTCTCTGCAAATTTTGTATTTATGATATTGTTTATCTTTTAATAAGTTAATAACTCATTATAATATAGCTTGGGGAGGAGTTTGGGGAGGAGTTTGTGGAGGAGCTAAAGGGAGGAGCTTAGGGGATGGAACTTGGGGAGAAGCTTGGGGAGGAACTTGGGGGAGGAGCTTGGGGGAGGAGCTTGGGGAGGAGCTTGGGGGAGGAGCTTGGGGAGGAGCTTGGGGGAGGAGCTTGGGGAGGAGCTTGGGGGAGGAGCTTGGGGTGAGTTTTGAGGTGGCGAGATGGAGAGCCGAGACAACGTACCACTTCCATCTTTGATTCTGCCTCCTTACGCTCTCGTTTCTTGGCCTTGGCGGTGATAGACAAGACAGCAGTAGCAACCTTCTCCTTTTCCTTCTCCTTGGGTGTCTCCAGAGGGGGTGTGTACGCATAAAGGGATGGCTTGGCATTGGAACGAATCTCCAAGACTGGCATCTGCTCAGGAAAGATCATTTTAATTAGAAAGAAGGACGCCAGGTGAATTGCAGAGAAAATGTTGTCAGGTTGTGGAGAGTTGGCTCTTAAGAAAAATTGTTTTATTAGCACAGCTCAGGTCAAATGAGAAAATTTTCTCTTTACAATTATGTATTTCAATAACCAGAACATGCCCAATTTGTTTGGGAAACTACAGTTGAATTTTTAAACATCGTCACAGTTTCCACAACATATCTTCTTCAAGTTTTTTATTAAGTTTCTGATATGTATATTTCTATGAAGATTGTAAAAAGTTTGATATCACTTTATATCAGACAGCTGTCCGATTATTAGTCCCCTTCCCCAATGAACCCCCCCCCCCCCGCCACCCCCCCCCCCGCAAAAAAAAACCAACAAAAAAACAAACAAAAACAGAGCATACCTTCAAGTCAGCATTGAGACCAACCACGGTCGTTGGAGTGAATGCCAGGGACATAAAGTGAGCCAAAGGAAACCAATACCAGAAATGTATGAAGACCAGAACACCAACGACTGAAGCCATGTGGGTGTGGCCTGAGGCTGACTGGAGGCTTATAGTCATATTACGTCCACCTGTTAAAATTATCAAGTAATAATACAGGAATTGTTCAAGATTATGACAGTTATATGGGTTTGGAGGCATTGCACGGTGTGGTACCAATGTTTATTTGGTTTGCAGTAACAGCATATTATTTCTGCTTTGCTGAGTAGATTGTTTTTTTTTTTTGCGAACTTGTCTAGGGCCCATTTTCATAAAGCCTGTGAGCACAGAAACTTGCTAAGCACAGAAAAATCTTGCTTAGCAGAAACAGGTTACCAGCCAACATTCCATTATGTTTACACTGTTGCGACTGGTGCCCCACTCAGTTTTTGCTTAGCAGAGATATTTGCTAAGAAGTACTTTATGCTAAACAGCAGAAGTTGGGCCCAGCATCCTACTACAGCGGAGTAAATTTTGGAATTTGGGGGGAACTACTTAGTTCTGAGAAGAACTACCCGGCTAATTAAATACTACTTGGGAGGTAGAAGAACGGCCGGGACTACGACTACTTTCACTTGGTGGATCGAGGGGATTGCCGCGGAGTGAGTCATTAATTGGTATCAATGTTGCGTCTAGCCTGCTCTACTCAGCGTCGTTACGACAGTTATACCGATGAGAATTGACAGTTGGCTAATACAAAAGTGAGGGTCAACAAAGCAGGTGTGTAAGGGTGGGGGATGGGGGTTGGGGTTGGAGGAGAAACATTAAAACAAACAAAAAATATTCATATATTTATTAATTCTGGTTGTGAAGCCAAGGATTCTCAAAAAAGTGAACTTAATCACTGTACTAGCCAAGAACCCCATGGAGAGAAGACAAGGAAGGGAATTTCAGTTTTAGATGTATTAGATGTCTTTGTGTTTAGATTTGCAAGAAAACAAGATCTTTGAAGAGTTCAAATATTATCTGACATTTTATAATTTTACTCTCATGGTGGGCATTCATTAAACCAACCCATTTTTTTCACTACAACAGTACCTTGCTTCGTGTTCCTGCCTAGGTTAATTAAAATCTCGCCCCAACCCTAACCTAAAAATCACCTGCACTTTAAACACAAATCAACGGCCGCTAAATCAACTAAGATGAGGGCCGTTTCTATAGGAACAACATTTTCGCAGACGAGCTCTTGTTTATTTAACCGATAGGCCAATTTCTAATTACGGCTAACGATCCTTGTCGTCAAGAAACTCTTGTCCTTTGTTAAGATCCTAATATTAGAAATCTACTTTGGTACTTGATGATGAGAATACTAATGTTGTTTAGTTCCTGCTTAACGTGTTTCACCAGACTGGCTATTGATGGCTACAATGTATTAATCCTCTTGAGATAATCATAGCAACAGGTGGAAAAAATACAACCAATGAGGATTACTTCTCGCCCCTCTTTAGCCCCTCTCTAGCCCTCCTGTTGACCTTCTCTTGGCTTAGGTGTCCCCGTAACCGTCTTTAAGAAATTCTAGTTTACTTGTGACCCTCAGCTTTCTCATGGAAAGTCAAATTGCCCTAAAAAGAATGACCTTTCAAGCTTGATCCAGTGTTTAATAAGGTTTGCACAAAGTTAGTCAACGAACTCAATTCAATCAAAGTTCACAAGAATCAAATCAATAGCCATCTGAACTGAATCTGATTCAACTCAAGTCCTTGTGTAGTGTTTCTTTTTAATATAAAACAGCCAAGTTATTCTGGTATACTTTTTGGAAAGTAAATTGTAAAACAGATTTCATTAAAAAACTAACATGATGTAGGGAGGGAGACCTCCGATAGAACTTCAAAATTAAAACAAAACAAAAGTAAGTACAGTTGTGTGCGCTGTTGTGTGTCAGAACAATGGTGGCAGTTTGTTTACTTTTCCAATGGGATTTTAACGTGTTGGACTTTCAGTGGCATTGTCAAGGCTGTGATTGATCAGGGCTTAATGGATCGATCTCTTGTCTCTACGAAGTATCAAGCCCGGATCTTCACATTCACAGTGGCTAAAATAATGATAAAAGCATTACACCAAAACAAAATATCCATCAAAATTTGACGCTTCACATCTAAAAAAAAAATTAAAAAAAATATTTAAAAAAATAAAAAATGAAAGAGTAGAGAAAATCGCAGGCGTAACATGAGTGTAACTGATCAATACTGATGACAAGCTCAAATATCAGAGGAATTAATTGAGAGTATTATCAAGTGCATATTAATATGACATTAAAAGAGGAATAAGGAAATGAAGACGACCATCATCTTACCTGCATCAATAATACCTTGAGCCAAGATGGCACCAAACTTAGCCATCACATCCTCATGTTTATCACTGATTGTCTTTGTGTAGACATTACGGAATGTCGCAACCTACAGACAAACAGACAAGTGGATTTTATCTTCCAATCTTTTGTAATCTCTCACATCATGAATGTGTTTTAATTTTAGGTGATGTTTTTTTTTTTTAAATATTAAAACAATCGCAGTGAAAAGCTGAATTACATGTGTGTAACAAACATTAAACTGTAAAGAGTACAAGGAAATGGAAAACGTAAAAAATAAAAACAAAAGAATATAACAAATAAGACTTAATATTCACAGACTTGCTAATGAAGGTGATATATTTAGCATATAATTCCCATGATCATTGATTGGTCATATAGACAGTGACTACTGGGTGTAAAGTAAATGTTTACAATCAACTACCATGTGACCTCTGACATCACATGTTTACAAAAGAGCCACAGAGCCTGGACTTCCTGCAGGCACGATTTATACACAGCTCAATGGAAAAAAACATTAAATCTTGCATTTCATTAAGATTGCAACAAACCATTTTTTAAAATCAAGTTTGATACGAAGAAAGGAGGCAGAACTCAAAGCTTGTGAGTGGGCTGTTATTTTTATAACTCTTCATTTTATCAGGAAATTATGGTACACAATGTAAAATTTCACATAATAATGACAAGTGTACTATCTCGCCTGCCAGGAAATGACCTGGAATATACAAGGTCAGTCTGCTTGTAAACAAGGTGACATGGCCCATACATAAAGCTGATTCTGGCGTGTCGTGTCCGAGCAGATAAGAACACCGGACTCAAGCTCTGGTGTTTCTGATCAGCAGAGTGTGGGTTCGAGTCCCGGTCGTGACACTTGTGTCCTTAAGCAAGACACTTAACCATTATTGCTGCATTATTCGAATGGGACATAAAGCTGTAGGTCCCGTGTGTTGTGTAATGCACGTAAAAGAACCCAGTGCACTTATCACAAAGAGAAGGGGTTTGCCCCGGTGTTCCTGGTTTACAAGAACTGCGTATTATTATTTATTATCATTCTTTATTTGGCCCTCTTTGAGTCTGTGAAAATAAAGATGACAACTTGTGAAGATGTTTGCTAGTGTCTTGACTATCATCAACAGTATAATATAATAATACGCAGTTTTATATAGCACTTTATCACACCCTATGGGCGTCTCAGAGCGCTCAGTATTTTTTCCTGCAAGGTATGATGAGTTTTATTTTTGTAGTATGAGACCTGTTCCTTTACATAGCACCATGCAATGGTTCACAGGGTGCTGTGGCGCAATCTGCAGCCGATCAAATCAGGAACACCAGGGCAAACCCCTTCTCTTTGCGATAAGTGTTACTTGGTTCTTTTACGTGCATTACACAACACACGGGACCAACGGCTTTACGTCCCATCCGAAGGACGAAGCAATAATGGTTAAGCGTCTTGCTTAAGGACACAAGTGTCACGACCGGGACTCAAATCCACACTATGCTGATCAGAAACACCAGAGCTTGAGTCCGGTGTTCTTATCCGCTCGGCCACGACACGCCACGTGAGTGGAAATGTTATTTCAAAGTATTGCCAAATCAAATTTTTGTCAACAAAGAATATGAAGGTGATTCATATTGTCAAATACAAAATCAGTGAAGAATGTTTCTTGGTTGTTGTGGTGAAGAGCAAGTGTTCAATGAATATATAAGTTGGTATCTTTCAGAACTTTGTGCTCAGCTATTTACAAATATTTGTTTTTACAGAAACTGTCGCAGCTGGTTGTCAACAATAAAAGGAAAGAAACATATCAGCAGTAATCCTCAGTAAGGAATTGCATTTTAGATGAGTGGGTGGTACTTTCACATGTGTCAGACTACTGTAGAATGGAATAAGTTGATCATTAGGAGGGGCCTTCAGATTTCTAATGAACCCAAATGGTTCATACCACCTGAGTTCAACAGATAATTGAAGCAAGGTCTCATGCAGTATAAAGATTGAAGGACATGATAACAATCTTACCCCAACCCTAAATACCACTGATTATCAAACTTCTACTTTCTTCAAAAGAGGAACTGACAAAAGGATAGTAGTCCTTGTGATTCAGAAGGGAGAATGAAGTCAAGAATAAGCATTCACAGAATTCTTGAATATTTGTTCAGTGGATCACATCACCTCATTATTACAGTTAACAACAGTACATTGAGCATTTAAGGTTCAACACCAAGATATGAAGTAATTTGTACCCAATGATTATTTTGTTTGGAAGTCAAGATCAATAAATCAGTTAATCAATCAATCGACCAACCAACCAAACAATCAACCTATATGTCACTTAATCAATAAACAATCTAATTCATTGATTGATTGGCCAAAAAATTACATAAGCAAACAAAACAATCAACTGACAAATCAATAAATCAATATACGATCAATAGTTAAAAGTCAACTCATAAACTGATAAACAATCAATTCATCATTAGACAGGTGTCAAACTTACCTTGGGACAGGTGTTTTCATTCTGTTGTATAAGAACCATTGCTGATGCAATGAGAGCTCCTTGCCTGACATAAGTAACTGGATCATTGATCATAGGCTCTAGAAGATTCAATACATCCTGAGGAAGATAATCAATACAGTATGGTAAAGTGATCATACATCTTGGAGAAAATAATCAATACAGTATAAAAGATCAATACATCTTGGAGATAATCAATACAGTATGGTGAAGTGATCAATAAATCTTGGAGAAATTAATCAATACAATATGGTAAAGTGATCAATACATCTTGGAGAAAATAATCAATACAGTATGGTAAAATGATCTACATATAGTGGAGATAATCAATACAGTATGGTGGAGTGATCAATAAATCTTGGAGAAAATAGTCAATACAGTATGGATGAGTGGCGTGCATGTAACAATTCAATCATTCAGAAAACAATCAAGGAATGACAATGTTATCAATAAATTGTGAATAAACTAACACATAATGGTAAAATGATTAATACAAGTTTGTAAAAAAATAATCAATATCAAAAAATCTATCATCGAATCATTGCAGTGAATTGTTAAATACAACCTGAGAAGAATATTCAATATAAAACAGATAAATTAGTATTTCAAGATAAACCAATATAATGAAACCAATATAATGGAGTAAATTGAACAATCAAAATCAGAGAGAAAAATAATACATATTAATGAAATAATAAATTGATAAATACAATCTTCAGACAGTAATTAATAAATTAAAATACAAGTAAATTGAATAATTGATCAGATCTAACATTCAGAGCATGAAGTAGTTCAAATAAGTATGTTTTTCAGAACCATTTTTAAACACCATTTAGAAAAACCTGTTTCACAAGTAACATTGAAATTTCATTGTTTGAAAAGATGAAAGAGACAGACTAATTGATGAGATCAGATGAGTACTTTTAAACTACCTTATTTCCAGTCCCAGCACAAGAGATTCCCAATGCCATTGCTGCTCCATAACGGACATGAGGATTATAACTCTCAGATAGGAGTGATACCACACTAGGGACTTGCTCTGGTGTCCTATAAGACAAGAATAAGAATGACAAAAAAAACATATTAGATCTTATCATAATTTTTGTGTCATAGATTCACAGATTTCTGTGAAGAGAAGGTCATGACAGCAAATGAAAACCATTTGAGAGGGTTGTCAAATATATTAATTACAAACTTGATTTGATAAAGTAAGGATTTGCATTGACACCATGTGGTTTATATCTCTTTTGAGTATATGTGGTTCAGAAGGAACCGATTGACTCAATATTTCGGACAGTATACAAATGTACATGTACTCTGTCCATTGTCAGGAGACCACCACCATCAAACTTGATTTGGTGTAAAACTTCAATTGTATTCTTTCTCTAGAGAAAGTGACATGAACACAACATACAGAATTGTTTTTATTCGTTTTACATCAATTCAAAAAAAAGTTAAAATCTGTTAATAAATAATAAAAAAAAACATCTTAATTTGACTCAAAGGTATGAGTGCCATATTTTGAAGGAACTCTTAGCGGTCTTAAAGATTTCAACATTGTAATTAGAGAGAGGTAGCCTGCAACAAATCATTGACATTGTCATCCTAGATTAATTAATGACAAACTAACTGTTCTAAATTAGTTACAAAAATATTTACCACCACCCTCTTAACAATAATTACGAACACGTAACTGTTAACTATTCCTTTGTTAATTAAACTAAACAAACAGGCAATTAGTAGCCACTCTATTTGCACTTGTTCGTCTCTCCTCAGGCAAGCAGCCACTAGCCATTAACTAATTATCTTAGTTTTGGAATCTTCCTTTGACGTGATTCATAGCTCCTGAAGAAATAACGTCACAAATCAGCAATTGTCATGCTAATGAAGGTCACAAATCACCAATTGTCATGCTGATCTATCTACAATCTCACAGTTTATCATTATTTGAATGACAGTTAAAAGCAAATAAGCAGTGTTTAAGACAATCAATCATTACAAGGCCAAGGAATTCATGAAGGAGATGACTACCCTATTATCATTCACAATTACCAAGCTGACGTCAGGGGCAGATGGGGGGCGCTCATTTCCAAGCTGAACATTTTCAGTAATCCCAAAGTTGAAATGCAGGTGACCTAACTTATTTTGAATGATAATCTACAGATCAAGTGGTACACTGAGAGGCACTGAAAACAAGGCCATAGGACGCGAATCCAATCTCAGTCTCATCTCAGAAACGGATACAGGATTTATCACCAAATTTTTCCCAAAGCCCATATGGCATTGGGTCATCATTGGTTTTTCATTCTAGATGCTCTCTGTGGTGCAATCTCAGACAATTCCTGGCTACTTTCCCCTCAAATTTGAAGTCGACAGTCTTGGGGTCTCATAAAGTTTCTTGCGTACTCATAATACCATCTCAAAAATAGAAGCACTATCTGGAAATTGACTGCAGGAACTGATTAGTTGTTTGGGGACACTATCTAAGTCTCCTATTTAAGGTCACTTCTTTAATTTCAGGGAATTTGTGGGCCCAAGCAAAAGTCAGAGATGCAACTTGTTAAATGTCAGCCGCGGTACATGAGTGTGAAAAAAACATGCTCATTAATCTGGGGTTTATTGTTGAGGTTGATCTGAGGTATGGTAAAGTGTTGAATACTCATAACACGTGACAATTAGCAAACCCCACAAACACGTAACTTGCAGCATGAGGTCCACGTCTACTTAGGGTCCAAGGCCCGCAAAAGGACCAAGGGAAGGTTTTGCGTGTTAAGGTACTCCATTGGGTACTAAGGTACTTCATTAGGACACTGGGAAAAGTTTTAAACACTAAATGGTCTCTGGTGAAATCTAGGACACTTTAAAAGCATTTTACACATTTTCTAAAACCTATTTTGAAATTAGGAATTTGCTATATTTGCCTTTTATTTTTTTTTATTTTTTAGTTGGCGAAAATTACGGGGGTGGGACTGTGCCTACATCTGTACTTCTTGAAACCATTATTTATCTAGGTTTGATTAATTTGATTTAAAAGGTATATGCATTTCTGGCTAAATTCAATTTGATTTGACTGCGACAATGTCAAAGATGAATGCCAAACTGGGGTAGCATAAAATAGAAGAAATGGAACTCTTGTAAACAATAACCAGTTCTTTAATAGTTAATCCAGCTGTTTTCAATTTCCGAAACACGAACAATTTATGATTAGATCTGAAAATTCAATTGCCAGCAGGACTGTCCCATTTAAAATTATTTTGGAGTGTATGTACATTGTATTTCCTGCTTTTATTTTTCCTTTTGGGGCTTTATTGGTTCAATTTTGTGCAGTGCTTTGTGAACTTTAATAATAATAATAATAATGGAGTCTTATATAGCGCACGTATCTACCAACAATAAGGTACTCAAGGCACTTATATTATTTTTAAGGCAGGTTTTTTGATTTTTTTTTAATTATGAGAGCCGTTTATGAAAATAATGGTTTACAAGGTGCTGCAGCGCATTCAGCAGCCACTGCCAGAAACACCAGGGCAAACCCCTTCTCTTAGCAATATGTGTATCACACAACACACGGTACCAACAGCTTTACGTCCAATCCGAAGGACAAAGCAATAATGGTTAAGTGTCTTTGTGGATATTTATAGGCATAATACTTCACTGAGCTCATAGGCAACTGCCTCTGTGCCCCCTAGTCATTGCCTTGGTGCCCCTTGAAATGTTCCGGTAGAAACTGACATTTCTCTCATAAAAATGCACTTTTTAATAACGGAAAAAAGCCGTGTCCTTACAACAACGAAGTATTCAGCACTTCATAAGGTTCAATTCTTCTTATTATTATTACTTCAATTTATTTCTGGATTGTGACACTTTGACATTAACTCTTTGCGGGTGTATTATGACGTCATGGCAAAATAATAATCACATCCCACTCTTTTCTCATTAATTGAGTCTCAAGAGAAGTGACAAGTTATATAATGCTCTGTTACAGTGTCAACCCATGGGGTTCATTGCACTTGTTTGCCAAGCACTTGTTGTTTCAATTTTGATTTTTTTTTATCAATTCATTGTAGCCTATTTAATAGATCAGCAAACTGTTGGTATAAACAAAAATTTTCATTTGATAAAAACCACAATCCTCCCAAACCCTCTTCAGGAAGTTGGATGGTACCATGGTTGGATTGAGGACTGTAGACCCAAATAACAATTGCTGTTCTGTCCTATCTTTAGAAATGTCCCAACTAGTCCCAACTTGAGTGTTAACGTTGGGCCGGCCCAATTGTAGCTTAATGTACAGTTGATGGCAAACTTAAACCAACAGGCTTCTTCTGAGGATGTTTAAGGAGTTTGAAAGAGTCTTAGTGGCCAATGAATTCCCAGAACATTCTTAAGTCATTGAGATTAGGCCAGGAGGAGTTTCTTCCGAAGCCCCTTTTCCCTGGGGTTGTTTTGAAAGGTTTGTAATGGATCTTGGTTGCACAAGAAGTTTCTTTTGGTGTTACTGAAAACGAAGACATGATGTAACAACTTCAATGTTTTCTTAACTCTAGGCCCCAGTTCTAAGACTCAGAGCCTCCTGCATGACTACACCAAGAATCAAGAGACAATCATGGGTACAATGTTGACACTCCTCTTCAACCCGACCCTATGATTAACAGGTGTATGTGGCCAACAAGACACTTTCCACAAAGACATTAACTGTCTTGTTTATAGTGCGGATTGTAAAAAGGGAATATCTCCGATGGGCATGTACCAAGGATGCAGCCCGCCTACCTACCATGTTTTCTTTTTCCTGCGACCACCTCCAGAACAAAACACTGTTTTCTGTTTTGCCTAGGGTGAGATTGTCCACAGAAGGATAGGTGCATTTGGTGAAAGGAGGTGGCCATGTACATCCTAGTTATCAGTAAATCTCACAATGTTCGAACGGTACCCTCTACACAACACGATGTCTAAAAATAGCAAACCCTTTGATGAGCAACTCCATAGTTCTTCACGTTACACTGATGAGCAGTATTAGAAATTGGGCTTTTCAAATGATTGTAGTGGCTTGATACACTAAATGCTGTCTTCAGTAACCCCAAAGAGGTTTGGTACTTTGTAGTCAGTGTGTAGTGTGTAACATTGAGTTGCCCCGGTGAAGACAAGACCTTCAGAATTTACAGTAATAATAAATCGGTCCTTACACCTAAGATGTCCAGGATGATACAATAAACACCAAAGAGGATAGGAAACTACACATGAACAAAGTAAGTAACTTGTTGATTCACCTTTTTTTCTTTTTTTTTTCAATTCTATTCAATTTCGGTTTTATTCAAAATACCAAATAAAAAGTCCGGAGACTAAAAATATTCAGTTGCCAGTTGTCAACTTGCCAAGATACCAAGCATTTGTAGAATTCCGTTCAGGAACTTCGCTGTTTCTGGATCAAACCAGATAAAAACAAACACCTTATCATGAGTTGTATTGCTGTAGGTGCCTTGAGCACTCTTGGGGTGGATTTTATAAGTTTTGCTATTATAATTATTATTATTATTATTATTATTGTCCCGTTTCCTGAGAAAAAAAGCCAAGGGTCAATTTCCTACAGCTGTTTAAGTATAAAAAGTAGCTAAGCACAAAACAATTTTACTTACCAGAAAAAAAGGTTACTAGTAATATTGGTAACAACTTACATTACTTTTTTGTGATCCATCACAGGTTTACCTTTTATAAAGCTTTTTTGCGAAATTTTCTTAGCTGTGAAATCACCGTGTGTCACTATTTTATTTCTCCTTCACATATAATTTATTTGTCAAGCAAGCAATAATTTCTGCTGAAAAAGCTGCTTGACATTGGGCCCAGGTTTTTGCAGTGATGTCAAATTTCACAAAATAAATTAGTTGATAGGAAATCCAGGGTAAGGGTCTGTGAACCACCATTAAGAAATATTAATTATTTTCCCACTGGTCAATTCCTCCTTTATACTTTTTCCTCTATGGATCATATTGTGGCTTGAGATCATAACAGGCACTTCAGACCTACATCAACAAAATGGCCGGCTTCGGTTTGATCTTTCCTCTTCAATTGGTATGAGCCATCCAAATAAACCTCAACCCCTTCATCGTCGTCAAATGGACAACGCTGACTGGAACAGACTACAGTCGACATGATCACAATAGCAACTCTAATCGAGGGTTACTCCTTTTCTTTCTTAATAAAATCTTCAAATCAGAGTTAAAAGGAAAAGGGCTAGAAAGCCCAACTGCACTTAAATTGCATTTAATATCTTCACATTCAGGAAGGCTGCGAGAGGCAGACCTACTGACGTCAAATCAGTAATGCACTTTTTATTTTTGAGAAGGTTCTGTTTGTTTTATTTGGAAGCATAATGATTTACGTGTTAATCATTACAGTGGCTAAACATAAGTGACACTACAGGACAAATTGATTCCTCTAGAAGCTTGTTATTCAGTGGATAGAGATGCAGTTGATATCAGGAGGAGTCAGAAAACGCCTGGGCCATTTTAATCTAGACTCAGGCTCTGTATAGCCAGGTTTTTCTACCTTAGCATTTCCGGATAAGCTTGGTTACACTTAGAATCACAAAGGTCCAGATGTCTTGGGCTATGACATGGAGTTGTAGTAAAATGAGATAATAGGTTCAATTGTCATAAGGATAAAACAAAGCAGCTTTTTATGTGCACATATACAAACATAATAACTGAAATAAGGGTTTAGTTTGAAGGTCACAAATCAAAGGCATTTGACTGCCAGTTTTGTTGCCCTTTTAAGATTATTGGATGATGTTTACATGAAGGTTGACATGGTAAAACAACATGTTCGTTTAGTTTCATTATTGACTAATGTCAGACAGGGAGTGGGAATAGTTTGTTGTGTGTCCGGCAAAAGGACGTAAGCAATTTATGTTAAAAGTTGTGTTTCAAGAATTATGAGCAGGAAAGTTTGGTAAACATGTTGCCATGCAACGTCTTTCTAGAGAGGTTAAATTCTGCATGGGGAATGGGGAAACATGGCTTCAGGGTAATTCTAGCAAAAAAAACTAACAAAAAGATATATTTTTCATGTCAGGAGCCATTTTGTTGCTTACGTCCTTTTGTTACTGGGGCAAACTACTTTATGTTTCTAGCAAAAGGGCGTTAGGCCTTACGCCCTTTTGCTGGGCACACGATGAGTTGTTGTTTTTCTTTTTGTGGAGGGGTGGGGGTCTGATGGTGGTTTCTCCCCAGTTAAGAAAACCTGGAAAACTTCACAAAATTCTGTTGGGAATTCTTTTACCTTGTCCATTATTTCCTGTGATCCTTGAGTCTTAGTTTTATTAGGAAACTCTGTTTTCTACATGTGGCTCACTCCGTACCCATATTTAATCTTCTTGGCTTGTGGCAGGCAACAATAAATTTATTTGAGCAACTTACAGTGGTCCTTGATATCCAAATTCCTAACGTGTTTTGTTATTTCTAAACTTTACCGACAGCAAACAGACCTCTAGTTTATTCAAACTTGACTTTGTCTGTAAATGTCATTCCAGCAGCTGCCTTATTGTCATTAATTTCTCCAAACATGTAATGTTTTTATTTCTCCATTAAATCGTAAACCCAAAACACCTTGGCCTAGTTCAAGGTAAAGATAAATTTGAGATAAAAAAGACCGCTCATAAATTAAGCGAGCAGGGATCTGGGTCTATTTGATCTTGCAAGCATGTGTTGACTGTCATCAAATTCTCTCTGAAGACTAGGTTGCAGTAGTCAGGAGCATTATAATGTGATTCTATACTCGATGAATCAACATCAAAGATAGACCTGATACAATGAATGCTAATGTTCCCTAAAGGGTAGGTGGAGATGGCAGGCAAAAACTGCTTTGTCCCTCTTCCCCAAACATCCTAGCAACTATTTTACTTAAGAGTTTTCTAGAATCAATCAACCCCCCCTCCCCCCAGTAGAGGGTATAACTATGAACACCCAACTATCAGAACCAGTTGATAAATCTGAATACTGTCCTAGCATTCCACTTAAAGAGTTTTCTAGATTCAATCAAAAATCCTCAGAAGAATGTAACTAAACACCCACACCGTTTGAACCAATGTCTCAATAGACCGATTGCGCGACCCGCGTCACGTGACCCCTTCTGGGTATAATAATAATAATAATAATTTATTCATTTATAAAGCGCAAATTCCAAATAATGTTTGTTCAAATGCGCTGAACAATAAAATGACTAAAAGTACATAATAGTAAAAACACGCAAAAAAAAAAAAAAAAAAATATCCATGACGGATCATAGTACATTGTAAATTGTAAACACACACGACGTCCTCCATAGGAGTGATTTAGGCCTACATTACAAACAAAATAACAGGCGGGCGGCTACATAATAGTCGTCCGAAGCCGGTAGTCCATGGCTAAACAACCTCTTTTTAGTAGAATTCTGTTAAATTATGAAACAGAGATGTGGTTTGAATTAATGCCACAACATGCTGCTTCAAATAAAGGGGCTGATTAATTAATTTATCACTTAACAAAAGTAAAATTGACTGTTTTTGTAGTCACTCCGTGTCACGGCATATCTCTTTACGCGTATTTTGCCATCAGCTGTATGGCGTTATACCCATAAGGGGTCACATGACCGCTTGTCAACATTGGTTGCGCAATCGTTCTATACCTTAATAGCATTTCGAACCACACTTCTTTTTCTTGTATATTTTGTTTGCTTTTTAGAAGGCTGAGAACAAATCTAACCGACCAATAAATTAATTCCCACGATAAGGGAGTAAATTCTGCTGGTCAAGAGTCTTGACAAATGACATTGAAATAAAAAACGACATCGACTTTAAATGAATTGAATTTAAATAAATTAAAATTAACAAATCTGAGTTGAGTTATCTGATAGAGCATTTACAAGCCATAAACAAAAAAAACATGGTCATGAATATAAAAATTGAGGAAGTTTGAGATAATTGGTTACCATCTAATAAATCAAATAAACGTACATACAAAAATAAAAAAAAAACACTCTTTTTGTCCGCCATACCACTCTTGCAAGGAGCCACATGGCAGACAACTCTTTTTAGAGTGAAAACATGTATTTTTACTAGATTCAGAGTGAAATTCACTCCAATTTCACTCAAAAAAGTGTGGTGAAGATTGAGTTTCACTCTCAAAGGAGCCAAACTGACATCACTCTGGCAAGCGAGTGAAATTTTCACTCTTTTACATTTAGAGAGTACCCTCATCTTTTGCAAAATACAATGACTGCATTCTGTCTGCTTTACACAAGCTACACAGTTGGTGAGTACATGGTTGATGAGATAAAATATAACTGCTATTAGTAATTACATTTACTGGTAGAGGCTGCTTTCTAAATACAATCATTCATAAGATTATGAAGACTCTTAAGAAATGGAAATTAGACAGAAATCTCCCCCTCTCAATATTGTACCTTCCCTTTTACATCCTGTTAGGAAACTAATACAGAAACATTGAACGACACAACATCCTAGTGTCAAGATATACTTGTTATGAAAACCACTTCTTTCACAGAAGTCATGAAACAAAAGACACTTCCGATGCAAACATTAAGACATGGTCACACATTGAATAAACAACTCATAGGCAAAGGCTGTGCATAAAACAAAGAATTGCTGCCAGACAGGTAGAGAATGACCTCACTCAGTAATAAACAATCTACAGTGTGTAGGATGACGTCAGTGTCAGTGGTCACTACAGTACCAGTCACTTCACTCAAATCTTCTACATCCACAGCCAATGCTGACAGTGACAATGTCTAGCTAAGCAAGCACATAATAGTTCTGCGTTGGTCAAGCCTATTACTTCTCCCATGGACCTAGGGTATGTTTTGAGAGAGGGTTCAACCATTTCATCTGTCAGTTGTAGTCTGGCTGTCAAGGAGGGAGCATTACACAGGCCAGACGCCTCACCAGTTACCACGGATACCCGGCGTGTAATATTACCAATGAGGCTGATGGAACGTCATCTACTGTAAAATGTGAACTCCTTATCGCGTTGTAAACCAGTATGCTTAGGAGCTGTGAAAGCATTTTCAGGAATCTTGTTGTCGACGAGTGAGATGAAAAGAAAACTTTGTTTTTCTGAAACTTTCCCCAAAACTATTTTTCTACTGATGGATTCCTGGGAATCACAAGATCCTATTACAAGATAGAAAGACAGCTGAAGTCAACTGATTGATTGATCCAAATCTTGGTTTTAAAATCAATGAAATTAATGTTCAGTCTATAATGACAAATGTAGCATATCGACATCGACACAACTAAGATAATCAGGTGTAAACGTTGTCATTGTCTCTCAAGAGGGCCTCTCAAGAAAGCATCAGGTGGCAATCCCTGTGGCTTAATTAACAAAGGTGAATTAATAAAGAGACAGTAATTAGAGTGTAATGTAAGGAGGAAGACCTACAGCAAGATGAGATTTCTGCATCCACAGTCCAGGGATTTAGCGCGAGAGTTGGTGAGTAAAAACAAATTCTAAAAACAATCTTACTTTTTGACTAACTACATGAGTAAAATCTTTAAAACCTGCTAAGTACTGTTTATTGATGCTGCCTTTACCTCATCTTTGATTCTTATCTATTCTTTATAACAAAGAATTGTTTACAATCTACACATCAGCCTAGTTCCATCATGTATCTCTATTTGGGTGCATATCCTAAGTTCGACAACTCAAAAGCTAAAATTTTTGGACTGTTCATTGATGCTGCCCGTACCTCATCTTTGATTGTTAATCCATTCTTTATAAGAACAAAGAATTGTTTAGAATCTACACATCAGTCTAGTTCCATCATCACGCATCTCTTTCAGAGAAAAGAGCTAATGGTGTTTATGGCGTCTGATTTTCTGGGACGTTATCGATCATTTTAGATTCACTACAATGGTCAGGATGTCAGGGTTCCTGAAATTAAACTCTAAAAGTGCAGTCCATTGAAAGCAGGTTCAGCTCTTTCATCTGTGTCACGTTTGTCACTAGTCTTTGAGTTTGGGTTTTGCAATCTAGAACATTTTAAATCTTTTATTTTGGTTGCTGTTTATTTGGTCATCACTTTGGAAAAGAAGAAGTGTCAACCTATCTACCAGAATGCTCTTGATTTGCAGATTTTGAGGGGAACGGACCCTGATGTTATCAGTGCTCTTTGTAAGAAAACAGTTGGTGGTAAAATAAGGGTAATGTGGTTTGGGCCAACTGTCACCTCAGTTGACAGGTGATGTTTCGCTTGAAACTCTACCTTAAGATTGCCTGAAGGGGTGTTCGTGTCTTGAAGACGTTGTGAAAACAGAGCTGAGCGTCATCAGATGTTGACAAAAGTACTTGAACTTCCTGAGATTTCTATTCACATAGTTGAGCGTCTACGTAGTCTTAAAGCAGATGTAAATGTTTTGTTTAAAGGGGAGTGTTATGATCAGGCATGGGGCTGTGTATGGAATTTTGAACTGACACCAAGTTACTTCACACCTGTGCGAAACCCTCCATATCAGATCTATAGAGGGCGCATGCACGTGCGTATAGTAACTGGGTAAGAATTTATATTCCATGTACAGCCGTGGGCTTGCTACAATCATGGTGACCATGCCCCTTTAATCTCCATAAATACATTAATAACATTTATGCACTGAGGTATAGTATTTGTTATTGTTCGAGATTATTGAACGACGGAACGTTAGGCCAGGCGACCGCGATCACCACACATTTTCAACACAAAAATTTCAAAGTTTTGAAGCTGAAATCATCCAAAGAAATTGTTTTCCAAAACTGTATGATTCCTTTGCCTATTTGAAATTTTGCAAGGCTAGGTATAAATGCTCACTTTTCCAACGTTCTTTATCCTTTTTTTTTTACAGTGATTTAGGCCAACATTACAAACAAAATAACAGGCGGGCGGCTACATAATAGTCGTTCGACGTGGGGTAGTACATGGCTAAAAAAACTCTTTTTAGTAGAATTCTGTTAAATTGTGAAACAGAGATGTGATTTAAATTAATGCCACAACATACTACTTTAAATAAAGGGGCTGATTAACTGGTTTATCACTTTACAAAAGTAAAACCGACTGTTTTTGTAGTCACTACGTGTGAGGGCATATCTCTTTACACGTATTTTGCCATCAGCTGTATGGCGTTATACCCATAAGGGGTCACATGACCGCTTGTCAACATTGGTCGCGCAATCGGTCTATGACTTAATAGCATTTCGAACCACGCTTCTTTTTCTTGTATATTTTGTTTGCTCTTTAAAAGGCTGAAAACAAATCAACAAATCTAACCGACCAATAAATTAATTCCCACGATAAGGGAGTAAATTCTGCTGGTCAAAAGAGTCTTGACAAATGACATTGAAATAAAAAACGAAATAGATTTTAAATGAATTGAATTTAAATAAATTAAAATTAACAAATCTGAGTTGAGTTATCTGATAGAGCTTTTACAAGCCATAAACAAAAAAAACATGGTCATATTTTTGTGAATATAAAAATTATGGAAGTATGAGATAATTGGTTACCATCTAATAAATCAAATAAACGTACATACAAAAATTAAAAAAAAACACTCTTTTTGTCCGCCATACCACTCTTGCAAGGAGCCACATGGCAGACAACTCTTTTTAGAGTGAAAAACATGTATTTTTTACTAGATTCAGAGTGAAATTCACTCCAATTTCACTCAAAAAAAGTGTGGTGAAGATTGAGTTTCACTCTCAAAAGAGCCAAACTGACACCACTCTGGCAAGCGAGTGAAATTTTCACTCTTTTACATTTAGAGAGTACCCTGATCTTTTGCAAAATACAATGACTGCATTCTGTCTTCCTTACACAAGCTACACAGTTGGTGAGTACATGGTTGATGAGATAAAATATAACTGCTATAAGTAATCACATATACTGGTAGAGGCTGTTTTGCAGAACTCAAGTGACATAAAACTGAAATGTGCCGACTTTTAAGAATGTTGTATGCCAGTAACCTAATGCTAAAGATAAACACATTATGTCTGGGAGGAATGAGTTTAATAACAAGGATAATACATGTAAGAGCCTCATAGTGATTTGCCCTACATACATAAAGAAATGCCTATTAGGATTACAAATGTTTTATTATTACAAGTTTTTTTTTATATTCTTATATGCCCTGTTTTGAGTAATAAAATACTTGCTTTTACTTTCAGCAAGAAAATAAGGATAAACCTAAAGAAAAACAACATTTTTATCAGAACAAGATAAAATCAGTAGATGATTTTTGTGGTATCCAAACTAAACTTTGACAAAAAAACTAAACTTTGACAAAAAACATCAAGATGTGTTTTCCTTTTTAAAGGAAAGCTTTTCACTTGAATACACCGCTTGCATTAAGTGGTATATTTATTTCATCAAATGAAAAGGATTTGGGTGATTTTCATGACCAATCTGGTAGCATGCTCTTTGAAGAATGCAAGTTATGTCAGACCAATAAAGATTGATTTCTTCTTTCCTGCCTCCCAACTTGCCTCCTAACTAAAAAGGTTGACAGTTCTTACTTATATCTGTCTATGAGATGCATTTGTTGCTAATTGGCAAGGATTGTAATGGCGTGTTTCTGATCAGCAGAGTGTGGGTTCGAGTCCCGGTCGTGACACTTGTGTCCTTAAGCAATACACTCAACCATTATTGCTGCGTCCTTCAGATGGGACATAAAGCTGTAGGTCCCGTGTGTTGTGTAATGCACGTAAAATAAACAATGCACTTATTGTTAAGAGAAGGGGTTCGCCCCGGTGTTCCTGGTTTTATCGGCTGCAGATTGCGCCACAGCACCTTGTAAACCATTACATGGTGCTATGTAAAGGAATAGGTCTCATCACTGAGCGCCTTGAGACGCCCATCTGGTGTGATAAATTACTACATAAGAACTGCGTATTATTAAGCTACGTTACCATCACACACTCCTTTCTCAGCTGTATCTGAAATTCATATTTTACCATTTCTTGTTAACATATTTATGGTAATAGTTCAAAATCTGTATGTTGAAAATGGCAGGGTATAACTTTTGGTATTTTGATCCGTACGTTTTTTTTCAATCCTATAAAATTGTAGATATATACCATAAAACTAACCTCTGAAAATTTTGTTTTAAAAAAGATGTTAGTGTTCTTGAGATATTGGTGAAAATCTGGAGTGGTTATTTCCATGCAGAAGGATCTGAAAATGCTGAAACTGTATGTTTTTCATCACGTGAAAAAGACTTCCTGCCTAAAACCTTTCTCAGATTTAAACATTTTATTGAGAAATTACCTCTTTCTCTAAACTATGTTACTTCAAAAGGCATTTTATACTATCAAGTTGTTCCATACCAAGTTTTTATGGTCATTTTGGGAGGAGTAATCACCAAAAGTATCCCGCATTTAAAAGCAAGAGCATGCCTGCAGATAAAATCAAAAAAATCTTTCAAGGCCCCAACCGTAACCCATATTGGGTAATCTTATATAAGTAATTATCATTTTTATTGGTCATTTTTTATTTTGTGACCAATCTGGAAGTATGCCAGCAAAAAAATCACAATTAGTGATTAAAAATTTTATGATATTTGCAACTTTAAACATCTGTTTTCGCCTATACACCCATTCCCCCCCCCCCCCCAAAAAAGGAGTTCAACATAAAGAAAGTACCTCCAAAACAGATGAAATTAAATGTCAAAAGTTTTCTCATCATTACTTTTATGTGACTAAATTTAGATTTGTTTGATCCATCAGGGAAAATAGTTGGGTTTCAGAAAAAAAAACTGATGTCGGCTAATTTTACAAAGGCATTCTTTGATCTGTGTTTGTGATTTACGTCTCACTGTTACTCTTACTGGATTATCCAAAGTTAATTAAAAAAAAAAAAAATTAAGTAGAAAAAAAGAAGAAGAACCAATCTGTTGCAGTTCCTTGAATGCCATGTTAAAGCTATAACCATATGTTTGCAATTGGCTTGGAACTGTCCTTGGTTATTTACTATCTAAATTTGAATTAAAATTACAATGAGCATAAAAAACAATCCCATAGTGAACTGGAAAGTTAGTTGTTCATTACGACACCACAGAACGTGACTAATTTTGCATAATAGAATATTGAGTTGAGAGTGTATGAGAAAATGTGAGAGCAAACAAGACTACACAGGCAATGAAGCTAGTACACACATTATTTGACTTTGTAGACTTGGGACTATATGGCTAATATTTGTGTTTACCCACACATCGTTGTGTGTCAAAAACACTATATTACTCAGTACTTTCCTGAGTCCTGTGAAAAAAAAAAAAAAATCCACACGCATATTATGCGGGTGGGATTCAAACCCACGACCTTTGCCATTCTAGAGCAGATGTCTTACCAACTAGACTATCGAGCTTGTCCAATAGCTTGAAGAAGTTCCAATCCTATATTTTACCAGCGGGTACTACAATTTGCATCGGGATAAATAATATTATTTGTGTTTACCCACACTCGATGTGTGTTAAGCACTGCATACTCGGTACTTTGCCGAGTCCTGTGAAAAAACCCCAGATAAAAACAAAATCCACGCTGCTAATACTCAATTATTTCATTGAGGGAAAAACAACTAAAACTGAACTTTTTTCAATGAAAAAACACATGATCGTCTGCACATGAATGCTTTTGCACAAAGAAATAAATGTTTCTGGAGTTGGCTGTAATATTTAAATCATAAAGTTGTTGAGCTGAATTCAAAATTATCATTTGCATTCGACAGTTTCTGCACAATGAAAATAAAATCACAAAGTATAAAATAAAATGTTTCAGTTCCAATACACTACTATTTTGTGATAAAAAGGAATACAAAAAATAACCTTAATATGTCTAAGTATTTTAAGTGCATTTTATGAATAATACATGTACAAATGGACTCGTTAATTTGTTCATATTGATCCTGCGGACATCTGAAAACTAAAATATACACCAACAACATGTGTATTACCTGGAAAGATCGATCGTTATAAATTAACAAAGTATTTGAATAAGTTACACTTAGCTAGACATTAATCCACTTAATTATCATTGGATATTACCATTTTTCAGATGAACTACTGGTTAAAATAAATGATTTAGGGCAAGACGTACAGTGACATCAGGGACAAGAATTGTTGGAAGTTGTCAGTACAGTGCTTTAGGTTGTTGAAACAGCTGACGCATTCTGTTAGATATTAACAGGAACGGCGTTGTGATAAGACCGTGTTTAGGTAGAGTGCACAAACCTGAAAAATCCACTTCAAACACTCAACTGTTTGATAATGTCAAATATGGAGTACAATAACGGATATTCGCAAATATTTCAAACAAGATTAAGTAAAGTATGACTTGGAAATATTTGAGGGTTTGTTTTGTTGAGGCTAGATTTGTTAGCAATTAAAAATAAATTTGAAATGGGGAATGTGGTATTTTATGCAAACACATAAAAAACACTTTGGAAATGTATAACTTTAAATCGAGTTGTAAAAGTTTTTTTCTTGAAGATTGGATTTCACTTTCTCTGTGACAATTAATCAAGTACAGGTACCAACTCTCGAAAACTATCCAAACTTGGACAAAAACAAACAAATTTAAGTGATGGTCTTTCTACAGTTTGCCTCTCTTCTCATCTCTGTTTAATGTTCTTATGGTATGATAAGTCTAAAAATGTTGTTGACCAACTCTACATCATTACACCCTGATAACAGTGGGATTGTTAAATTGTTTAGTATCTAATTTGTTTTGTTTTGATGGGTTAGATTATAGTCAGATATAAGTGGATACTTGATTCTTTTTGTAACTTATTCACAACCAATTGAACGAGAAATACTTAGAGAGGATCATGTGGTTATCCAAGATAGGTTCCCATGGAAGGTAATAGAGAGATAATAAACAGGTTTAATCCAAGGACAAACAGGGGCTAAGCTTTGGAAATGGGAGATAGGAGACTGATAGTTGGTGATAACTAACTTTATGGGAGTAGCCTTGGGTAGTATTTAGCTGGGGAAATATTAATCTCCACCTCAAACTGACACAACTACTACTACTATTACCTGCTCTTCCAGAGAGAACCACATCACAGACAGAGAGAGAGAGAAAGAAGGGAGACAATTAGGTTGTGAGTTCAAATGTTGACAGATTCATGTGCAACCATAGCTCCATGGTCCAACTATAAGACATTCCATGATGCAGTTCTCCAGCGATGTACACCAATGTACAGAGTAAACAGTAATAGAAGGCGCAGGCTACCAGCCAAGATATCTTTCTATTGCTTGTGGAAGGCTGGATGAATGAAACACGGTAGATTTCTGCTTAGCAGAAGTCGAAAACCTGGTTTAGCATCAAGGAACATACTACAGCTCACAACGAGGGATGTTACGAACAAGACTATCCCAATTGGGATACTATTATCCTGATAGGAAACTTGATCTTCCAATGATGACATGTCACGGCATAGAGCAAGGACAGGGGAACTCATATTCTGTCTTACTACATGTACATGTACATGAAGACTTTATTTATCCATGGAGATGTCTTCAGCAACTTAAGGGCGTGTCTACATGTGAGAGTGACCAGAAAGACGTTTATTTTGGGTAATATAGGTCAGCTTCTCAACATCACTTCACCTGTTCTATCAAGAGCAGTTTTTGTTGACACATGAGGAACTGTTTAAATGGACACTGGAAAAACATCTCAAACCTGTAAAACTCTAATGGATTAATTGCACCATCCTTCAGAAGACACCTTATATAGACTGTGCTCCAAGAACTCCAGTGTGTCAGCTATGGTCAGCAGTTTTTTCTTTTCCTTTTGAATTGTCTATTGAATCAAAACATTTATTTTACATGGTATTAATAAATTTCAGCTTGTTGACCCTTTCCCCTACTCAGTGAAGTTTACCGCATCATGGGATCATTTAATAAGAAGCTTTAAGACAGCTTTTGATTTGTTAATTTCAATGATCTTATCTTATTTCTACAGGTGTCATTTGAGGACGTTAACTCAACCATGACCAGCTTGGAGCCATTCACAGCAAGCCCATCTGTCATCAATGCTTCTTTACCCGTTGAATCAGCAGCAACAACGACTGAAGTCGTAATGATAACTGACATTCAAGTCCCAAGCCAGAACTGGATTTTCTTATTCCTGCTGTTGGTGATCTTCATCTCCGTGGTGGGAAACCTCTTAGTATGTCTTGCCATTATGACTGAGAGGACACTTCACAGCGCAACAAACTACTTCCTGTTCTCCATGGCCATCGCTGACCTCATGGTGGCGCTCTTAGTGATGCCGATCGCTCTGGTCAGGTATTTATTTGGTGAGTAAAAATAAGTACTTTTAAAACCTGTTCTCTCCCATTGAGTCACTGACTAACCACCATGAAATTTAACAAAATATTTGTGTTGATTTACCATGATACCATCCTGCAGGCTGACTAAACTGCATAATGATATCAGATTGTGACCCAAGTTTCAACTTTCTTATTTATAGGGGTGTGGCTTTTGGGACCAGCGATGTGTAACATCTGGGTATCTCTTGACGTCTTATGTTGTACTTCTTCCATCATGCATATCTGCACCATCTCAATGGATCGTTATCTCGCAATCTGTAACCCATTCACAACTCAGCATCGCTCACGATTTCAAACACCCGGGAAGATCATCATTGTTTGGTTGATTAGTATCGCACTATGTAGCCCTATCTTTGTTCTTGGATTTGTGTCAACATCGGAAGTCTTGAACGTGGAAGTTTGCATCCTGACCAATCGGTTATTCATGATTTATGGATCAATCATAGCATTTTTTATCCCACTTGTGATTGTGGTCATCACGTACGGAAGGACGACGTACATTTTGAACAAAAAGGCCAGAGCATACGGCAGAAATAACAGGAATAGGAATCTGTCTGATGTCTCGCCGGGGAATATGAGTTCACATCGCTCATCCATTTTCTACAAGGCTTTGATATGTTACCAGCAATGCACGGATACCAACAGTAACAATGTCAACGACTGTAGCACGTCAGATATCTATGAGAAGCTAGCAAATGATGAGATGCAGTTGGATATGATAAACAAAAGGATGCTGGATCTAAAAGTTGATACTTTGACTCTTGACGGCAGTCCAAGAATTTTTCGTTCTCCTGGAAACTTGGAGAAGCCGGTGCTTGAGATGAGACGGTCAACATCTGGGACATCACGTAAAGGCTACAGAGCAAGGATCAACACTGAACGACGAGCGAGTAAGGTTCTAGGTCTCGTCTTTGTGGTCTTTCTTATTGGATGGACTCCATTCTTCATAACCAACTTCTTCTCTGCTGTGTGCAGCATGTGTGCAATTAACCCAACTTTCTTCTCCATCTTCGAATGGTTAGGATGGGCCTCAAGTATGGTGAACCCATTCATCTATACCATATTCAATAAGACATTTCAAAGAACATTTTGGAAGCTTATCACATGTCAATGGCTTCTCAAGAAGAATCATCATCACCAAAGTCTCAAAAGAGCAAGTACAATTATTGAGATAAAGCAAACCAATCTCAAGAACAATGCCATCTAAATGCATACAGGTGTATTTCACTTATATTTTTTAACAAGTGCAAATTATTAAAACTATATAAAAACTATGTAAGTTAAAGAAATGTAAGTGTGTGTCATTATAAACCATTAACAATATTTTATTTATTATTTCCAAAGAAGTATCGAGTTGAACTATATTTTGTACTTGATAGTCAAGAGGGGAGTGCCATTTGTTTACTGATTAGACAATACAATACTTCATTCTTCGGTGCCTAGGGTTAGGGGAGATGGGATGGGGGAGATGGGTTAGGGGAGATGGGATGGGGGAGATGGGTTAAGGGAGATGGGTTAGGGGAGATGGGTTAGGGGAGATGGGTTATGGGAGATGGGTTAAGGGAGATGGGTTAAGGGAGATGGGTTAAGGGAGATGGGTTAAGGGAGATGGGTTAGGGGAGATGGGATGGGGGAGATGGGTTAGGGGAGATGGGTTAAGGGAGATCGGTTAGGGGAGATGGGTTAAGGGAGATGGGTTAGGGGAGATGGGTTAAGGGAGATGGGTTAGGGGAGATGGGTTAAGGGAGATGGGTTAAGGGAGATGAGTTAAGGGAGATGGGTTAGGAGAGATGGGTTAAGGGAGATGGGTTAAGGGAGATGGGTTAGGGGAGATGGGTTAAGGGAGATGGGTTAAGGGAGATGGGTTAGGGGAGATGGGTTAAGGGAGATGGGTTAGGGGAGATGGGTTAAGGGAGATGGGTTAAGGGAGATGAGTTAAGGGAGATGGGTTAGGAGAGATGGGTTAAGGGAGATGGGTTAAGGGAGATGGGTTAAGGGAGATGGGTTAAGGGAGATGGGTTAGGGGAGATGGGTTAGGGGAGATGGGTAGTAGGGTAGTAGGTTAGGGATGTGTACAGAACCCCATCCTTTAGTGCCTATGATTAGGGGACATGCGATAATGACTGGCTTGTGTACAATGACTGGCTTATTAAGATCATCAGAATCCTGACAATAAGTGCTTTTGAAAATAAGTCTTTGCAGGTCTGATTCTTAACGGAGGCAAGGGAGGCAGTTGCCTTTCTGCCCTAGCCTGGTCACTGCCTTGGTGTCCTTTGAAATGTTCCAGTAGAAATGGTTCATTCTCTCTCAGAGGAACAACAAGAAGTAACAGACCTGTCTCTATCTAGAGGATGATTCCCACAAACTCTCAGGTGTTCAACTTTGTAGGATAAACTACAAAAGGGCTATCTTTACTTCCCTTTATTGTTTATTTTATCTACAGGATTATTTCACAGGAGATGTACGATCCTTCATTATTAAGGGAAAAATACTCTCACAAGGAAAAATCCTGAAATCATGAAAAATCCTAAAATCAGGAAAAATCTTAAAATCAGGATATGTCCTCACATCAGGGAAAATCCTCACATCAGGATGAATCTTCAAAGCAAGAAAAATCCTCATTCTTCCGGGTCAAACACCAACTCTGACTCTGACTTTGGCTGTTAAGATTGGGTCAGTTCTAAAATGAGATTGATACAGATGCTTATATCATCTAGTTGGCTGGAATGATCAATTCTTTATCCTACCAAAGGAGACTCTAGAGTGCATCTAGATTTATTTCCTAGTAAATCACAGTAACACATCCATCCGGTCAGACAATGTATGCTAATAATGCCATAAATTTGACCTTCACATTCTTGCCTTGGGGATCTTAAGATGAAGATTTCTAAAAGTAATGTCTTAATGGAACTCTGAGGTGACAGTAGTTATGTGGTCTGGTTTTAACATCATTATGTCTGATGTAATCTTTGTTAACACATCTGTATGATATTATTCCTTTTTTTGCAACAATTAGGAGGTACTACATTAATTGATATTTAAATCCACTTTGGTTGAATTAATACCTAAATGTTTACCTAAACACAGACAACATTAACACCCATCAAAACTGCATGTTTTGTTTGATTCTGTTTGACTGAGGATTGCACTAGTAAACTGATTATGCTTTACATGTACATGGGAACAGGCATACCACTATAATCAGAGTCCAACAGTTTGGGTGTTGAGTTACTGAATGGTGTTGGACTGAGGACTGCACTAGTAAACAGATCATACTTTACATGGGATCAGGCATACCACCCTAATCAAAGTCCATCAGTCTTGAGTTGACGGATTTGGTTAAAATGAGGAAGGATTCTAGTAATTCACGCCAGGTAGTTAAGGTTAATGGTCTAGTCCAATCATGAAGAAGATTTGATATCTAATACACTGATAACCAAGAATAAAGGACAACAATAATTTTGTACAAATACATACATAAAGATGTATAAAAACTTGATAGTACTAAGTATGTTAATTTGTGATGTTAAACTGTACCTGGATGTTGGTGAGATAAGAAAATAATCAAAAACATTTGTTTACAAATAAATGAGAAGAAAATGAAAGTGAAATGTGATGTTTCAAATGATTCTTTGTTAGGGTTTGGTTATTGTATGGGTTTTATTTACAAGTATGTTAAATGAAAACAACAGTCATGGAACCAATGTTCTTCTCTTTTTTAAAATGTTTTTAATTTTTTTTATGGAAGTCGCCAGTAAGCCACTCGAGGTGTGGGCTATAAATCAACTGTTTTTTTCCAGGGGCCGTTGCCACCTATTCCTGAGGCTGAAACAGGGTAACCCCCTTTACAGTCCGTAAGGATGTAGGCTTGGGTATCATCTATCAGAAGCCTGGCTGGTAGAGCAAAAAGCTCTACCTCCCCAACTTTTACGGAGCAATTATGTTTAAGTGCCTTGCTCAAGGACACAAGTGTCATGACCGGGACTCGAACCCACACTCCGATGACTCAGCCACCAGAGCTTGAGTCCGATGCACTAATCACTCGGCCACGACACACCACATGTCATCTTCCTCTTCCTTCTTCTTCTTCCTCTTCCTTATATAGTGAGCCATCATATAAAATAAGGATTTCTCACACTGTGAAGCAACGATAGTAAAGTGCCTTGCTCAAGGACACACGCAACTTGGCCAGCAGAACTTAATAATAATAATAATAATAGACATTTGTAAAGTGCCTAATGCAAAAGCTTCTAAGTGCATAGGACATCAAAATAAACAATGAGAGAAAGTAAGATTACAAATAAACAGATTCAAACAAATGAGTTTTCAACAGAGATTTAAAACGGTTCACAGAATCAGCTCCACGCATGAACAGGTAGATTGTTCCATAAAATTGGAGCAGAGTAGGAAAGGATCTTTGACCATAAAACTTTGAGGAAACTCTTGTAGAAGAAGCAAGCAGAGACTGTTGGGACGATCTTAAAGTCCGATTTGGAGAATATTGATGAACAAGTTCAGATAAATAAGATGGAGCTTGACCCATTTGAGCTTTGAAAGTTAACAGAAGAATTTTATAGACTGTGTGCATCTTAACCGGGAGCCAATGCAGCTTCATTAAAACTGGTGTAACATGCTGAGAACGCAGTAAACAAGAAATAAGATGAGCAGCGGTGTTTTGTATATGTTGGATTTTTGAGTTTAATGCGCTAAACCGCTCGGCCACAACACGCTACTGACATTAATAGAAACTCACATCTCAAAACCCTTTTAAAATAGCTGTATGTATGATGTGTTTCTTGAGAACAAGAGACTCAGATTGTTTTTACTCTGCCAGAAAGGTGAACCAATCCCATCCAACCATTCATCTCCTTTAGAACTACATTGATTTTCATCTGCAGATTAAAATAATCAGTCTTGCATCCCCCTCTACACTCAGATTCACTGTAAAAAAAAAAGTTAGTCAAAACAACACTAATTTGGCCTATTAGACATCATTTTGACAAACTTCAAAAAAAAAATAATAATAATAATGTCGCAAATGACGAATTAAGGCTTTTTTTGACCAATTTATTTTTACAGTGTTGACTTTGCACCTTTGTGGGGTCATTTGCTGGCTCATGGCATATTATCTTGGCACCAACGTAGAAGAATTGTTCAAACATGAATCAAGAAGTACAACATGTATGATGTGTACAGAAGAATGACTTTATTAACTTGATGGAGCCATGAAGCTGGCAACAATTAGAAGAATTGTTCAAACATGGTTGTGTTAAACAAACGTGGTTGTTTTAGGAACAGTAAGAAGGACTTTGTTTGTAGATTGAAGATTGTGACTTGGAATATAAGGTGAGAGAAGTTCCCGGAGATACAGTGGTGCCCTGCCATTCATAGCTTTCCGGGCAAGCAATACGGTTTTGAAGTGAACTCTCTGACAGACTGGAAGCCAGTGAAGGGAAAAACCACTTTGCCCTTACATGAACGAATAACAAGCCCGGAGTGGCACAGTCAAAACATGTATCCCCAATGGTGTTAATTATCCAGGAAATAAAGGTCAGAACTAACCTTTAGCTGTTAATGAAGTAGTAATTGTGGCGTGCTGTGGCCGAGCGGATAAGAACACCGGACTCAAGCTCTGGTGTTTCTGATCAGCAGAGTGTGGGTTCGAATCCTGGTCATGACACTTGTGTCCTTAAGCAAGACACTTAACCATTATTGCTTCGTCCTTCGGATGGGACATAAAGCCGTTGGTCCCGTGTGTTGTGTAATGCATGAAAAAGAACCCAGTGACACTTATCGCTAAGAGAAGGGGTTTGCCCCGGTGTTTCTGGCAGTGGCTGCTGAATGCGCCGCAACACCTTGTAAACCCTTATAAGGTGCTACATAAATGGGTCTCACAATTCAAAAAACCTTCAAAAACCTGTAGTAAAAAGCTTAAAAAGCGCGCCATGAGCGCCATATTGGCGGATACCGGCGCTATATAAATACTCACTATTATTATTATTATTATTATTATTATTTTTAAAAACAAATACAACATGGCATACAGGTAGCGATTCAAATTCAGCTTATTTCCCAAATCAGATAAGTTAAAAACAAGAATTGTGTGCTGTCTCTTGATGAGAAGATTTAATATTGGTATAAACCATATGGGAAACTGACTGGGTAAATTTGAACAATTTGTTTTGAAAAGAACAGGATTTGACTTTGAACCTGCGACCTCCGGATTAATGTGTCAGAGCACTAACAACTGAGCTATTAAGCCCTAATGTTGGTAATCTTCCCATACTGTCAATATCTTACTGCCTCTTTCCAGGTTGTATCATAAACTTGGGTGTGATCCCAGGTTATACGGCAGTTTCAGGTTGTATGGCTTCTGATTGGCCCCCCCCCCCCCCCAACAAAGATATTGACAAAACAGGGAGATCACCAACATGGGGCTAGATAGCTCAGTTGGTAGAGCGCCAGTACATTAATCCGGGGTCACAGGTTCAAATCCCGTTCTAGTCAATTTTTTCTTTGTTCATCCCCAAATTAAAACAAATGCCATCACATAAAACAACAAATTTCAGAGACAATGTGAGCATCTTGAGTACGTACATTCATGAAATGACCCGCCACAAAAACAACAATTAAAAAAAATCAATAATAACATGGAGTTTTTTGTGAACCAACAGGTAATAATGTATGCAGAAAAATAGATTCCAGGAAACGGCATCAATAATATTACAGTCAGGGCAAAATATTGCAAGGAAATCTCACGAGTTCTCTGGTCCTTTTGCTATGATTCTAACCAATAGGTTAATGAAATGCCAGTACATACACATGGAAATAAATTAGCTTGGACGAGAGAATTTATAGAACCAAGACTGACATCAAAACGTGCCTTTTCAAGGAGATCTGAGTGATTCAACCTGAGACAACAAGCCATACACCATGAATCGAACCAAGCAATTATCACTACCTTAAATAATTTCTTCAAAGATTGTACGGTCACGTTCTGCTGAATGTGAATATCTGATTGTTGCTTAGGAACAATTTTAAACAGATTGGATGCAAACACACAGCCATATCAAATATTAAAGGCAATAAATTCAATGTCACCCTTGTTTCTATTTCTCATGACTGATGGGATGGGGCGCTTGCATGTTTGAAGTTGATTTCAGTCTTGGATTGGATCTAAACGAAGAACAATGCAAACTTTTTAAAAATACAATAGTACATGTCAATAACAATAATAATACGCAATTCTTATATAGCGCTTTATCACACCCTATGGGCGTCTCAGAGCGCTCAGTATTTTTTCCTGCAAGGTATGATGAGTTACCTTTTTGAAGTATAAGACCTGTTCCTTTCCATAGCACCATGTAATGGTTCACAAGGTGCTGTGGGGCAATCTGCAGCCGATCAAACCAGGAACACCGGGGCAAACCCCTTCTCTTTGTGATAAGTGCACTGGGTTCTTTTACGTGCATTACACAACACATGGGACCTACGGCTTTACGTCCCATCCGAAGAACACAGCAATAATGGTTAAGCGTCTTGCTTAAGGACACAAGTGTCACGACCGGGACTCGAACTCACACTCTGCTGATCAGAAACACCAGAGCTTGAGTCCACTGTTCTTATCCACTCGGCCACAACACGCCACTGTTGTCATGACAACTTTAAGATAATCACAGGGGATAAAATGAAGGTTTTTTCCTCCGTTTCAAATTATCACGTCTTGAGGTGAAATGTAAAATAAATGGTGTATTGTAATCAATAATTTACATACTTGATAACCCTAATGGTCATTATAGAAACTATTCTTTAGTTTTAATGGCTTTGCTTTCTTCAAGGTGTACAGATTCTGTCAAGGTCCAGTCTTAGAAAGGGGATGATAAAATCTCATAATTGATGTATTATACATAAGATAAGACATCAGTCCCTGCAATTATGACGCCAAATTTCACCTTGTTGTTACTACAAGGATTAGTCAGCGTTTTACATGGGCAATGTCATTCATTGAAACCATTTCAAGTGATTAGCCAAGTGATGACAACGAAGCGATGTATGGCACTCCAAAATTCTGTGTTTGGAAAAAATCTCGTTGAAGTTCAACTACTATTGAAACTGTTAGTTAAAAGACTGCTTACTATTTATTTTTAAATACCAAAATAAAGCTGACTTCCTTCATTACAGAACTGTCAATTGATGTGTTTTCAATCTTGCAACTGTTCTGATGAGTTATTAATTCCTAAACACACAAATCACTTCGTGAAAACAAAACAAAAACGAGACGTGCACGCAGTGCGCTCTGTGCAAACCAATGCATTTGTCACTTTGTGAAACAGATACGTCACTTTGTGAAAATGCAGAAGTTGTACCACGCTCGTTTGTCACCATGCCAGCACTATGTGTTTCCATGGAAACAAAAAAATGACATGTCCTGCTAATTACAAAACCATTACAAAAACGGTGAAAACTAAAGAAAATGGACAAAGTTTATACGTTAAAAAAAGATTAATTAATAGTAATAATAAAAAATAAAATCACAAGCATAGGTAAAATGAAAAATGGCCTTAATTCTTTTAACATGTTTAAAGTCATTGCCCTTTTGGCCAACAGCCTTCAAGGCATCCATTAGCAGTGGTACATAACTCAAGTCAATGACTGCATCTCAATTTGCTATCTCAACAGTTAATATTTAATAGGTGGCTCACAAGGTGGTCTGATGTAGTCTCTACAACATCTTAGAGGTCACACAGTGTCCAATGACTTAAACAATTGCAACAGCAGTTAATAGTCTCACGTTTGACCCAAGAAGTCTTTCTCAAAGTCTAAAATGACTTAGAAAAAAATAAACAAATGTACATTAAAGTCAGATTTGTTTGTATTTACCAAACTTTTGAAAATATCTTAAGATATTGTATGATTTTTAAAGTGTCTTAATTCTGGATTGGAAGAGCTTCAAATTCTGATTCAACAATCTTGGAAAATAAAATATTTTGAGAGAGAAATAACTTTAAAAAATATGTTTCAAAGACATTTTCCCCCTTGGACAACCATCACTGATATCTTGCTGCAAATTTTCATTCCATTTTGTTTTAGCATCTGACACTGACATCATCACTGTAACCAACAGAACTGAAGAAATCAATTTACATGTATCTACAAATTTCTCTGGCAAGACTGGTCAGTGACACTGGAGGGTGTCCCACAGGGAAGCATTGGACAACATTTCCAATTTTTGGAATCAAGAGAGAAAATAACCAAAGATAATAAGTTTCCAATTCTCAAAACATCAATGTCCACGGTCAGATGGAAAGGTCATTCTCTGCTCTACAAGAATTTAAATGAGTTACTTGCAAGAACACAATAACAAATACAATTGATTTTCCTCGGTACATATGCCATTGACAGAGATGGTTTTCATACGTTACTAAAGAATGAAAGAAGCCCAGAGAAAAAACACACACAAAGACTTAAAGAACTGTGAGAAAAATTAAAAAAAGCATAAAATGTAAAAAATAAAACTTAATTAAGATCCAAGTAAAATATTTATACAGTATACAAAAATAAAAAACCCTCAATGGAACAAAAATGAACATGAAGCTCAAGGAGAATTTCTACGTAGGATTAATGCAACAATGCGGCAGACAGATTTTGTTTTTCTTTCTCAGTTTGATCTACATTTTCAGAGAATAAATGTTGCTGATAAAATCTACATGGAGAAATTCAACAGCATCTAGGCAAACAATCGTCTCTTGGCCTTTTTAAGTGATAAATTGATGGGTAAATGCCGACTTGTGCACTTTTGGACTGCTCAACTCAATACCAGATAGATCCCAGCCTACAAAATATACGACTGAGAAATCTAAATTACAGAAAGACTACAAAACGATTCCCACATCCTCGTCAAGAGTCTTGTCCACAACTTCCAAACAAGGATTAGTTTTTCAATTTTGACTGATGTTTATTGGAGTAGTGGCAACTTGTTTTTTTCATGAATAAAAGTCGTGACTTGTTTGAGGGACATTACTGAGGCATGTAAGATTATTTTCAGTTGTAAAATGGTCTGGTGGATTTTCATGTATAATGTAAATGAAATTGCTCAGTAGTTTGGGACCTCATGTTTGCTTTTTCAATCACTGGATTACGATTAACGAGAATTGTCTCATTTGACACTTAAATGCTTGAGCAAAGAATATTACATTAACAAAACGTGACTAGGAGAAAAGGTAGCAGTTGGAAGGAACGAAAGTTGGGCGGAGCGCATTCTAAATTTTAACTGAAAAAATTTGTTATTACTGCCTTTATGACCTAGTTGATATCTGGAAAATATTATTTTATTATTATCCTTTTTTAAAGCCAGACAAAGTTAAGAATCCATGAATCTTCCAAAACCAAAGTTATAATCATTTAATGTACATTTCTTAAGGTAGAATACAGTATTCATAAAAAAAAGAAGTTTTTATTAGTACATGTAGGCCTATCAGTCTGAAAGTTATCTGATTACAAAGTTTTTACCAGTACCAATCTTCCATAGAAATATTTCTGTCTGAAATACTGTCAAAGTCGTGAAAATAGAATTTGAAGAACCAAATTTTAGTTTAGGTTGTACATGTAACAATCAAAATTAAGGAATTAATGCTGAAAAATTTGCACATTTTTTGGCTATTTTTTCCTGACTCAGACGACGAATTAAGCCCAAATTTTCACAGGTTTGTTTTTTTCATGTAAATATTGAATCACACAAAGTAAGAACACTGCACTATCAGCTTAACTAATCCTATATTTACCTATAAAGGCTGTCTGTATTAATTAATGACAATCCTCAACAAAAGTTGTACCACCACTTTATCTGTTTAATCCTTACAATCCTAAATCCATCTATATCTCATTGCCAAAGTGAAGGATTCAGAAGAAATGGGCCAGTAGGCCCAAATAACAATTGTTATCTGTATTTAATGACAATCCCCAAGCCAAAGTTGTACCACCACATTAACAGCTTAATAAGATATGATTCTTGAAAGATATCTTCTACAGCAGTGGCTAGATCACTGCTACTGCTAATGTTATTCAATCATTAGCAATGAAGCCAACAGCACCAGTCACAGCTACTTGATTCAGACATGGCTTACTAGTCAAGGAATTGTGTACAAATGGATGAACATGTATTTGGTCCTGTCAAACAATCTAGAGGAGCACATGGATGTACGGATAAGCTTATTAACCTAATTCAAAATATCTCATCACGCAGCTCAGGAAGCCCCCAAGAACATGATTTTCAGCTCAATGTAAATAGAAAGAATACGGCAGCAGAAAGTAGGTTGAGCTTCTTGTCATATGCTTGAAAGATTTTAGAATCTAAGTCCAGTAAGTTTCAATTGATGTTGACCTTAGGATGAGGGATGAAGGATATTATTCTCAATGAATAAGTACGTGAGGATTTTATGGTTCATCTAATATTCATGACAAATCTTTTATTGCACAGGCCTACCCGAGGCAAAATTTGGCTGTCATTTCAAATAAATAAATTCTCCTAAATAAGACGTGATATAAAAAGAGTTTTGCAACCTGTGTTATTCCAGTGATGCATTGTTTGTTATTTTAGCTCGCTTGTCCATGCTTTTTTAATACATGTGTGTGAGGGAGTATGGGAAGGGAAATTCAACAAATCTAAGAGAAATATGGCTTGCGTTGTCACAAGTCATAAAAATTAATTAAATTCAACTTTGAGTTAATTAAAAGTTAATATACAAATTAATCTTATGCATGAATATCTATAAATTGATATCAATAGTCCAATATCAAACTAAAAAGACAGCTCAGTTATATGGTACTTCCAACCCATGCCATGAACAAACGTAACGCACCCCGTTACAAGAAAGTCTATTTATAGTTGGACTGAAATATAAGAATTGATCTACATGAAAGGAAAAGAACAAGATGAGCAGCCATATGGAGGAAGTTCCCCTGGTAATCAAAGAAAGTCAATCCAGAAGAAACCCCATGGGTCTCTGTTATGAGATTAAGGCAGAAGAATTCAAATTTAAGTCAATCTTAAGGAACAATGGGCTTGACCATGGCTGGACAGAGTACTACAATCAAGGAGTAATTTGATATTTGTGACATTCCATGCCAAAACCAGGCACTTCCTGCCAAAATTCAAAACTGGGTGTTTTGCTCAGATGAGATTAACACCGATTCAGGCCTACAGTTTAAGACATCACATCACACTAATATCATGGATGATATTTCGGTTGTCTTTACTTTTAATGGAATTTTGCTATTTTCGTGAAGTGTCTGATTTGGACATTGTTTTTTGTAACATTTAAAAGCATAAGTGATAAAAACCTTGTTTTAACTTGACAAATTTTATTTCAATTACTTGATATGACTTCATTTGAGAAGCATTGATCTCAATGAGAACTTATTGCCTTTGATTTTGTCTCACAAGTTGGTTGGAGAAGGAGAAAGAGGACAGCTATCTTGCCTTAAGGTAAACTTACATGTATAAGTTCTTGTTTGTTTTTAAGTATTTATTCAAGTCTGTCTACCACACCATGTTTGTTAGAAAATACAGACATTCAAGTCTAGACGTTTTCTCACTGTAGACGTATCTCAATTTACAATGCCTAAAGCATGCTCCAAACTGTAAAAGCAGTTTATAATGCCAGTTAAATGTTAAATAAATGTATTGTTTCAAATGCAAACTCTTAAAGTGACCCTTCCCAATTGTAAGATCTAATTATCAAAACCAAATCAGCTTTTAAAGTAAGTAGTCTTTAAGGCTAATTGTCCAATTTTCAGATTCTAAAATAATAACTAAATTTCATGACGCTTGAACCAAGAGGATTTTCCAAGTAAATCCTTCTTCAGTTTGAAGAGCTTCTTTGTCCGCAGTGATACCTGCTTAGGTAAGCATGGTACTAAACAGAAAACTACTGAAATGAGTTCACACACTATAGTACAATAGAATCCACACCTCTCTACTTAACAGCTCATTACCACCCCCTCCAATTAATAAAAACAAAAACAAAACACACAGACACTAATTAATGATGAGATAATTACAGCCCTGGCCTAGGATGAGGGTAATTACAAACAGACCGGGGTTAATTAATCACTAAATCAGCATTTCTCATGTGAACTGAACGTCCTTGTCAAGTAATTTAAAAATATCTGAACTGATCAATTTAAAGACTGGGGATGGTCCATCCTAAGGCTGTAGTATTAGGTACACTAGATGTATCTAATACAAACAAACACACATTTTATTGTAGGTATTTAACTATTTCTTAAAAATGCAGTTATCTCTCTCTTTTCTGTTTTCCCCCCCCCCCCCCTTTTTCTCGTTTTCTTTTGTTATTATTATTTTCATTTATTTATTTATTCATTATTTATTTTTAAAATTTTACTTTTGAAAATGTTTGTACGTTTTGTTATTGTTGTTTTTAGGGGGGATTTACATCTGCATATTCAATAGGTTTGATTAACCCCAATTTTTTTCAGAGTGGCATCCTTAAAAACTTCCTCGCGGTGATTTGCTCTAAAGCTTACATAAATCTTACAAGAAGTAATTCCATATTCCTGCTATCAAGTTGTCTTCTTAAGTTTCCTTAAATGAGGATCTTCAACAAAGATCATTAAACCAAATTGATTTCACAGGTAGATTAGGATGTAATTTCATGAGTAAGAACAGCATCCCATCTCCCACATTGCCCTCAGGGGGTACTTCAAACCCCCCTGGGATTTCTTAATTGAGGACCAAGCCAAGGCTAGTTCAAAGAAACACAGGTACGAACTAATTTCAATCTAAACCAAGGAGAGTCAAATCATCAACATTCCCAGCCAAACTCACTGTTGTTGGGGCAATGGATTCTTCATGGCCATAATTTAATAGAGTTCCTGAGAAAACACATAACTGCTTACAAAAAATTAACTTCAAAAAAGAAGAAGGTAAAATCAGAATGGGACCTGTTGTAAAAAACTATGCATTACATGTTATTATTAATGGTAGGAAATAATGTGTGTTAAGTGTTGGTATAGACTCTTCTTGATGTTGGTTTTTGCTTACTATATGTTTATTTACATGGTACATGTTTGCTCACTGTCTCTTTAGCAGAACCCATTTTCATTGCTAAACATTTAATGGCAAAACAAGCAGGGTACCACTACCAGTCACAGACGGTACATGTGACATTGTGTTTTGTCTGGTTTACCTTTTCTGGTAAGCATATTTGTTGTTGTGCTTAGCAACTGTTTTGTTCTTAAGCAGCTTTGTGACATTAGAACCTGTTGATCAGCTGCACTTGCCATGAGCTCTATGAAGATTTCATTTCTGACAAACTTTCATAAGGTGGGAGTTAGCACACTAATCAGTTTTCATTAATCTTGTTTTCAGGTTATTTGCATTTTTAAAGTCTTTTTGCAATGTTTTCACAGTTTTTACCGTTTATTGCTAATCACAGTCTTGTAAATCACTTCCAATTTCGCCTATGGGTCACAGAATGTGTTGTGAATGAAATAAAATAAAATGAAACATGATAAATCACTTTTAGGTTCACTCTTTTGGTATCCAAAGATCGACATGTATGGATGACCTGCACTTAACCCAACAGAAAAACAGCCCAAAATAAACTGTAAACTTTGCCTTATTTTATTTGAGAAGCAAAACATGCTCAGTTTGCTTACTACATTCATATCAAAAAAGATAAACTCTACTGTGGGTTCCTTTACCTGATTCTTCATTAAATGCATCTAATTTGTATTTATGTTTGTTTCAGCCTCGGGCATAAGTCTAGATCTCCGACATAAATCCTTGCCGAGAGCCACTTTTTGATTTATTATATACTTCACATTCATGTATCGTATCAGATTTTATATTCATCAGTCAAGATTGTCTCCGAGGTAATACAGAGAGGTGGATGTCATCTTTGTAAAGCCCTTTGATTCCTGATTGACATTTGGAATGCAGTATCATTAGTATGGGTTATGAAGCCAAGTTTTTAAGTTCAAGGTTAGGTTTTTGGAGTAGTGACCACAGACTTTCAGCTAATGTGTTTATTTTCTTAGATTTGTGAAAAAATAAGAAAAGCTAAAAATGATACTGCTTCTACAAATCAAAATTGTCATCAGACTTTCAACATTTGCACAAACAACAAAATGTAGAAAAAACAGAATTACTGACTGACTGCTTCTACAAATCAAAATTGTCATCAGAATTTCAACATTTGGATAAACAACAAAATGTAGAAAAACATGAATCAATATCTGAAGTTGTTTTTTTAACTGACTGATTCCACAAATCAAAATTGTCATCAGAATTTCAACATTTGGAAAAACCTGAAGCCAAATCTGATATTTTTTTTTACAGCTAATTAATCTGACCAATCAATCAATGAAGCCCAAGTAATAAACAACGAAATGAATTTAAGAAATTACTATAACTAGTAAACTTGCAGGTACAACCATGTATAAATCTCTTTTGGGAGGAGTGGTGGCTCTGAAAAGAGCCGGAGTGGTCTCCTTAAAATGAATTTTAATCAAATTATGTTGACAGAGGCAATAGACACGAGGGGTACGACATTATGCTTTGCCTACCAGGCTGGTAAATAACAAGATGTGAGCAACTCCAATGACACCCTGTGTGCACCAGCCTTTAAGGTCACATGTGGGCAGATTGGATCAAGTCTATATTTGTGGTCGCCTTATTGCATTTAGGACAGGTGCTACACAGGTGTTTAACTGTTATATGGATATGGTGCTTTGGAACCAATGAGAATCTACATTCATTATAAGGCATTCTGACTGGTAACCTAAAAATGCATAGCAAAATTTCTCTAAGCTCAACAAATCGAAACGCTTAGGTGTTTTATAAAGATTCTTCTAAGAATGTAAAGAATGTCTTACCTGAATAAGATGAATCCAAGGGAAGTAACGGCTGCCCTTCTTACATCATCATCGACGTCACTAACAGCAAAGTGAAGAAGGCGTCTTATAGCCTGGTTGTTTCCGGTACCACAGTAAGCCAATGCTATGGTGTACATACCAGAACGTCTTAAGATAGGGTCCTTATCCCTGGACAGGCTCTCAATCAGGGTGTCTGCTTCTTCAAGACGTCCGTACATTGTCTGAAAGAGATAAGGAACGCTTAGAGATATTGTTTTGGGCAGTTAACTTGTTTACCACAGTTGTTGTTTTAGAAACATATATGAAGGGTACCAGTTAGAAAGTACTGATATCACATGGCATTTGGGCTGGTAACCTGTTTCTGTAAAGCAAATCTACTCTCAGACAATTAGTTTGAGATTGAAGCTCCTCGAAAAACAGCCCAAAAATCTTAAGATGTGCAAGCTTTAACACAATATGCCTGTCTTTGTCAGGTGTCCAGTATACAGAGTGATGATATTAGTCTTAAATCTAATTTCATAATGTGGGACCTGACTACTCTTCACTACAGGCTCAGGCCGTGTCCGAATCGATGGCTACAGCTATGGCTGGATCACCACTCCATCATGCGTTGAAGTATAGGTTGTCCATAGCAACACCCTTAGCCATAGCCACTAATTTGGATACAGTATCAGTTGGGTTACATTGAAGTCAACCCGATTGCAAAATGAACGACTCACCAGAGCAATACCAAGACAAAGACCTCGTAGAATCTTTTCATGTTGAGTGTCTTGTGCATACTGCAAACAAAGAAAACAAAAACAAATCAAGTCAGGAAAATACTTTTTATTCCGTCTTTGTCCGTTTGAAAATGTAGGATGATTTTTCCACTTTTGGGATAGAGTTATTGGGATACTTACGCTGACCATGTCTTCAATGGCTGAGGCTGACTTGGAACCTATCATGACGAGACCCATGGCAAGTCCAGCTGCTTCACCTAAACAATCAACAAAGTAATCAAGAAATTATTCCAAATCTGCTACAATTAGACAGGTGTCATTTTCTTCATTATGGAATACTTGTTTAGTAATTCTCATTATACTATTACAAAATATGAACAAATAAAATCTAACAAATATATATAAAAAAATATATATATATAAAAACAAAGTTTTAAAACACAAAGTTCATCTTATCAATTAAGTTCCTATAAATTAACAAAAATGAAGAAAAAGTACATTCCACATCAAAACATCAAAATACACTTCTTTATTGTGTAGCCTTCTGGGCCTTCAATTTAAGCCGAATCTGAATTAGTGGCTATGGCTACGGCTGAATCACCATGTCAACATGCATTGAAGCATAGGCTGCCCTTAGCAACAGCCTCAGCAACAGCCGCAGCCGCCAAATCCACGGCCATAGATCTTTCTTTTGCAACATCACAGCCCTGAATCTTTGCCAACCAAGATGGAGAAACTACAGGGAGCCATGAATGCAAAGCAAAAACAGATAATCACAGTTTGCAAAAACATTTCACAAATATAAAAAAATTGTTCAAAATTTGTTGGAAACAAACCAACCAATAATGGGACGTATTTTCTTTAAATAGATAGTTGCAAAAATGTTGAATTGGTCAACAAGACTTGAATGCTTTGCTACATTTTGGCCGTCCATGCCAACCAGCGTGGTTTGTTTATCAACAATGGAAAGGTCTATAGGCTCGAAATCTAAAAGTCTGGTGCCTTTTAATTCATGGCTTCAGGGAACCAGACACATACCTGTGACTGCATCATCTTCATAGAGATTAAACTTCAACTGCTCATAGACGTCTTGTCTGGCTGTACCCATTGCTGCAAGACCAAGGCCTAGACAACCACCATGCCTCACCATCTGTATGAATAATTCATTAAACATGAATATGTAAACCAAAGACAATAAACAAGCCTTGACATGGCATGAATAATTCATTAGCATATTGAGTATGTAAGACTATTTAATAAGCAAGAATGGCCCAAAGACAACCGCAATGCCTCATCATCTGTATGAATAATTCATAAAACAACACGAATATGTAACCCAAAGACAATAATCAAGCCTCAACATTATATAAATCATTCATTAACATTATGAATATGTAATACTAATAGCGATATTAACTCAAAAACAACAGCAATGCCTCACCATCTGTATGAATAATTCATTAAACATGAATATGTAACCCAAAGACAACGATCGAGCCTCAACATTGTATGAATAATTCATTAGCACATTGAATATGTAATACTAATAGCAAGATTAACCCAAAGAAAATGAACAAGCCTCAACTTCTGTATGAATAATTCATTAGCATCTAGAATATGTCATACTAACAGCAAGATTAAGCCAGGTACAACATAACTCAAAATCTTTATGAATAATTTATTAACATTGTGAATATTTAAAACTGAAAGGAAGATTAAGCGGCATGAGGAATTCATTTTTATCTTGAATGTATAATGTTAATTGCAACCTAAAGCTCTAGAAATCCATTTGCTCCATTAGCATGTTAAATATTTGGTCATTAACGTCAATAATCCAACCACCAAACTAATCTTGTTTTTCATTTTTTTGAAATGAAAGTTGGTAACTGCCCTCATGTCTTGATGTCATCCTGACATCATGTTTGAGGTAAAAAACAATAAAAAGCACAGCTATATGTGGCACACATTAGTTCAATAATCAACTTTCTTTTGATCACCATGTGAGGGCGCTCTACTCACACGACATACAGGTCTATCTTAACTAGAGTGGCACGCAGTATTTCAATAATCAACTTTCTTTTGATCACCATGTGAGGGCGCTCTTCTCACAAGGCATAAAGGTCTATCTTTACTAGACTGGTCCCCTTTCTTTATCCGTTAGGATAAACAAAGGCACTGGGTTCAATGGATAGCCATATACAAGCAGTGAGGCGTATTTACCAGACTTAGTGATGTAGCATGTGAGTATTCAGTGAAGCATGTGTGTACACACACAGTGTAAAGGCATGCCAGGTCAATGGTACATCAAGCAGGATGTTTTATTTTTTCCTGCAGTCCGAAATTGCCACTGTCCCAATGAGTTTAACTGCGCTTTCTTTTTTTTGAATCGATTCCAAAAAGGGAATCTTTAAAAAAAAAAAATTGAACAACATTTTGAGGATGCAGAGCTGCCAACATTTGCATACTTGCAATCACAGAGATTTAAAACAACAGTCAGGAAGATGTTTAGAATTACATTCAACATTTACAGGAAACAACTCTCCACAATCACAACATGGAAAGATTGGTTTATTTTTAGGAAAGTTTCTGCAGAATCAGGGAGAGTTGGCAGTTCTGGAGGATGGCAATTCTGAACTGCAGAACAAAAAATTGCAGGCAGGATGCTGCCAGTGCCAAAGACTGGTAACTGGCATTATTCACAAGCCTCTAAGTGTCTGAGCCTCTAAGTTTGACGTCAGATGTTTGGGTTATATCTTAACAGAGCACTCAAGATAAAGGTTCAACCTAGAGGAGATAAGGATGTCATTCCTACTTACATCAGTTGATGCTTCTTTAAGCTGCCCGAGTAGATACTCAATAATATTAGCACCGTGATTAGCATGGATCAATCCCAGCGCGTATAACCCACCGCCTTCTTGATAGGCACTGCCTGGTCCGGTATCCTTAGGCAGGTATGTTGACATTAGACTCAAAGCTTCTTTCTCATGACCTCGATGGATGACACCTAGACTCGCTGTAGCTGTAAACTTAGCCCAGTTGGTGGCTCGGGATAACCAGTCTAAATTATCTCTGGAACGGAGAATAGATGAGAAATGAGTTAAGAGACAGATTGAATGATGAGGAAGACATGACCACAAGAGAGACAGATAGTTTGAGATGAAAGAACTTACAAGAAAGATGAGGAATGAGTTGGTCTACGTATATGATGCAATAGGTATGAACAAAAATACAGATGAGGAATGAGTTAAGAGATGGGTTGAATGATGAGGAAGACATGACCACAAGAGAGACAGATAGTCTGAGATGAAAGAACTTACAAGAAAGATGAGGAATGAGTTGGACTACGTATATGATGCAATAGGTATGAACAAAAACACAGATGAGGAATGAGTTAAGAGATGGGTTGAATGACGAGGAAGACATGACCACAAGAGAGAAAGATAGTTTGAGATGAAAGAACTTACAAGAAAGAGAAGGACTACGATACACTCTGTATATAATGCAAAAGGTGCATGAGTAGTATCTGGGTGAGAGTTCATCTTTCCATGAACAGCCACAGGCCTGTTATAATTTTGACGACAAAGCCCCTTTAAGCTTATACTTTACTTTTTACTGTAAAGATCAATCTTTTGCTGATGGTAAGCACAGCCATGAAACTGAGCCCTGTTTATGGGAATGATGTTTACAAACTAGAGTTACCTGAGGAAAGAATCACATGTTGTTCCACAGTGCATGAAGGAGTTGGCAATGACGGTAGCGTTATGGCAGACAGAGTTGCGTACAACGTCCTGGTAGCAAGATGATATCAAAATAAACACCATCAAAGAAGGAAAAATGGTCACGTCAAAATTTAGTTTACCAGGAGTTCAGCCAAGCACTTCTCATTGAGTACAAGGAGGACATTTGAGTTTGAGTGCGAGTATCAATAAGAAATACTCAATTCCGGATGAGATAATGACTAGCTGTATTTTCCAACAACTATATATTATGCACAAAATTTGTTAATGGCCTCACGTTTTGACCCTAGCAGAGTATTTCTCAAAGGGTAGAAAGACTCTGCTAGGGTCAAAACTTGAGGCCATTAACAAATCTTGTGCATTTATACTACAGGTCGTTGTGGTTAGCAAGCAGTTTGCAACGGCTAATTTGATTTATTCAAATCTACATTATATAGAGTACACATAAGCTGTGTTTCTTGAGTTCAAGCCAATCTTAAAGAATTTGAGTCCAAATGAAGTTAACATCCATGTATTTCTTGAGTCCCTTACCTTAGTATTCTTGAGTATCTGAAGGTCTGTTTTGTTGCTCCTTATAAGGAACTGAAGATGGATTGCTATGGAAATACTTCCACTTAAGATCTCCATGAGTTTACTCAGACGATCTGCGTACACTTTATCCTCTTCCTACAATAACGATAAAAGAAAGAAAATAGAATTCTTTGATTAGAACGAGACGAGAAGACAGTCTTTGCAGAACAAGCTCCAAATGTATTTATTGAACGAAGTCATTTTAAACAATTTCACTAAAAATGCAGATATGACTTCATATTCATTTGTATGATTAAGTCATATTTGCAGATGAGGGTGAGAAACAGGTGTATTCATCAGTGATAATTTAAACTCCATACCTGTTCAGCCGATGGAGGTGTCTCTACAGGTGTGCTGGTGGTGTCTGGTTTACTGTCCTCCGTATCCATATCTTCACTGATGGTTAGAAAAAAAGAGACAAATTCTTCCATCCAAACATCCAAAAAGCAACAGCAAGAGAACTTCCTCTCTCAAATTGTTCCAAACACTATTTGTACAGGAGCTACCCATTTGTGGTTCATCATCTCAATGCATTTGATAATCTCACTATTACCGTGACAGTCCACACATTATGCATACTTAAAGGCAAAGTATACCTTTGGTTTTTTGAACCGTACGTTTGCCTTAATGCTATATAATTGTAGATATATACCATGAAACTAACCTGTGTAAATTTCATTTCAAAAGGTGGCAGCGTTTTTGAGATATCACCAAAAATCTGGAGCGGTTGTGTTCAAGCAGAAGTATCCGTCATTGGAATACACATTCTGAGAAGCGTTACGGCCATAACGCTTCTCAGATTCAAATTTTTGGGTGATAAAAAGTGATATATTTCTCCATAACTGCAGTACTTCGAAGTGAAACGTTTCTCAAAATGCATTATACTGTCCAAAGCTGCTGTACTTCTTACCAAGTAAGTTTTTATTGCCAAACATTTTCAGAGTCATTACCATACGTATGCTATGCCTTTAAATATTTGACCAAATGTAACTCACTACATTTTGGGGTTTGCAGAACTGAATGTATACAAAACATAAAAAAATACTTGGAAGTTTTTATTATTTTTTATTTTATATTTTTGTATATTTTTTATTCAATATATATTATTATTATTATTATTATTATTATTATTATTATTTTTATGGGGGGGGGGTTAATTCTTGTGGCTTTTGCAATTTTATACATATTTGTCATACATTTGACAAAGATGACTAATGAGGCACAGATGGTTGAAAAAAGAAAAGAAAAAACAAAACATCAATGTAAAGAATGTCTTTCAAAGGGTTTCCTGATTAATCTGACCCTAAATAAATTAATTCTCAAGACATTACAAGCAAATGATTACGATGCAAAGACAACCAGCTGTCCTTCCTACTGCTAATCAATGTGATTCAACGTACCCTTCTTTGGTCTCAGCTTCTGTTGCTTCACTTGTTGCCTCGGGGATTGGTCCAGATGACCTCAGTGAACCCTGTACCCTGGAAAGAAACTGCTGAGTAGCGCTGGCGTACAGATCAAAACCTATCTGGTAAGCCATCAGCGTCTGGTCCTACGAGATAAAAGTCAATTAAATATTTCAAATAAATGGCATACTGCTTTGAAAAAGAGAAGACAAGGTTATTAAACCTGCTAAGCAAAATCTGGTTACTGGCTGAAAAAAAACACAATAATGTATACTGTAGGTGACTGGTTCACATCTAGTTTCTGCTTTGTAAATGTGCTTAACATCTTCATGTGGCAGACGATTTTATAGTTCAAAATTCATGGAAAAATAAAATAAAATCACAATCCAAACAATAGATTGTTTATGTTCGGAACATTTTTAATTGGCATATGCGTCTTTATTTTCTAAAAGATGAGCCAACTGAAAACAGAAATATTTGAAGTAGCTTCAAATCATGATAATATTGAAATAAGGGTTTTACATTATGACTGTAAAAAAAACAATAACATCTATCATAATGGTTGCGGCACCCGCTGCTAATAGGATTTGAACTGCCTCTAGCTGCCGGGCAATCTCGGTAGTCTTGTTGGTAAGACATTTGCTCTAGAATGGTGGGGGTCGTGGCTTCAAATCCCACCTGAGGAAAATGCCTGTGAATTTTTTCACAGGACTCGGGAAAGTGCTGAGTATACAGTGCTAAACACACATCGGTGTATGGGTAAAACATTACAAATAATATTCTTTATCCCCGATGCAACAATCAACATCTATCATATTATGACTGTGGTCATCTTAAAGATATTATCTGACTTACCATGCTTTCTTTCATCAGTTTGCTGAGAATGTCTGCAACTCCTTGTGCGTCATCTAGAAAGATAAGACACTGGCAGACGTTGATGTAGTCAGGAATCGATAGATTCATGTAGAGACGCAATAAGACACGTAAAACCTGATGATAAAAAGTCAAAAAAGCTTGTGTTTGAGACGCAATAAGAAACAGAATACCAGGAGCCAATTTCTTGTCTCTGCTTACCGTGGAATTCTGCACTTATGGAGCCATGTAAAGCACACAAATCTATTGGTTTTCAGCGCAGAGTTCCCTGGTAAGCAGAGCCATGAAATCCGGCACTGCTGGTGGAAATGGTCAATGAAGTTTGTGTTTGTGATGCAATAAGACAAGTAAGATTTGATAAGGATGGTGGAAATGTTCTTGTGTTTGATTGCCAAAACCTTTCGCTGATAATGAAAGTACTATTTCATTTTCAGAACTCACAATTCATCTAAAAACTTGTTTTCTTTACAAACTTGCCAATGAGGAGACAAGTTTCAAGAACATGGCTGTATTAGATAAAACAGTTCTTCATCATTTGTAAGTATTGCCAATTTAACTTTTTTCATTTGATAAAAGATTCACAAAAATGACTTAATACAGTTTTGATACTTCATACAAGATAATCCAGTCATCTATCACTTGATATCACACTAAGGTTTCTTGATCACACAGCACATTTGTACAACCAGGGTTCTGCCCACAGTGGTCGGTGTCGGAAAACCTGACCACCACTCGGAAAAGTTACATGTGTTTTCCGACCACCACTTAATTTTTAATTTATTTCTAACTTATTATTTCCATTCACACATTATCAATAAAAGCTAACAGATTATGTCATTACCAGTAAAATTTGAGGAATTTCTATGCTGAATCTATAACATTAACAACCTGCCATTCAACCCATAACTGCGTGGCATGACATTTTGGCAAACTCTGATGTACATGTATGTGTATTTTTGACTGGCGATGTTCTATATATAGTTCGATAGAGGCGCCCTCTACTGACGATTAATTACCAACTGTAGCGATGTTTGAAATACAGTTCAGTTAGTTACTATTCGCTGTTAGAAGCGACAATTAATAACCAACTGTCGCCGCTGTTTTTCAGCACAAAACAAATCCTGCGCAGAACCCTGTACGACTAATAAATGATTGGTTAATAAAACAGGCAATGTAAAGAATGATTAAGGAAGGAAAAGACAAACCTCATTTCTGAATTGTCTTTGTTGGAGGAGTGACATGACGACTTTAAGACTGTAGCTAAGCATACTGCTCACATCCACCTAGCGAAGAAAAGACAATATAGATTACTGTACACTATGTTTGAATACGGCAGGGAAGTATAATTGCACAAGTAAGCTCATTGATGGGCTCGCCATCGGTGTTCACCCAGGTGTTCCTGGTTTGATTGGCTGCAGATTGTGCCACTGCACCTTGTAAACTATTACATGGTGCTACGTAAAGGAACAGGTCTCATGCTTAAAAAAGTAACCCTGCAACATTGCAGGAAAAAACAATGAGCGCTTTGAGACGCCCATCGGACGTGATTAAGAGCTATATAAGAATTGCGCATTATTGTTACTATTATTATTATGGGCACAAATTTTTGGCAGTTAGACAAAACTAAAATTGATACAACTATTTTTTTTTCAAGAATAAGGGTACATTTTTAATTCTCCAGATTCTGAAATCATAAACATCCATGACAGCAAACCATGGTCCTCATTTTCTTTTAACAAGTGACAGAATGAAGCAAGAGAATCTTACAGATTGCATGATAGACTTCTCAAATGAGTCAACAGAATGAAGCAAGAGAATCTTACAGATTGCATGATGGACTTCTCAAATGAGTCAACAGAATGAAGCAAGAGAATCTTACAGATTGCATGATGGACTTCTCAAATGAGTCAACAGAATGAAGCAAGAGAATCTTACAGATTTCATGATGGAATTCTCAAATGAGTCAACAGAATGAGGCAAGAGAATCTTACAGATTGCATGATGGACTTCTCAAATGAGTCAACAGAATGAAGCAAGAGAATCTTACAGATTGCATGATGGACTTCTCAAATGAGTCGATCCGACGGGTCTCTAAGGAGATTCCAACGACCTGCTTGAACTCTTGGTCATCATAGCAACGCTGAAACATCCTGTCAACGATACTCTCTAGGCGCGGGTCAATCTCTTTGGTGTCGTCTGTGTGCTCCAAATTATGCACTCGGAGCTTTGTGTAATGATCTATGCATTTTGCTGTTAAGGAAAAGGTGTAATAGTCCATTACCATTTATTCACTTTAAATTGTTTTTTTCTTCTAGATTTTGACATTTTAAAGTAAAAAAAAATGTATTAAATGAACTTGAAGTACAGCCTTGACATTTCTGAGTAAATGACAGCTACTTCATTTGAATATCAGAGAGTCTGCACAGAAATATTTAGGGTAACTAAGGCCAAGACAAAAGTCAAATTTCATTCAAAAAGCCGTTTAAGAAGTAGGCACTTTTCTTTGTCGGCAAAAGCAAAAGGGGAACCAACCTCAAGTAATAGACATGATATGGAATTCTGGTTGGTAACCAGCTTCTTATCAGAATGTTTCTTTTCTTTGCTTTTTCACTGTATGTAAAAAAGACTATAAAAATGTCAACATTGTTATTAATTACTTACATATTGTTGTGTCAACGTATTCTGATGATGAAGTGACATCAAAGAGTCGACCTGCTCCTAGGGCATAGGTTAAAGATTCCTCAAACCCTCCTAGATGATAGTAAACCTGAAACAATAAAAACATCAACTATCCATTAAAATCATCTATAGTTTACTTTTAAGTCAATTTACTTCAACCTAAATGATCACTAAACTAAGTGTGATTAATAAACGCTACTTAAATACAAATGCAATTTATATCAAACAAATTGTCCTCATAAATCTACGAGTAAAACAAGAAACACTTTCAAGATTCTGTTATCCTTCAATTAGTTGGATTACGAAACTCCTCACAAACTGACAAAGTTTGAATAGTTTAAACTAAAGTGAAAATTTGATCTCCATAGTTACCTTGGATGCAACCAAAGCAGCCAGTTCTCTCTCAGGAAAACTTGAATCTTCATAAAACATCTCTCTGTCATTAAATCAACAAATCAATTTATCAAAATTTCAAGAAGAAAAAATTTATCACAAAAAATTACATAGCGGAGCTATAAAAAATTATTTGGATGTGAAATTTTTTGTGAACTGTTAGCGTCACATTTGTTAGACTCAAAAGTAAAAAAAAAAAGTTATCTACAAGCAGAAGTACAATCACTGGTTTCAATCAACATATTTACGGCAGCATTTTGTGTGATCTCACATTTTTTCCACAGCATCAGCAATCTCTGCCCAGAAGTCATCAACAAGCTGGTTCAATTTATCAAGAGCAAAAATCTACAACAAAAAGGAAAACATTAATTAATCAGTTTTATTTTCTAAAAGCAAACAATTTACACTACATTTACAAATGTAGGTCGAAGATGTGGAGAATTCAATAAACATGAGAAATGGAATAGTTAAATTTATTTAAACCAAACGTCAAAACTTGTTAGTCAAGAAAAACAACCGTTTTCAAAAAAAAAAACAGTGAGATAAACGAAAAAGTAAACCAAAAGAATTTACCTGCAGCTTTACATCTGGCTCATCCAGAAGTGAAATAACACCTCCTGAATATTAATGAAACAAGTTAAAGAAGACAATTTAGCAGGCAGTTCTTCTTGGGAAAATTGTGAGAAAAACGTTCATTCTAAAAGTCACTTTTTCATAAAACAAAATCCAAGAAGTCAGGCTGAAAATTCTCTGTGCCTCAATAAGTAAGACTAGAGGCCCAGCTACACAAGCACACAAAAAGTTGATTTTAAAAAATGTGAGCTTTATTTGATTTTATTTGCTTTTTTGTTGTTAAAAAAAATTGTCCTTTCTTTAACATTGGTAAAATTGTTTGTAACTGCTTCAATTCTGCACAAACCAAGAAAATTGCCAGACTCGTGATCAGATTCGTCCCTTTTTTCCACTTTCCAAAATCATGACAGACATTCTAAACACATGGAGTTGATCTTTATTGTATGACAACGTCATCTGGAACCCTTAAAACAACATCATGAAAATATTTGGCAGAAAAAACGACAAAAACTTACCAAAAGACTGACAGAATATATCCATAATCCATAGCGGGGCCAACTAGTGATTTTAAACGTCGCACTTGCTTGGCAACAACCAATCAGCGTGACCCATCCAAACACGCATCCGGAAGAGCCATGGCTGTCGTATGCGTATCGGCCATGCGTTTGGCCGTGTGGGGGTACGGAGCAGCACACGGTACTACAAGCTGTATAGTTTGTGCACGCACGATGTTCATACATAACCTGCATGCTGCGCACTCGGTCCGGGGATCGGTGCTTACATACACAGGCGGTGAGTTTGCAAGCTGGAATGGCCGATACATATACGACAGCCATGGCTCGTCCGGATGCGCGTTTGGTTGGGTCACGCTGATTGGTTGTTGCCAAGCAAGTGCGACGTTCAAAATCACTAGTTGGCCCCGCTATGGATTATGGATATATTCTGTCAGTCTTTTGGTAAGTTTTTGTCGTTTTTTCTGCCAAATATTTTCATGATGTTGTTTTAAGGGTTCCAGATGACATTGTCATACAATAAAGATCAACTCCATGTGTTTAGAATGTCTGTCATGATTTTGGAAAGTGGAAAAAAGGGACGAATCTGATCACGAGTCTGGCAAAAACTGGTCAAAACTGCCCATACCATCGATAATATCAGTCTTGGTTCGTAACCCTCCGGTCTCCGACCGTCGGGAGGATGGAGGGTTACGATTATCGCAACTACCTCCATGGTTCAACTAATATTAATAAAGTAAAACTAAAACTTTTCCAAAAGAGACAAAAACATAAATTTTATCTTTGAGACAATATCAAGTGACTGTGCTGGCAATGTGGAAATTGAGCTAAACTTATGATAAAATTCCAACGCCAGTGTCAATGATGTGTTGTTGTAATTGTACGCAATAATGGCAAAAGAATACACACAACATGCACAATGCATTGTCAATGACTCAGCTATACGGAGTAAAATGGCACTTTTTCAAGTCAAATTACTCAACTATTAAAACCATATAAATACATGAAAGTACAAAATATAAGAGACTTATACCTGCTGATGTTAACTTCATCTTCGGTTCCTACTCGAAGTCTACGAAATTGCTGAAATCTTAATTTTAATACACACTAGTTTGTGCTCAAGTTTCCATGAGTAGCAGAAGAAAAACAAAATGGAGGTCGAACTAACCACAGTATGCCTTTAGAGGGGGCTAGACAGTTTGGGGTAATTTATATAACGACAGGTGGCGCCCTTGCATCAACAAGTTCCAGCAGTCTGAGAGTGCTGGCAGGCGGCGATCACATTTTCCACATCATCAAAACAAGACAAGGGTACTCTACTTTTGAAAGGATTTTAACGATTTGATAAACTAAGATGAATTCATCATTTAAATTCTAGCAGGATAAGTTGGATTAGAAGCATCTCGAGATTCACGAAAATGGTAAGAATTTCCCCAACCGGTTTGATCATGATTTGATTCTGAAAAGGTAGACCCAGTAACTGGGGCGCTGTACTCCTGTTTTGAGATTTTTGACATTATCTGTCGTACTAGCGCCCCAGTCCGTGGTATATATGGAAAGTGCTCCGATTCGGAGTCCGAAGCGGTTTTTTTCTGAATCAGTTACAAAATTGTCAAAATTGCAACAAGGACTCGACAGAATTGCTTGAAAATCGCCTACTGGCTTCTCCAAGTATCTACGGTGAAATAAAATGCAGTTAATTGTACTCACGATCATTTTTGGTCTTCCAAATCGATGATTTTTAGCCCACTATCACGCATATATCAAATTTGCCGTTAGAATCGCCATTTTGAATGTGATACTCAACGACCGTTTCCTTATATCTAAAACGCTGCGAGGATTGCGTGTTCGCTGAGGCCCTGACTTTCATATTGTTTTCCGCGCAGTCAACGCAGGATACCAGGCTGTGTGTAGCGCCAATGTTCGCTAATGCCCTGACATTCATATTGATTTGCGCAGTCAATGCAGGATACCAGCTGTGTAGCCTGGTATCCTGCGTTGACTGCGCAAATCAATATGAATGTCAGGGCATCAGCGAACATTGGCGCTACACACAGCCTGGTATCCTGCGTTGACTGCGCGGAAAACAATATGAAAGTCAGGGCCTCAGCGAACACGCAATCCTCGCAGCGTTTTAGATATAAGGAAACGGTCGTTGAGTATCACATTCAAAATGGCGATTCTAACGGCAAATTTGATATATGCGTGATAGTGGGCTAAAAATCATCGATTTGGAAGACCAAAAATGATCGTGAGTACAATTAACTGCATTTTATTTCACCGTAGATACTTGGAGAAGCCAGTAGGCGATTTTCAAGCAATTCTGTCGAGTCCTTGTTGCAATTTTGACAATTTTGTAACTGATTCAGAAAAAAACCGCTTCGGACTCCGAATCGGAGCACTTTCCATATATACCACGGACTGGGGCGCTAGTACGACAGATAATGTCAAAAATCTCAAAACAGGAGTACAGCGCCCCAGTTACTGGGTCTACTGAAAAGGATGAGCAGAGATGTGAAGTTATGACATGGGCGGAGCCTAGAACCAGTAACTGGGGCGCTGTACTCCTTTTTGAGATTTTAAATATCAAAATCTCAAAAAAGGAATACAGGGCCCCAGTTACTGGGTCTAGGCGGAGCTAATTATTGACCTTTAATTTAAAAAAGGAATTTCGAAAAAGAAAAAGTGTGGCCCTTTCACGTATTCATGCTAAAAGGAACTAAAATGGCGTTTAGCGAGTAGTGTTGTCAAGCCCAACGTAGACGTGAAAATGGCTTATTTACATTCTGTCAACCTTTCTGGCTGGACAGGTAAGGATAATTTGACCTAAATTGAGGGAGATAAACTGGCAGCCGGATACGGCATTTTTGCCTTTACTAAAAGGTCTATAAAATCTGAATAGAATATAACATCTTATTATAACAATGTACTCACTGTTTGTATTAATTTATTTTATTTGTTTCAGGATTTTTCAAAATTTTTGGATGCTAATTTTGATGCAGTTGAGTGGGTGAATGCAGCGTTCAGAGCACAGAAAGATGCCCCAGATCAGACAGATGTAAGGAGAATGTCATTTAAAAATTACAAATCTGTAAATTTTGATGTTTAATTTGTTTTGATAATGTTCTTTACAATTAGACGGTTTTGGTCAAGAATTTTCTGGCAGTTATTCAATCCTTAATCCATGATCCCCACTAGACCCAGTTAACTGGGGCGCTGAACTCCTTTTTTGAGATTTTGACATTATCGGTTGTGCTAGTACAACCGATAGTGTCAAAATCTCAAAGTAGGAGTTCAGCACCCCAGTTACTGGGTGTAGATCCCCACCTCTTTTTTGACAACATTTTGTATGGAATTTCATGTTTTGTAACTAAAGGCAAAAGTAAGCACATTTCTGGTGTTCTACCATCTAATTTGTCTGGTTGATTTGTTTGTAGGCACATGCAGCAACCCTTGTTATGAAACTTCAACTCTTCATTCAGGTAAGTTTTAAAAAAATAGGCCAATGTTTGTTTTGTGAGATTGAATTTTGAGACAGGACGATAGGCCTAGACTAGGAGATTAAACATGAACAATACAATGTTAGACTAAAGTAAAATTTTCTCTCTTGCGTAGGAGGTGAATCACTCCTTAGAAGAGACGAGTCAGCAAGCTGTTCAGAATATTCCTCGTGTCTTAAGGGAGGTAGAGTCTGTCAAACAGGAGGCCACATTTCTCAAGGAACAAATGCAGCTGGTTAAGGAAGATATTAAGAAGGTATCAAGACATAAAGCATATAGGGAAGCAGCTTTATCATCAGTTACTGTTAAAGTTAGATTCTCTAACAATGTAATCCTAATGAAATAATCTTTACGCGGTGCTCCTTGCTTTATAGCAGGGGCATAGCTACTGGGAGGCCTGGGGGTACATGCCCCCATAAAAACTCTGTGCCCCACCAGTGCCCCCCCCCATGAAAACAATTCTGATACATGTAATTCATTAAAGAACATGGACCCTCACCCCCCCCCCACTAAAAAGCAATGCCCCCCCCTTCCCTGTGCACCCCCCCCCCATTAAAAAAATCCTGGGTATGCCACTGCTCTATAGCCATTGTGCGGTAATCTAGGACTTACAGGAATATTTTTTAATTTGTCATTTTCTCTGTCAAGGTTGAAGAAGACACTTCGCAATCTATGAAGATGCTTTTAGACCTTGATGCAATTAAGTCTCGGATGAAGGCAGCATCTGATGCTCTGCAGGTAAGAATCAAGGAAACAAAATGATGCTGATGAAGATAAAAGAATCAAAACTTGTTATTGTATCTTTTTGTTTGGCATTTGTTCCATCAACGCTTAATAACAGTTGTCTTTTTTTACCAATTTTCGTTAGGAAGCAGATAATTGGACCACACTCATGGCGGATGTAGATGAAGTCTTCCAGAGTAAAAACACCCAAGCAGTGAGTTTCTAAAAAGCTATTTATTTTCCTTCCTTTTCTCGTTATACCATCTCCAATGTTGACGACAGGCAATCAAATACTGAATTGTGTCAATTTTGGGTGTTTTGTTTTCTCCAATTGCAGATTGCAGACAAGCTGATGGCAATGCAACACAGTCTTGTGAGTTTACTTTCAACAAACTTAAATGTATCTACTCTATAAAACAAAGATGTAACATTGGCGAGCTTTAATAAAACTAATTCATTGAGATAGCTTTTCTAGAGCAGAGATTGTGCCCATAAATAATATAAGTTTTAAAATCATTGTTGTATATTTAGAGTATGTTGGCTCATTGCGGAGATTATGAGGAACGATGTCAACATCTTGAGACGCTCAAGAATCGTCTTGAGGCCATGTTAAGTCCACAACTCGTGAGCGCCTTTAATACTCATTCACTTGGTGAGTCAACAAATGTAAATATTTTGATGGGACTAGCATTTGGTTTCTTAGATGAGTTTTGTCACTCTGTGAATTTATCAGTAAAGACTAACGTGTGGTAACGCATGACATCGCCTATTCCTGTAGAGCCATTAAGATCAAAGATTGTAAGGCATGAAGTAATCAAACTGGAGTTGCAGGGGAGTGTGGGGTTTAGGGGAGGGGGCAAGTTTCAGCCAACTTTAAACCTAAATATCATTTTTGGGGGTTCCATTATTGGCACATTTAGGAAGCTGAAAGTACTCTGTGGCAAACAGTCTTCTGATAACATAGGCTGGGCTCAAATCCACAACCTTCAGAATATCATTCTTTTATTTCTTGAATACTTGTTATATTTTCCTCAGAATCTGCTCAGACTTATGTGAAAATCTTCCTGGACATTGACAGGCTTCCACAGTTGTACAATTATTATTATAAATGTCACAAGGTAAGAGTAAAATAAATCGGTGATGTACTAATAATATACAAATATAACATGGTTTGAGGGTGGACAGAGGATATTCGCTTCTTGAGGTATTGGAAGTTTGACAAACTTCACCTCGGGAACTAGTTTGTCAACTTCCAATACCAAGGGGAGCTAATATCGACTGTCCACCTGAAATAAACCATGTTATATTTGTTTTGCTATACCCCATAACTTCTCTAGTTCGGAATCATTGAGCTTGGGAAAACGCAGATTGACATTTACGAGTACATGCGACAGTCTACTAAGCATGCGTATTTACCCTGTGTGTAAATACTGGCATACGAACTTGGTAAACAGCAAAATTAGCATATGGCACATGATGGTGAATGGACCAGTGAGAATTCGGCCTTCGATCGTGAATATGTTTGAGGTATTGTAATCATAATTATGGCCCAGCTACAGCTAGACTGGGATCACATAAAACAAATGCTTTTTGTTTGATGGGGAAGGTTTGAAATGTGACTGTGTACAAATACTAAGTAGGTTGATATCGGATGATTGGATTTCAGAGTACGTTGTTACAGCAATGGCAAACTCTACAGGGAGATAATCTGGACAAACCTCTGTCAGAATGGTTGCCGACCTTCTATGATACGTTGCTATCAACATGGCATAAAGAGGTAAGAGTCTGTTAGTTAGTCAACTTATCTATCTGTTGGAATTCTTGCTGTGCATCTTGACTGTAACCCATAATGAATCTTACTGTAACATTGATTTGAGATCAGAAAAATTCTTCAGTTACATCTGCCATATTGAAATCTCAAGCTTGATGTTCACATTGACTGACATAGCCGTTGTTTCAAAGCATTTTCTGACAAGTTACAAAGATTCCAAGTTATTTTTTCACTGATGGTTTATTGTTGATAGATCCAGTGGTGTGAGCAGGTATTTCCAGAGGCAGTCCGAGTTGTGAGTGAGTTACTGACGCAGACGTTGTCTGGTCTACAACCTTCACTACCAGCGTGTATGGATACTGCACTACAAGACAACACTCTACCAACCTTACTGGATCTGAGACAGGTGTTGTAGGCGTTTAGTCCAATTATTGGTTCAATCAATTAAGTCACAATTTTAAAACCAAACTTTCAATGGTCATTTAATATCTAACCTATTCCTGCTCAAGTGATTTCACAAAATGACTCTTTTTCCAGATTGTGATGAGATTCAACAAAAATCTGGAAAGTGCTATTCTTGAAACAGCAGGTAAGAAACAAGGAAAATAAAGAAATATTCTTGTAAGTCATATCTGAGATTTTCCTAAAAGCGAAAGACATTTTCATTGTAGAATTTCAATGCTTTACTTATTCACGATAGAACAGCAACTTTCTGAGTTTGTTTCTCAATTAGTCAGGATTAATCATTTCTCCTTTTTTTTTCCTTCCATTTTGCTCCAATCAGGTTCCGTATCAGGCTCACATTTTCATGACTTGGTGAATGCTATCCATGCTCCCTATGTTCCTTATCTTTTGCAATATGGTCGCCTTGAGAGAGAATTCATGCTGCAGGAAGTTAGCTGCACTCAAATGGTACAAATTAATATTAAAAAGTTGCCTGGTCTGGCTTGCCATTTTCAAAGCTTACGTGTTTAGTAAGTGCCATTTTATGTTGGTGAGAGGTCAATGCAAAATTAAATAAAAGAGAGTTTCAAGTTGAAATTGATAATAGAGACTTATTAAGTGCCGACATTGTACTAATGTGTACAGTAAAGCATGCATCGGTGCATAGTTATAACATTATAACTTTATATTGGAAGGAGTCGATCATAAAAACATTCTGCAAAGTTATTCTTTTGGATTTTATAGTCAAAATGATAATAGAGACTTATGAAGTCATGTTATTAATTATTAAAATAAAATGGACATTATTCCTGCGACCTTCCTCGGGCCATCATTTGAAGCAATATTGGCTATTATTTATTTAAATTGCTTGATATTTGAAATAAAAAAGCCGCATCACCCTTGAGGTGATCCCCGTGCTGCCATTTCGCAGGTTGTATACTTAGAGCTTTACTATAGCTCTATGGTTGTATCTTAAACTTGGTTGTGATCCCTGGCTACACGGCAGTAACTGGTTGATTGGCTTCTGACTGGCACCCCTGAACAAAGATATTGACAAAATAGGGAGACCACCAACATTAGGGCCGGATAGCTCAGTTGGTAGAGCGTCAGTATGTTACACCGGTGGTCGCAGGTTCAAACCAAAAATGTTCAGCCCAAAATTGATTTCAATTGTTTGATTTCTTGTAGGAGAAGAGAGATCTTATAGACTGTGCTCAGCTGCTGTCAAACTCAACGAATAAAGTCTTCAAAATCGCCCATGAGGTGAGTAATACCCAAAGATCTTTGACGTCATACAGTGTGTGAACCTTGCTGCTTAATCAAGTTACTTGCAGTGGCCACATTTCTCATAATTGTTCGGATTTAATTTGTCAGATTACATGAACAAAATGTCAGTTTGTCTAATTTATGCTTTCTTCTGAAGACCTCTAAGAACAAATACATACTTTCCTTTTTATAATGAGTCCAGGAAAGGTACCGAAGAGGAAGAACAGATATATCCGTCATTCAATGCTTTACTATTCCATTTATCTCATTTCCATTATGTGTAATTTTTAGGCCATTGATCGATGTATTGGTCTAACAGATGGATGTGGTTGTGTGGGTCTTTTAGAAGCCTTAAAGGTAAGTCTGGGTTAACTGGAATATTGCATCTCAATATAGTATTACTGTATATGACTGAGTCTGAAGTGTTTGTGAGTGATATCTTCCAGATAAAAATCATGTATTCAAATTTCCTGTCTGAGAGTTTCTTGTAATTTATCAAGGCTTTCTACATCTTATTAGTCTTTGTACACAACAGTAAAGGGAGTTTAACTGACCATTATTTTATCCCAAGTTGATAAATTCTAACCATTTTATCATCAGGCAATGTTTCACAGCTACTGTCAGAAATTCCACACCGCTTTAGTGACCTTACATGCTGCCGGTGGGCTAGACAGTACAGCGCCCTCACATGCTGAGCTGGGAGAGGATTGGAGCAAGTTCCAGCATGCTCTCAAGATTATACAGACATGTGGTACGTGACCCCGTGTGACCTTAACATGACCTGAAGATGACCCTCACTATATCTCTACGCATTGACCATTAATTCTGAGGTTCATTTTTTAATTTTAGGTGAATTACTGCTTCAGAGTGAAGAGTTTGAGCTGGAGTTGATTGGATCCATTCTGAACACAGCTACAAGTCATGTCGCTGAAGCATTCTCGCCTACTATGATCACAAACATCAATATCACGTAAGGATTTGCCAAAGTCACTTAACTTATAATAAGATGGTTTTTACTGTGTCTCTTAAGTAGTTATGGTGTTGTGAACGTCTTGGAGTCAAGGGTTGCAACTTCTGTCTCTCAAACACACACTGCCGGTTTGTTTGCACAACTTTTTTTGATCAACAGTTGATTTGGTATTAAAAAGATATAATTATGTTAACGTTTTCTTAGCATTTTCTTATTGTTTTCCTGTTGTTTTCTTCAGGTTTTCCTAGCATTTTCTTATTGTTTTGTAACTGTTTTCCTGTTGTTTTCTTAAGGTTTTCCTAGCATTTTCGTATTGTTTTCCTGTTGTTTTCTTAAGGTTTTCCTGGCATTTTCTTATTGTTTTGTAATTCTTTTCCTGTTGTTTTCTTATTGTTTTCCTGTTGTTTTTTTTAAGGTTTTCCTAGCATTTTCTTATTGTTTTGTAATTCTTTTCCTGTCGTATTCTTATTGTGTGCTTCTTGTTTTCTTATTTCAGGTCAACATCTGATAATCCATTCAAGGAGTACAATTACTTAGTCAAAGAGGATCCTGTCCAGCATGCAGTCTTTGTTGATCTCATTCTCAAACTTAAACAAGGTTAGAATAATCCTCATAATCGGCAAAATGTCATCAGAAATTGATACCATTCAGTTGATAGGGTTTCTAGGGTCGGCAAGTTTTAAGGATTGATTGCTGATCCTCAGTGTAGACATTCTTGGCTAAAACAGTAGAGATCTGTGACTACAAGCACTAATAATAATATTAATAATAATAATAATAATGATATTAATAATAATAATAATAATCTGTGTAAGAAGTATGGTGTCCAGGTGCATGCCAAGTGGTACGACCATGTTCCAGAGAAAGTTGTAGAGACCGACGAGGTCAAGATCCTCTGGGACTTTAACATTCAGACTGATCATGTTATAGAACATAGACGTCCGGATGTTGTAGTCTTAGATAAGACGAAGAAGATGTGTCATATCATCGACATAGCTGTGCCGGGTGATATAAGGGTGGCTTCTAAGGAGATGGAAAAGTTCGAGAAGTACCAGGACTTGGCAAGGGAACTGCGTAAGATTTGGCAGGTGAAAGTGAAAGTAGTCCCTGTGGTGGTCGGAGCACTTGGCACCATTCCGAAGGCACTGGAGAAGCATCTGGATCAAATAGGCACAACTGTGAGGGTAGATTTGCTGCAGAAGGTAGCACTTTTGGGAACAGCTAGGATCCTGCGAAAGACCCTCGAGATCTAAGGCTACGGGACGTAGCCCGACTCGAGGAGTTGCCGGCACAGAGGAAAATGAGATCTTTCCTTTGCATGCTGTGATATCGTGAAATAATAATAATAATAATAATAATAATAATATCATGCAACGTGTATTTATTATGCACGTTATCAAGCCATGTAGGCCATTCAAAGCACCTCGCATTATTACTACCCCTGTTCATCGAGCCCTAAGCATTCCTGAACCCATCTCAACTCCTTTGGAGTATGCAGCACCGGCAGCCAAATGGGCTCACAGGTTGCTTATCATTCAGATCAACAATCTCTACCCTCGCTGGTACCCTGATTCTCCTGGGTGATGAGAAACAATTATAGTAAAGTGTCTTGCTCAAGGACACCGGCGCCATGACCAGGATTCGAACCCCAAACTCCGGTGACCTAGCCATTGAAACTTAGTTCGTTGCGCTAGACCGCTGGGCCGCTACACACCAATAAATTGGACTACAGATAACATCTCAGTTAAAAGCCACCAGTAAGTGTTTGGGGAAAGTGAAGTTAATCAAACTGCTTGACTCGGATTGTCTGGTCTTTTTGTTCAATGTAGACAAAGTATCACTACTAAAAGAGGTCACTGATGGTATGCAGAAGGTCAATGAGCATGCTCACAAATTCACATTCAGCATCGTATTCCATCAGTTAGAAGCACAGCTATCCCAGATATCAACCATGGAGGTAAGATGGTGTCACAATAAGTTTAGAAATCTACGATTTCCAACTGTTTCCTCTTAAACGCAGAACCCTTCATAAATCTAGCGTCATAATAACAACTTACAAATAAGACTGGTATGCCTTGTGCCAAGCCAAGCCAAGATTATGCAGGAATTAATCCACTTGCAATATTTTTGTATTTGTAGCAATCTTGAACTGCATTTTGTTTGCTGTTTTTAGGTTTGGACAGCAGAGGGCGGTATGCTTGCAGCTGACCTGCCAACATTCAGTCTGTCCCCACAAGAATACATCACCAAGGTAACATGACTGTCTGCATTCTTAAGACTTTGCTATCATTATAGTCAATTAATCAGGATATAATTGTAACTGATGGATTTATGTTTTGGTTGTACTTTAACCATTGAACTCGGGTGTTCTTCTAGAGTTAATTACTTTGCAACCAGCTCTCCTCTCTCCTCTCCCTATTCTAGAATCTTTGCAAACCGCAGGGCTGAACGGTTGCTAAAATTATACCCGTTTTTCTTGTTGATATAATCTTCAATTATATGAATTATGGAGGGTGATGACCTTTGCCCATTGAACCATAACACTATCCACTCACACTGTTATATTTCAGATTGGTCAGTATCTAATGACGTTACCACAACAACTAGAACCTTTCACTTCTCAGGAAAATCCAAGTCTTGAGAAGGCGTTAGAGACGGGCAAGCTTCCTTACCCTCCAGAAGCAGGTACAGAAAGCATCAAAATCATCCTCAGTTATCAAACTGTTAATGGATTAGTCATTATCATAACTTTTGTAATCAACTTTCAGTAGGATAGACAGGACTCCCCTCCCAAATTTCCAGAGTGAAACTCTTTCAAAGATTTACAGACTCTCATCATTCCCACAAATTGAAAGCAAGAATTTTGGAAAGAGGTTTGGCAATCCTCCTTCTGTTGATTGTATGTTTCATGTCTTGAATGAACTTTTGAAGGCAAAGGGAGATATATGAAAATAATTCTGAAGTCAGGAAGAATCCTGAAATCTGGAAAAAAATACTGAAATCAAGAAGAATCATCACTGTGTTTCCTATTGTTTCAGGGTTTATATTTTTTTACTCCACTGAAATTGGTCTGAACAATAATTGTCAACATTCTTGTGTACCTGTTTACACCTAGCAGATATGTCAAGCAGCTAGCCTACTTTCAAAGAAGATATTATTTTTCTTCTTCTTTAAATCCCTTTTAGGTTCAGCCACTGCAGAACACCTCGCTGATTATTGGTTAGGGGCCATTGCTAGGGGAACCATGCAGACATACGTAGAAGCCATCTTGAAAATCAATGAGCTTACACCCAATGCTACTAGACAACTAGCCACTGATATTGGTAAGAGTTTCAGAGACGCGGACAATTGAAATGAAAAGATGAAATGTAACCTCCTTCTCAAGAAATCTCCAGAAATCTCAAGTTACAAAGAATTATTACCAGATGATCTTACAATAGTTAAACACATCAATGTATTGAGATGTGTGTTTCTCAAGCTTTATTGTGTATTTCTGTGACATCAAAGAAAAAGGTCCAAAAGGTAAATAACAAGTTTGTACATCTAGTTATTAATAGATCCAGATAATAGATTGACTTGTTTCAAAGATTGCTGTATAAATAAATGTGTTAAGCCAGTGAGTGATTTCCCAGATGTTATTGCCAGGTTCAAGGTTGTTACATTCTTATGAAACTCAATGCTATAAGGTTCTGTTTGATTTCAGATTATCTCTGTAATGTTTTGGATGCTCTGGGTATCCATGCTTCGGAGTCATTGAGGAACATTGAGACACTATTGAAGTTACCGCTCTCACAGTGAGTATTGAGTATTGAGTATTAAAGGGCCGTGTCGTCATGATTATAGCAGTAAATGGTATAGCCCAGTTACTACGGGCGCATGCGTGCCGGCAGTCACATCACAGTTTGACAAAGACAGCACCCTTTGTGATTTGACCACAAGCGCAAGCGTGTGCAGTATTTGGGTGAGAGTTCATCTTTCCATGCACAGCCACAGGCCGGCTATAATCATGACGACATTGCCCCTTTAACGTAATTATTTTGGGACACAGTAAAAACATCTGTTGGAATTTTATTTAATGTGTAGTTTGTAAAACTAATAGTTTTTTGCTCTTTGTATATATTTAAATTAATTCTAATCTATTCAGCCACTTTTGTGGCTGCCAACCATAGTTTTTTAATAAACCATAATAACAATAATATAATAATTATAATAATAAATTAAAGATCATCATTTGTAACAATAATTTGGTCAATTTTGACAAAATGTCACAGCAAGCCCCTCCATTACCCGAGTTTAAGGGTTGGATAAACAAAATCTCAGTCCATTCCTCCTATTGGTTGAGATATGCCAACCATATCAGACTTCAAATATTAAAGTATCATTGGTGAAATGTGTCCAGAAATGATTTTGATATTATATTTGTCATTTGATAATGCAGGTATGGAGAGACAAGAGGAACTATTCCTGATCGATTTGTGCATATCATTGGATCCATAAGAAGTGTACATGAAACATAAAAATCAACTATTGTATCAAGGAGTGTTTACTCTTGCAGTTAAATCATGTTGTGAGCCTCAGTTCCACATTATGTTGAGCTTGAACTGTTGTCTTTTACTATTTCATATCTCTTAAAAGAAAGACAGAAGTGGGAAGAAAGAACTGTACATAATGTAACTATTTGGTTGGGAGGTCTTAATCATCTATGTAAACAGAGAGCTTCAAAACATTTTACTCCTTGGAATTGTGAACGAAATATTCCTAGTAGCAGAGTTAAAAGATTACTCTTCCCATTAATACCATTCAAGTGGTTTTTTATTTTCTATTTTCTTTGATCGGTCATAACAAACGAAATGTATGTTTCTGTTAAGAACCGGTAACTTCAACTTGTTTAGAAAATGTGAATAGTAACATATTGAATGTGCAAGATGTTTTCAAGCTATTTTTGAAAGAAGTGTTTTAAACACAAATTATTTAGTTAGAAAAGTTGTACTATGTTTTATGTTGAATTGTTATGATTAATCGGTCTGGGGACGATCTTCATGATTTGTTATGACCATATTATTGTCGCATTCGTTTTTTATAAGCGGTTTGAGAAAATCTTGAGATTTGTCTGTTGTTGGAACTCCCATCAACCCTACTACTGGTGCACCATTTGAAACCATTCCAGATTGCCATATAGGCCTACCGGTTTCCTTTATGGTTTTGTACCGATCATTGGTTGAACACTGGGAGCAATGTATGCACAACTGAATGTGTCACCATTCATGGTCACTCAAGCGTGTCAATGGTTCTGAATCTTCAGTCACCTCAGTGCCAAATGGGTCTTAGAGTAGGAGGGTTAAAGATTCAAAATCACACCGAAAAGTGGATTTTCTCAAGTATAAACATTTATTTATACAAAATTACCATCTATAACAATTACATCAAGTATTTTATACACAATTATATATTATAGATTGAATAATGCATCTCCAGCCGTTTGTTATTTATTAAACATAAATTCCTACAACTGTAGAACAAGATATCATTACCAAATGCGGACTATGGGTGGAGTGAAACGGGAAGGGTGTACTCTAGTAAATACGTTTTTTCTACATTTCTTGGTGAGCAACAGTTACGTCAGTCAGAAGCTATTTTATGATATATGATTACATGTTATTACTCCAACACGTTTTAATGAAACAAATTTGCTCAGCAGCATCCATTACCCTTTCAATACATGTACTGCATAAAACGTGACAACCACAATCAGGCCTGCCCAAAAAGATCGTATGTGTGTAAATGACAAACCATGCCATAAATAGAAAAGGATTTAAAAGGTATATAAATGAACAATCTCATGGGAAATGTGTTGTCATAAAACCCAACACGGACATTGGAAGTGTAGACGTCACCTGCCTCGTGGGTACCCCTCGTGGGCGCTATAACACGTGTTTTATCACTAAAATTAAATTGCATGTGAGTAAACGGCTACTGGTTCCGTTGGGCACTGTCTGTTTCCTTATGGCCTTGGCCATTCATGATGTGAATATCAAACATCATAAAGTTACTTTTCTGTGGAGCTATATTAATCTAGGGAGTAGTTAGGTGTACATGTTCATTTTACCGAAATCTATTATTTTACATGCAACACTCGTTCAAAAATTAATGAAGAAAATGGAGTTTTTCTCATTTGTGTAGAAACAGCAGGACACTGCGAGTATTTTCCCCTTCACAGTTGGAGGACAGACCTCATGTTAACAATTTGTGTTTTTCATTTTCTAACTTTAATACAACCGTGGAGCAAATTATTTACGCTAGTAAATAAAGATACATTCATACTTCATTCATATCGCATTAAATGTGGTAGTTATATTGTACATGTATATCACAACACATATACACTGTAGTTTTCTTGTACACACTAATAAATATCAAACTTGAGACTTAGTAGAGACTTGAGAAACTTTGGAGTACCATAATATTATCTACTTTTTCCATCCATCCAAACAAACATTGCGAGTTGCATCTCTTTTTAACAAAGGATTTAAGCTACAATTTTACCCACAAAATAATCACAAGCATACTTGAACAAGACGTTAAAATTGTAATTGTATTGATCATTATTCAAAACAACATCAAAAAAGTGACAAAATATTTTAAAGGAAGGGAAATGAAGTTTCATATAATTCAGAATTTAATTTAAGCAACAAAAAAAAAAAAAAAAAAAGCAAAAGTCACCACCCACGGTACGTTTCTGAGAAAGAAAAACGTGTTTTAATCACACTTTCGAATCTCGTTAAAAATCAATCCACCCCCCAAAAAAAATAAAATAAGAATAAAAGAAATAAAAATACACAGAATTGTCAATACTTGTTAGTTTGCATAAAGGAAATCCAACCGCATACATTTATCGGTTTTAATTTGTTAACATCCCTTAAAATTATTCTACAGTCATTTGAAATAAATGTTCATTAACAAGATTTACAGATGAAGTACAGAACAAATTACAGTGATACCTGATATTGTTTTAGTAACAACTGCTTTCTATGTGTCGGGATTGAAATAAAAACTGTATTATTGGAACAATTCACTTAAATGAAAAAAGAAGAAGTTAGGAATGCTTATACCATATTAAACTGAAATAAAACAAAAACAATAGAGATTAAGTTAATCTAATCCTATATCACCCTAATCAACTTTCATCCGTTGACTTGTCATCCTGTATATGATAGTATCTCCAGGATCTAGAGTTCCTAATCCATAAGCTACAACGTAAATAGCTAACGCCAGAACGATTGTCATCCATAAGATGATATTGAAGATGATGGGCCAGTCTTCACTATAAGCTGGGGCTTTGTTACCAATCTGTGGTTGGCTGGGAGCTGCTGTGGCTTTTACATTCTAATTGAGACAAGACAGATCAGAGTCGTGTGTTAATTTGTGGCAAACGTACACTTTACATATTATACATATTCATAAAGGCCAAGGTCATGACACGGTTAACATTCTGTTGACATTTGAAATGGCCTTGGACCAAATATTTATGCTTAAAATATATTAAAAATAAAATGGAATATTAATGAACGGGCCTGTAATTGCAATATTGTTTATATAACAATTCTGCATTATACCTGCAACAATGATCTACCATGTCGGCTCATAAGTGGATCTTGATGTGACGTCATTACTTCAATAAGTACATCGCCGTCATATAGCTTTGATAAATCAGTAGAAAACTGCGGGGCAAAGATAAGTGACATTTGAATAATATTTTATTCGTTCTTATTCAAATCGGATGACTCACTTCCTTCGTCAGTAGATTTGCATATATTTTTGTAATCGTTTATTTCTTATTTAAGATAAGAGATACCTCTACCAACTTTCTCTTTCTGAAAAACTAGCGCCTTTTTAATCATTACAATATCTGACCGTTACGGAGGAAAAAGTGCCGTCCTCCACGATTCAACGCGGTATAAACAAGGACCCACAACTCGGCGGCGTAACTACGGTAACATTTTAGGGGGGGGGGCTCTTTTGGTCAATTAAAACCGTAGTTTCCGTTTGTGTTTAATTTTTTTTATTTTTATTAACAAGCCCCCTTTCAGCGCTCTTCTGGCGTGTCGAGGTAAAACATAATACATTGCGTGTATATAACAACAAAATAGTTTTAAAAACATTGAAATTACTACATAAAAGCTTATAAAACGTAACATTTTATTCTGTTGATTTTTAATCTCAAAAGACCAGATTTCAAATGGGGTTGGGGTGTAGCTCATATATCAGTTTGGAGGGGGGTGCGTGCCCCCCCCCCCCCAGTTACGCCACTGCCACAACTGACTCTTGCATAAGACTTCCCATCATAGCAATGCGTATTGATATCGACCTTGCAAGGCGCACCAGACTTGTATGTTGTGCCCGGTTAGGAGTGTCTGATTTTGTTTCCATCACACGTTATTCAAGGTTCCCCAAAATGTTTGATTAGGCGCCAGACAATGGAGCCCACCACTACGGTATACAGTCTTATTATTAGTTAATTATTATCAATACTAGTGGACTTTGGACAAGAAGGTTCAATTGATTCACTTCGCGCGTATTATTAATTAGCGTTTATGATAACATGGGCGTTATTATTAGAAAAAAACAGTATCCCGGTAATATGAAAAGTGGCAGTTTTTATTCATACCTTTTACATTAATGCGACAATTTGGTTTAATATTGAATTTCAATGACATCGACATGGCACGAAAGTATAATGTGAAACCTTTATATAAATTACAACGCGATGACGTCAACGAATCACAATGACGACCTCATTGCTTGGTTACAGCAGACTGTAAAATTTCGATCATAATTTATAATTACATTAAATAATCTACATATTATTTGAAGAAACTTGCATAAAGTGTGCAGTGTCACTACAATGGTTATAAAATTCATTTCTAAAAGGCTTTCGTTTTTCCCAAATGGCGAAAAATGTCATAAAGCAATGAAGTTTTCAAACCCAGTAACGATGTAACTGTTGTGGACCGTCTGTCACAATGCATTGTATAAACTCAAGCACCGACATGAGGCTGTTGATATTTTGTTGGGGGTCATGGAGGTCGACTCATGTATATCGTATGACATACGACTAGTTAATTAGGCTGGGTTTGACTTCCAATTATCTTGGGGAGCTTTGTGATGTCTGATGGTTTCAAAAACTGCTATATATATATTTTTTGGTCTCATTCAAGATTTATCGTAGAAAGAATCAAAGAAATAACCCAACAGATCGGCGTTTTGCCAGCACCAGCAGATACGAATAAAAGGCTTGCTTGGGGAATGTTGATTACACAAGTGTATTCGTCCAAGTCGAACCGTTTTCAACCTTAAACATTGTTACGCGCGAATCGCGAATTTTTCTTGTCATCTCGCGCGATGTTCATTGTGAAGTATGAACCGGACCGACCCACTGTAAACCTTACTGGTATCCGGAAGAATGTAAAAAAAAACAAAAAAAACAAACAGGGAAATACATACCGGTACCTGCAGAAAAAGTAACGGTTCATAGATCAAAAATTCACCTACAATTTTTGATGTATTGTGTTGAGTATGATTTAGGTAAAAGTCAAATAATTTCAAATCACATGGTGTTATATTTCTTCACTGAAAGAGAAAACAAAATAATGTTTAAGTGGGAAACTGAGTTTATAATGCTATCTTATCACTGGCTGCAGGACACTCATGACACGAACTACACGTCGGCCACACGAAGTTTCCAATGTGCGTTGGTTCAACCAACTAATATCTAATAAAATGAATGCATGGTCGCGTTAATATTTGACTCAATTAATGATGAAAATGTACACGCACTCTATCCACCCATGAATAAACATGAAGGAATAATTGATTTCCTCTCACCTGGGTTAAGAATGATGACAAGAGTACGAGTGCATCTTTTGCTTGTGGAGCTGTGCTTCCGTACTTGCTTTGTATCACCCTAAGTCCCGATAGGCCGAAGACGAAGACATCCGGTATATTGTCAGAGATTCCCGCAGGATTCTCACGAAGCTGAGGGGAGAAAAAAGGAGACAAAGAAAAATGTAGAAATGCCAGAATTTCGTTCACATTTCTATGAAAGTTTTGCCGCCGGTAAAGTGGCTTGAGTGACATTAGGAAGTCACTATATCGGTGTCAGAATACAAGAATTTTTAAAAGCTGCGAGCTAGGATCCAAGGGACAGGAATGCATTGTCTTCCCCAACCCCACCCCCTAGGCTGATGACTTGAACTATTTGTTTGCTTTTCTTAATCCTCAAATAAGTTTCTCGCCAATCAACTTAATCCAACAATGATTTATACAGAATATGAGCCGAGATGCTTTACTTCTTTCTCAAGTCCCTAACTTGATTTTTCTCTCTCCTAGTTTTTCTTTTCGTTTTCGTCTTTAGTTTGGGTGGAGTTTTGGGAGGTGGGTAAATACCTTGATGACAATCTCTCTTAAGATTTGTAACTCGCTCAAGAGGGCAATGTCTGCGTGATTACTAAGATTCAATGAGCCAAGACGACCGTCTACAAGTATTGAGTGATCTCCTTGAAGCAATGGTAACATCCCAGTCACGGTGTCTGGAAGAGTCTTGAAGACATCTTGGTAACCAGACGAAACTTGTACACCCTAAAATGATACAACACATCCCCAAGAAAGTACGAATACAAAATGAATACATGGAGATACCAACTTAAAGTGATATAAACCTTTTATTGTATAATGTTTCAAGTTAAAAATTAAGTTCTGATTTTGTTGTGGTAAATGTTATACAGAGAAAATCATCTATCCCCACAATTCAAAATTCCCTTCAATAGTTACTAAATTCACCTAAGCAGCGTTTACTTTGGTCGACTTAATCATAAACACTTTACATCTGCTTATAAAGGTTTTTACAAATCCGCTCGGATAACAATCCTGGCTCAGGGCTACATATTTTGTTACATGACGTCACCTATACGTCACTCACCTTCACATCCGGCGATAACTCTAGCATTAATGGCTTGTCTTCGCCATACATTGAAGCAATGTTGTTTCTAAGCGCTTGCAGATTAACTTCCCCGTTCTTGGAGATATGAAAATATTGTTAGAAGGATTAGAGTTGTTAATAACAACAGCACTTGGTAAAAACACCGGAAATATTTATTTCAAAGATGTCAATTCTGTGGAAGGAGCGTGGTTTGACAACAATAAACCACTCTAAGAGAACGTGTATCAGGTACCGGTAGCTAGTATCGGGTTCGGTCTCCCTTCGGTCTCTCTGTCTATCTAAGAGGACAACTCTGAACCTCTTGACGGGTGATAGGGTGTTTCAATCTACTTTGCTTCTTTCTTTTCTCTCGTTAATGTTTTACCACTTTAAGTCAGGGAAATTCGTGCGAACTCGTAGTTGTGCTTCACATAGACAAATGATTGCAGCGTGCAATTATTTATTTACAACGAGAAGCAACTGATGGTGCATAACAAGACGTTTCCTGACCCGTCCTATATATTAAAATTGTCTTCGTATAAAGAGGTAGACGACCCCATCTCTTCAAACCCTATTCTCTCTCTACCTTCGAAGATACTTGATGACATCATAAACACCCTGAAATTGATTTCAGTCAAGATGAGCAGGCAGCCCTTCTTAAGTAACCACGTCCTAACTCATCTTCTTTATTAAACAGTTGTTTTTGTTTACTTGATGTGTCTTATATCCCCTTCCGATAGCTTACAAGATAAAAGCACAGCTTTCCGAAAAAACATGTTTTTCTGAAATAATCAAAATTCAATAACACGCTATATAAGGAAGTGGAAAACAACTTACTCCGTGCAGTGGAAATTGGATCATATTGCTTCCCATGTCGAGATCTAATGCTTTATCGGTGGTTTCTATGGCGATTAAGACATTTGCTTTTGGTCTGTGGAATAAATCACCTATTGACAAGCCATTCCAATTCAGATCCTGCAGTAAAGACACGAAATTAGGTCAAGAACGATTTCTGTTGTTTATACAAAAAACCTTTAGGGTTAGTGAACAGGAACTGAGAAATTGTCTAAGAATACTGAGACTGGCTACAACAAAACTGACACACTGAATAAAATATCAACTGAAAAGATCCATATTGTGACATAATTTGACGACCTATCAGACCTACAACAAAGCAAACTTTATAAATTTAAAAAAATTAATAACTAATAATAAAAACACACCTCATATAAAAAATTGTAACAACAAGGAAAAAAGGGGAGAAACAAAAATAAACAAACAAACAAAGGAACAAACAAACACATTTACATGTCACACACCCACACACAAAGCCAAATACAAGCAAAATATATATAATACAAACTTGCAAAAACTTGAAACGAAGTAACGTCAATAGATTTTAAGGAACCTCGTAATTTTATCAACAAATAACACAATTACTCTTCAAATTAATTTTCCTCTAATTAAACAAATGAATACCAACAAATATTCAACAGTCAATGGAACCCTTTGTGTGGTTTCGACAATACTAACTTTTGCGTTTTCAAATCCAAGGCCAAGAGAAATGACATCTTGTAATTCAGTGATATCCATGGCCCCAGCACCTCTCTGGAATTCTACATAGCTAGGTGAGTGTGTAATGTAAAGAGCATCCTCGCAATACACTGTAGGGAAGAAGGGGTCAAAGGTTAAATAACAGCTGGCTGGTTGATCGGGCGCCATTTTGTTGACGAACCTTATCCAAATGATGCATGTCCTTTATGTTTTTTTGAAAATTTATTGGTAACAAAATATTGTTTTAATTTTCCACATGTTTTTTTTCAAACAACTTAAATTAAAACAAGTGTTGAGGCTGAATACATTACGCATGTCAAGAAAATATGATTAAATCTAAATAGGCCTAAGTCTAGGCTTATTATCTACATAAATCACACATGATTACATGTATGTTTAAATAGAGGTTGAAACCTGTACATGTACATGATTGTGTCACGCAAAATATGAAGTAACCAGACTGGTTTGGCCTCACTAAAAACTACACACAAAAAGACTGGATTCAAAATGGGATCAGAGGCGGACCCACAACTAATTTCTAGAGGTCAAGGACATTGTTATCTTCCATTGACACATTAAAGGATTGTTAAGTGAGCAATTTGGAGACCATGTTTTCAAATTTAGACACACTGTTGTCAGATTTTGGTTAAAACTCGGTACAAAGGATATTTTAAGAGCCAGAAAATCTCAGGAACACGTTCCCAAAGTCAATTGACTAGCGTTAATGATTCAACGGAACTGACTCCATGTCAATAACAAGATTTCCATCTATTTTTTGATACCACGCTTACGGGAAGTGTGTCAAAAACTACTTCCGTTGATAGGAAATTTGATTTAACTCACTACATGAGTTGAAAACGTGGAAAGATCAACATATTTTAGACCTGATAAAAGTGATATGCGGATTGAGATAAACAAAGTGGTTTTTAATAAACTTTAAATTATTTTGGAACATTAAAATAAAATATCTTTAATTTCATTCATGTAATAATTGCATCGGGGTGAGGGTAAAACCAAAATTATAAATAAAACTTTCTCTAAAACATAAAGATACAAATATTATAAATGATGATGACGATATAGTTATATTGAATTCTTCAGCATTCACTCAAAGCTACTACAATGCATAAATTCTGCAAATATTTATTTACATGAAATATGTGTTGTCAATCAAAAACTTAACTTGTGAAATAACCGACTGAGACACCCCAAATCATGTAATTCTGGATCAGATGTTTCGTTTTAAGTTGTTTCTAATTGTTTCAATAAAATTTTTCAACGGTCATAAATAAACCTCCCTTGATTTTTTTTGGTCAGGAGCTGTTTCAAATCCATCAAATACTTCACTCTACATCCAAATGTTTGGACTCAGGTAAGATTGGTATGCCTGGCCTCATGCTAAGAGTGGATGGTTTGGGGGTATATTACCAAATCCATCAAAATACTCCACTCTGTGGGAACTCAATACCCGAATGTTTGGACTCTGGTAAGATTGGTATGCCTGGCCTCATGCTAAGAGTGGGTGGTTTGGTGGTATATTACCAAATCCATCAAAATACTCCACTCTGTGGGAACTCAATACCCAAATGTTTGGACTCTGGTAAGATTGGTATGCCTGGCCTCATGCAAAGAGTGGGTGGTTTGGGGGTATATTACCAAATCCATCAAAATATTCCACTCTATGGGAACACTACATCCAAATGTTTTGACTCTGGTAAGATTGGTATGCCTGGCCTCATGCAAAGAGTGGGTGGTTTGGGGGTATATTACCAAATCCATCAAAATATTCCACTCTATGGGAACACTGCATCCAAATGTTTGGACTGTGATAAGATTGGTATGCCTGGCCTCATGCAAAGAGTGGGTGGTTTGGGGGTATATTACCAAATCCATCAAAATATTCCACTCTATGGGAACACTACATCCAAATATTTGGACTCTGGAGAGATTGGTATGGCTGGCTTAATGCTAAAAATGGATGGCTTGGGGGTACAGTACTAAAGCCACTCTAAAGCAAAACAGTGAGATGGATTTTGAAGGTTTTTGAGTCGTGAGGGTAAACAACAGCCTTCAGGTATTGAAATCTTATTGAATCCTTCAGAATCTAACGGCATTTGCTTCTTGAGTTTTGGTAGCATTAGCATCCCTTCCATGCAGTGGTGTAACTAGACATTTTCGGGGGGGGGGGGGGGGGGCTTATGCTGTATCGAACCTTTCATTTGTGCATGTTTTCGATCTCATTTTGTGAGGCAGGAGGGGAGGACAAGGGTTCTGTGTGAGGGGGTTCCCACCACCCCTTATCCCCCGCTGGTTACGCTACTGCTCCCATGCATCATGCCAAGCAAGATCAGTTACCAAACGGTCAATCAATCAGAAAGCAAGTCACAACAGCCATAAGATTCTGATGGATCCTAATCAGCTAATGCAACTCAGCAATTATGAAGTGACTCTTAGGTCAAATATAACTCATTTTTATACAGAGCTCAAAATTTACACTGGACCACAGGACCGAGGCCAGTGATTTTAGCATTCGGCCAGTAAACTCATAAACGTAAAAGTCCAACGCCCGGTCTTGTATTTTTCAAATAATAATACTTCACTGTGTGAAACTGTGTAGAAAGTTTTATTCTCATTTCGATTCTGGTCTTGTAAAAACATTTCTTGTCCAGTAAAAATTTGTATACAATCCTTGCGGTCCTGTGAACTCTTGCCCTGAAATGTGAGCCATGTTATAATGCGTACTGTTGCAGGAAGACAGTAACAACTTTACCCCTAAAATCTGACATATTTTGAAGCTTTCAGTCTGAACAGCACTAGCCTTTTGTCAAGGCCTTCCTGGCTGAGACAGCTATGTAGCCGCTAAGGTCAAGTAAGTGCGCACGATTGAGTGGCGAAGCCACGGGGGCCTTTTCAAACTTGATTTTGCGGTGTTGAATTATTCTTAAAGTTTCAACCAAAATTATTCATAATTTGTTCGCAAAAGAAGAAAAGCGCTGAATGCAGATGAGGTTAATGCGAGCTGACCCCATCGCTTCTGATTGGCCGGGAATTTTGCTACCCCCTTAGAGTAGCAATAATCGACAAATAAAGAAAAAACATTCGAAATTCCTGACAAGTTGGAAAAGGCCCTCCTGGCTTCACCACTCGTCACCACTCGTGGCTTGGTCTTCGCGGCAATGGCTTCACGGCTACACAGAATGTCTTAAGCCAAGAAGGCCTGGCTTGACTAAATAAGGCTAGTTTTTTAGAAGTAGAAGTAAAACAGCACCTCGTTCATGCTCACTAAAAACACCTTATTTTTATTTTAACATAGTTAATTTAAATCAGTGTACATGTAAAGTAAATTTGCAGTATATTGTGATGGGATACAGGCTGTATATTGCAGCTTCATGGATATGTTTTTGCATGTAAGGTCACACTTCCAAACATAGTGCAAAAATATTGAGTGTAATTATGGAGGTAGGAAGGCCTACATCACTGTATATGCAATGTAGAGTACACACCTCAGTGAACACAACGCTAAACCCATTGAGAATACAACAATCCTAAATTTAGAACCGTGTTTTTAACGACGGGAATTCTTAGTGTTCCAGCTTTACAAATCTCTCCACAACCGATATACACACAGTTAATACACTTAAATATTCAATTCTAAAATAAAAATACTGGAATACCTACCGAAAGTGCAAAAACAAGCCCATAGTGTGACGAGTAGATTTTTCGTTAGCACGGCAGCCATCTTGGTCATGGGACTAATCACGTGATTCGTGGAAGAAGATCGCACTCGTTACGCGTTTTACAGCCGCTCTGCAATCGATCGTGGACGAAACTACGTCGTTGCTTTCAAGAATAAATTAACCCTTCTCTTGATGTTATACTATAAAATAATAACTCTTAGTCACTCGTCTCTTCCAGAGATAACTAAGTTGGAATCCAAAATTTGTGAAAGTTTGGAAGGACACCCGGAAACTCTACTCGTGGTAGTTGTGTAATGACGTCATCGCGGTGGCCATTGGATTGTGGAGAGATACACAACGTGTGCAACGAGCTTTTGTATGCCATTTGCCGATATTGAAAAACGATCGTTCGTTAATGCTGACTAAAACCAAAAGGGAACAGATGTTTCGGAACTGATGAAACTTCCCCCCTTGTTTCAGAGTGTGAAACTATGACAGCTTATGTACCCAAGGAAACAGAGGAAACCCTCCCAGGGACTGGAGCTCTGGGTAGGAGCAATGAAACCTCTTGGGATGTGTCGTCAGACCTCGTCAATAAGGCGACGTAAGTTGACCAGAAATAATCTCGGAATATTTATTAACTATGTTAACGACAGAACGATGTTTCGTACTGCTGTTTTCTGTGACAGTTAAAATGTGCAGAATCACGATAGACTAGAAATATTATCGTTAGTGCAATACTAAACCTGCTAATAGGGCGTTGGTTTTAACGTGTTTTGGTTGAATTCTTGGCCTGAATAAATTCCTTATTTGGTTTACTGTAGGAGGACCTCACCTGCAGAAGAAACTGCTAGGACGGAAGGAGGACCACAAGAACCAAACCAAGACAAAGAGGGCTTGCCTGGGATTCGAAAAGAGGTGACGTTTTTTTAATACTAAATTCATCTCATGTGACGTTTATGGATAATGTTTTCGGCGCCGTTTGGCAATTTGTTCGGCCGGTCAAGGCCATGTAAAAGATCGTTTCGTGATTCGATCGTGGCAGTGAGGTTTTGACTCGTCGTGTCTAGGTTGTGATGGAGTGAATGTGAACCACCATCACATGGGATAGATTCACAACTTCACGTTTATCGCTATTCAACGTTGACCATCAAGTGTTGCGTGATTCGGAAATTGCCACAATCGTAAGCAAAATTGGCGTGAACTACAGAACATTTGAACTTAATACAAAAGCTTGGAACATTCGTCGTCGTCGTGTGCTCTCGGGTCTATAGTTCATGTAGTTCGTTACCCCCAACCCATGGGCGTGAAGAGCCATGTGACTGGCGCCAGTCCGTAGGCCTAAATGGGAAAAATGTCATCCATTAGACTTCCGTCAAACGATCATACGATTGTTGTCATCCACGTAGCCCTGGTGGTACGTCCATATATCGATGACCCAATTTGTCAGTCTGGTTTTAGCGATGACTGACTATTGTTTTGTTTGGCTGGGTAGGTTACTCTCGTATACAAGTCACTCACGTGATCATATTTTGTGGCAATATTGCGGTTTAGGGAATTTATATTATGGTGATACGGGAGAAATACAAAATAGCGGTTTGGGTTTAATTGAATATACAATGTGCGGGTTTCGGAGAGTGTCAAAAACCACAGATTTGTTGTGACTATAAAATAATGGGTGTGACCGTAGGCCTACTTTTCAAAAGTACCCTCCACATTGATTGGGGCAGGAAGGGGCGGGCATGATCTACGTGTATCATTAAGTCTGGAACATGATGGACCTTGTCGTCCGCCCAAATCTCCCCAATAATTTGTGATGACCTTGAAACCATATACTGTTCTAAAGGAGGCATATCCATGGGCCCTATCCATATTAATGGATTTTTTTTTGACCTGAAGTGTTTTTAAAAATAATAGAAGTTAAATTTGCTAAGCAAAATAAAGCTATGCTGTTTCTGCGAAGCATGATTTTCTACGAGCTGACCATTTTGTTTCTATCATAAAATTCAAGCCATTGGTTGACCACACCCAAGTTAAGGCCATACAAATGAGTGGTCGTGTTGGGTAGGGGATGGGTGGGTGATGTCATAACTTCCTTACCCAGTATCCAATCCCCGGTGGCGTAACAAGAGATTCAATTGGGGTGGAGGAGCAGGGCCGGAGACATGGTGTGGGGGGCTGTTTAGTGTATCGAGCCGTTCGTCGTTTATGTATTTTTTCGATCACATGGTAGGGGCTAGGGGCTAGGGGGCATGGTTCTGAATGGGGTGCTTCAGCCCACATGCCCCCCTTAGGTTACGCCTCTACCAATTGTCCCGTGAAGTTTATCTTGCCCCCCCCCCCGACCCACTCATAATAAAAACCAGACTGTAACAACAGCCTGTGTAACAACAATGTTAAACAGCAGGGTTAAATTTATCTGCGCAAGTTTTAATTCTGATTGTTTAACGATAATAGCAAATCTGAACTCCGAAACCTACGTTAATTTGAATAATATGACATCGTCAATCGTCAACAGCAACATATTTAAATTAATACAAATCCGAATCTAAAGTGTTATTTTTGACTCAAGGTCGATCAGGCAATGCCAGAGGTAAGTGCACCACAGGAAGTCGGGAGTGAGTAGCGTTGCCTTAAATATAATTTTCTGTTTTTCGTTGTAGTATTGTAAAGGAGTAATTTATGTCAACTACATCAGCTACCGCACTGCTCACAGTGAGCGGCAAGGCACCTAACATTATATACAACCCCCTTTCTTTCAAGATTTAGAAAAGGTGAACCCCCGATGCGCAGGTGTGGTCTTATAAACCGCACGCACTGTACACATGTACATTGTACATGTACATAGTACATGTACATTGTACATGTAGCGTGTAACCAACCAACCACGTATTATTCAACGGCATTATTTACTGGTTGCCAGCTATTGCTAGACATTCAGTCCGTGGTGTTATCACGGGCATTGTTGTGTGCTCTGCTTGTGTTAATGGCTCTTTGACACGATTTCACAGGTCTATTTCATTATTCCGGACTCATTCATGCGTGAACAACAAGACAGTCGGCTTTGTCTATAGAAATGTGACTGCTAGTAAAGCATGATGCCGGTGTAAGGTTTCGGGCGCAACATTACCGTGGATGTAAGAAATAATTTCTTATTTCCATGATGTTATAAAATGTATCTTCAAACAACGGTCTGGTTCACGAATATTTCAAAGAGAGGGGATCCACGTAAGGGGCTGGCGGCCAGTCTTGTCAAGCATCGACTGTTTGGCCCGATAACTATTAGCTTGACTTGTGGAATAGCCATTTACAAAAACATCGATATTTTTGGAATGGCTGTTCCGCGTGTGCGGACAGTTTAAGATCTGAATACTTCCATCATGGGGAATCTGTTTTCCTGATGACCCCATTGTGTGCTAAAGCAGAAGTTCAAGGACCACGGACAGCGACCTCTGAATGAACGAAACAATGATTAACGTCTTTATTTGTTAATTGTCAATGTCAACAAGAAAGACATGCACAGCAGCACAAAACCATAGAACATCATTAATTGAAAAAGAAGCAAGGACGAATAAGTAAAGTATTACAATTATAAAAACTGAAAAATACGCTAAAGTGGTTGTTAATAAGTAACTAGTTAACTTGCGGGTAACCATGTATAAATCTCTTTTGGGAGGAGTGGTGGCTCTAAAAAAGAGCCGTTGTGGTCCGTATGGATAATAACCTTAATACAAAATTTAAAACTTACAAGAAAACAAAAACAATTAAAAGTATAAATAAATATAACTTGTAATAATGATTATTTTACAATCTCATACGAATGGGCTTGAACTATTTTGTTTATTATCAAAATCAAAGTTTTCACTAAAATGAAGAGTTCAAGGCATGATGGTGTCTCGATGTCTTCATTTTTAAAGACTAGAGAACTCGGATCGGACCGACCTTGCTGGTTTCTTCTCGACGTTCCGATGGGAGTGATGGCCAAGTTTTAGTCATTGGTTTTGTTGTTCGTTGTTTGTTTCCTTTTCTTGGGCGGGAATGGGGGGGGGGGGGGCACGTTCACACAGTTGTTATGGTTTCAGTACAGTTTCTGATCTTCATTGATAATTTAGGAAGGATGACGCAGAATACTATAAACTCAACAGCATTTATTATTAATGATTAACCATGCCACAAAATGCTTGTTAAAGTTTAACGATAATTGGGCCCGCTTGACCCAAATGAGTAAACCCAGCGTAACCTCTGAGCATCCGGGACATGAGGTGTGGGGTTGTGCAGTGTGGGCAACAATCTCTACGTCCATGTGGTCGTAGTTGCTGCCGAACGAAAACACGTAATATTGCTACCAAATACAAACTTTTTTTAGGTAACGGGTGGATCCAGGATTTTCCAAACGGGGGGGGGGGGTGGATTTACCAATCAAGCAGCAAATGATGTTTGAAGGCAAGTTGTGGCGACTGCAAGCGCGTATCGTTTTTTTACCCGCCTCTTATTGTTTGACATTACAGTGAACATTGTAGTATAATGTCGAAAGTTTATTTCTCATTGCAAGTAGGAGGGATGATATCTTGATTTTTTTTCGGAAGGAAAAATAGGGGCGTGCGCCCCTCACGCCCCCTGGGTCCGCCCCTGATGGGTAACGTCAACGTTCATAATTTTGTTGTATTGTTTGATGTATTGTTATACTTGAACAGGTTCCAGCATTCTAATGATAATAATAATAAGCGGAAATCAATCTTGTAAAGCACACCCGTCAATGACAAGACCCGAATGAGCATTCAATACCTGCATATTTAAATCAATTAAAAAACAAAACATGATTCGGGCATATAGTTGTACGGTTTGGAATAATTACAGGTACAAATAAAATTGCTTTGAAAAGGCGAATGCGTAGCCTACTAACTTATAATTGAACGTTAAAATATGAGATATTGTTTATTATATAAACTTTTCTCTGCTTTTAGATCGATTGAAATATCAAAACATATCATTTGGTGATCGGTTGATCATGATCACGGGCGAGACTAAAATAGGCAGGAAAATAATTATGGCAAATCAAAAATAGTACGACTAGCGAAGTTTTCTAGTGACGTCACAATCATACATTTTTGTCCGTATTTTGGACCATAAATAGTATCACAATCATTTTGACAAAATAATAGCGAGCCCGCTCACAAATTGATGGGAATTTACGAAAATTTGATGTTACAGTATCATAACATTGTTATTTCATTCGGTAAATTTTGCTGTGACGTAGGTATCATTCACGAGCAAGCCTGTTTTGGGATGATTGATTGAATCTAGAAGCCAGTTGTGCGAGAATTCTGACGTCTTTCGAAAAGCTTGTCATGCCTGACGTCACATATTTGACATTCTTCATACGTTTTGTTTAAAGCCCTCTCGTGGTCTAAGTGTGATAAGTAGAATGTCCTTGCGGAAGTAATTTCAAAGGTGGTGAGTCAGAGCAAAGGTTAAAGGTTAGTCTGCCTGTTTAGGATGCTTGCTGCATGTCAAAGGTTATGGGTCTTTTCGTTTGGGTCTAAGTTAGGGAGTTATGTTTAATTAGTTCCTGTGCTAGAAACTGCAAGTAATTGTTGTGATCGGTCGAAACAAAGAACCAGTTTGCTGTTTGTGCTTGTTTGAGTCATTTACACAAAGAGCTTGGCTTAGCTGGGTCAACTTTTGTCGTGGTCGTCCTTCTACCTCTTTATGTTATGTCGTAATGGGATTGAACTTTTTCATTGCACAGAACCGGAGCACGACTATCGTGATTTTATCATCTTGAATGAAATTATCCAAGTAAACTGTAAGAAGGCACGTATGTCTTCAGGCTGAATTTGACATGTCAAAGCAAAGCATCAATGAAGTCTTGAATGTCGTGTTGTTGTTCTATAAGACTCTACATTGGGAAGTGACAAGTTTGCGTGACTGTCTTATAAATACATTTTTGGCCCTCGAGCTACTTTATGATGCGGCAAACAAGCAAAGAAATCATGAAGAACAAAATTAGAGGTCTTCGTCGAGATTATCCTGCTGATGTAAATGCGTACACCATCATTTTGACAACGATTAGCGTTTCTGTAAAATGTAGACTTGGTTACAAAAGATGAATGTGATTATAGGATATTAGGCTCACTGTCAAAATAATTCATATTTTTTATTATTTTTAAATTTTTTAATTTTGCATTTTGTCAATTTACGAAGCCATCACCAATTTTTATTCTGTTTGATTTAATTGTGGGCAGTATAGGTACTTTATGATCTGTTTCTTGTTATCAGATGATACAATAATCTCCCACCTTTGAACATTTCTGGATCCAATCTTCTTGCATTTATGCCATGCGATGGCCAGCATTTCGTCTTGGATAATATAGGTTGAAATATCAACCTGGTGATAGATCTACACGAAACATCACACTGAAGTTATGCCACGGGCAAACCGCGAGTTTTTTTATGAGCTACAAAAATGACTCAACATTAAAGCATTTTATGTTTTTCTTTTTTTTTCTACCGACGGGGAATTGAGCATTCTGATTCGTAATGGAATGAAAATAGTTTGTCTCTCTCTCACGACGGCCTGCGGTATATTATGATTATGTACGACGCATGACTTAAACCGCGTGGAGATTTTTTTTTTTGTGTTTTTATTAGAATTTTCACGGCTGGATTCGTCAGCTGCGTGCGAGTCTTCGTGGAATGGTTAACGTCCGTACAATGCTCAACATAATTTTTTATTCAGTATTTTAAGTGAATCCTTATTATTTTATGACTGGATTCATGGCTAGCTCATAGGGTAATCTTGTATTTTTGTTATTATCGTAAATGGCAATATATTGGGCAAAAATCGATGGTGACCTAGTATGATTCGGGTTGCTATTGTTGACTACGCATTGTCAATGTTGTTATTAGAGAGATTGCAGATCACTATCACATGACCCGAAAATGTCAGTCAATTTTTGGGGTACGAATGGAGTGAGACTGGAAGAGGAGATATACTGGGCCGAAGTAGAATGGCTTGTTTTGATACTATCGTGTTTGCTGTTTACAAAATTGTTAAATAGGAAAACATTTGTGGGTTTTGTTTAGTTTTAGGATCTGTGATATAAAATTTAAGATAATTTTCATTGCTTACATCATTACTCCACATAAGTGTATTCTTCGGGGCTGTTTAAACAAAAGTGAAGAAAGTCTTTATACCTTTAAAGAATATTGTAATAATAATAGTAATAATTATTATTTTTATCGCTAAATTATGTTTCAACGATGAGGGCGCTGTGCTGTGAGATCACAACGGTCAGACACTGGTTTTTACCGTATGTATTAGGAATACTCGTTGCATGTTACCCTCGTATCCATTAATGGAGGAAAATCAATTATGCGTTAACTTATTCATCAATTCGGGAATAATTTGCAAGACGTTCAGATTTTGTTGGATTTCGTGGCTGTTGACTTTACATGAAAGTCAGAGTGGTTTTTTGCGCAACTGCAGTACCATGTGCGGCTATGCAGCAGGGCCCAATGTCCGGCTAAGCAATTGGGCCCAATTTTGTATAATCTGATTAATGGCTAAGCATAGACCATACCCAAATTTCGCCTAGCAAACAACTGCTGATAGAAAAATGTATAGCTAAACTAGTAAGCATCAAGACTAAGGCATAAGTGACTATATCAATGGCTTCCATTTTACAGTTTGAGCTCAATATTTTTATTATTATTTATTCAACCCAAACAACACACAGAGTACAATGAATAAAAGGACAAAATAAACCAGATAGAATAATGCAAACAATACAGACAAAAAAAGAAAGAAAAGGAATACCAAGTAACCATTACTACAACCTGCATTTTAAACATTCCATATGCCAGAAATGACCTGGATCGGGCTACCTTGGCCAGGCAGCACCTTGCCAGACCTTGGGTCAGCGAAGATATGCTGTGAGGGTTGTTGCTGTTGTTGTTTTTTTGCTGTTGTTGTTTTTTGCAAGGTGGAGTTTAGGTTTGTGCATAAAACGGTCACGGGTAAAGTTGCGATGATAAACCAAGGGTTACAATGGTGGAGGGTGAGAGCCGGGTTGGGGGTGTGGAGTCTGTAACGATAAGCATTTGATTGTCAACTCATACGAAGATTTGAGGTAAATGCGATTGTATGTAAATCATACACCATTATAATGCTTTGTAGTTCTGATAGTTCACATTAGTGCCATGGGCATGCTGTGTGGTATGACTGGCCGTATCATAATGACTTGGAGCTTCAAGGTTGATTCATGAACTACTCTATCCATTGTTATTGTTGTTGTTGTTGTTGTTGTTGTTGTTGTTGTTGTTGTTGTTGTTTTGGGGTCATTGTTGCGTCCCTGTGGACGGGGGGGGGGGGGCTACTTTGGTCAACAATACAGCCATGAGGCTGACGTCACCGGGATTCCGCCATACATTAAGGTCATAGGGAACTCAGAGGTGCTGTAGCGTTGGAACTAGAAGTGCCGCATTAAATAACAGAACTATTTTTAGTTAGATATCAGAACCCAATTCCAAGTATCAATTTAATACGTCATTTATTCCCATCTTTAAGAAAAATGTCGACAACGTGTAATTTTAAAAGAACTCAAAGTCCGTAGGTTGATTTTTTTTTGACACAACCTTTTACAAATTCTAATTATAATTCTAACCGAATCGCCAGATATTTATCTTTTCGTAATGAAGGTTAAAAAAGTGCCTTTATTAAATCTGTAAAGAGTTGACGGACGATTCCCGACCAGTTAAGAAATCGAGAAGAAACAACTACCCTGGAAATACGCGCTCTTTCTTTCTCAACATTGATCGGTGGTTGCCAGGCAACAAGGCCATTACGTCACGCAATTTGTGAGGCTTTAATATCCCTGGAACATGCACACGGCATGGTTGTTCTCTTTCTGACACGCACATATCCCCGGTTAATAAAAGGCAAAACCTTGGCACCGCTCAAAGGAGAACATAAAGAGCCAGACGGTGATTTCTCGTTTTGGTGGCGAGGGTCTGACCCTGTGAGACCCACATCTATTAAAAAAAAAAAAAAGTTTATGGTATGAACAGATTGAAAGCCCCGTAGCTTTGACATTATGTAAAACAAGATTTGGAACTTCCACCTTTAATTTAATTATGGCGTTTTAGATGTCAACCATCATAATTAAGTTTGTTTCATGGCTACAGTTAAGGCCTTTTTCCTATTGATTTTTCTTTAATAGATCGTAAAGACATTCTATGGGGATGACTTTTTTGGGGGACCATGGAGGAAGGACAATTTCTTTCCTTCATCGTGGGACTGCAACGGGTTTAACTAGGTCCCTCCCACGGGCAGACGGGATATCAGGAGTTAGTTGTGTATCCATAGAGATACAATCCGGATCGGATTTATAGTGGGATCCGGATGTAGGAGGTTAATACATTAATCCGTAATAGTAGAAAAGCCTAAATCCTGCTCCGGTTTTTGGTTTAATCTGATCTGGACTTCACCCGAGTGACCCTGTCACAGGTACATGTCACTATACTGGAAAAATGAGACCGTGTGTGTAGCTAGTTCTTAATTAAAATAATACCCATGTCTACCACCGATTTTACCAAGAAGGTTTTTAGGTTGACTGGGACTATGGTCGCGTTTTCTGACGTCAGCCATTTAACAGTGTTTATAACAATATCAAAAGGCAAAGCCACGATCCATGTGAATTCAGTATGTTTCACGATACAATCAACAGCATGTGCAGTTGCAGCGTGTCACTGAAAATTCTACTGGTTCTTTCCAAAACTTTTCACCTTTTTTTAGCATCTATGTACTTTTGGCAGGGGTCACAAAATGGCGGACGAAGTCTAATCCCGTACTTCAGTTATGACGTAACTTAAGATTGAGCCCAATTTCCGTGGTACTAAGAAATCAGCCCCATGATCCGTCATGAAGGAGTACCAACACGGCGGTATTCCACTCTGTTTATAATTGGCGTCGCCATTGCTAGTTTTTGGCCAGAAATTGACGTTTGAATATACTCCACTCACGTCATTACAGTTTATTTGTATCGTGTCGTAATGACCCGTTCCACAGCGAACAGAAGTAGGTTCAATGTTCGTGCCTGGACCTATTTATTGTCGTATCGTTTGTATGGTTTCCGTGACTAGCGTTTAAACCGGTGGTGCACATGAAATGGTTTCATGAACATCTAGGAGTTCAGCCTTGTTGGTAGATATCGATTACTAACTAGTGGTGAGGTACGGGCCAAACATGGAAGTCACACTGTCTTACTGGGGTTGGGGTACTATAATGAGAGAGTCTAGAATATTGCTTCTCATAGAGGAAGGACTGATCTAGAATCAGAGTGGTTCTATAACAAAACATTCATAATTGCCGTAAAGCACTCCTAAGAGCAGAATGTCGTTGAGCCGAAATGTCGTGCACTTTACATTTTCATGGGACTGATTTCTAACTTAAGTGTTTTTAGTATTAATCTAGTAGTATCGGTAGTATTGGCAAAATTGCTTTCTTTCTTTGAATCGACATAATTTGGAATGTTTGTATAGACCTGCCTCTGTAGTCTAGTTATCCCTAATGGTTTTGAATCAAGATAAAGTACAGGGTTGCAGGGTTGCAGTAAAAGATTGAAAGTGATGGCAATTTCTGCTACAACCTATACTCTGCTTGTTAAATCTGGGTTTATACAATCGCAATTATCCTTAGAAATTTTCAACCTAAAGTACATTTTGTTTATGAGAGAAATGAAACCCATAGCTGCATTTGAGTAATTTCATAAATTAATACAACACAAGTGTAATTTCAATTGCTGTTAACCCCATCGGTTATTTCGTATGTATTTATTTACTGTGACATTGATTGTGCCAGTTATTATTTTTTTTATAGTACCTGATTAATCTGATCTTTAGAAAGGCACGACGTCTTTAATATTAACTCGTTAAGTTCAACATTCAGTAAATGACAAGTTTAGCCAGTGGGATATCTTGGCCCGTACATTTCCGTTCGTTTATGTTTCACCCATGAATCGAGACCTGTCTAGCTGTGACGGTGGTTAGCCGTGAGGGGAGGTGGATCACCGCGCTCGATCGTACTGTGAGTGCTCGGCACGGACATGGCGAAATTGAAAACCAAATTCTTTTATGATCGTCAAGACGTGGACAAGCGGTGGCAAAGCGCAATGAGAGTTAAAGTCAGTCAGCCTCTTGTTCTGTGCGTTTCATTTCCGGACTTTCAACCGTTCGGTAAAACTTTTGAGATTTCAAATGGTTGCTTATCACATTCATTACTGACAATATTGATGCATAAGAATCAAGACGAATAAAGGTCACAATTGTTCTTGTAATTATTTCATTCGGTAGTATGAACAAGATAAATAGTAGATACCCCTAAAATATTATTTTATTTATTTTATCTTATTTATCTTTCTGGTAATAAAACCAAGGGACCCTCAATAGTGATAGCACTGTGACCCGTAGGCCCGAAGATACCTTTGTAGAGAAGATGTTGAAGAAATGTCAGTTTTAGATGTGGGAGGAAAACCCCAAATAGGGAAAACCCAGGCAATCAGGTAGGGACTGAAAACCCAATCCTCATGCAAGGCTTCAGTCCGGGATTCGAACCGGGGTCCACAGAGGTGAAAGGCAAGGGAAGAAACCACTGAGCCAACCTGAAAAATATATTAAATATCAGTTAATAAAATAAATACTAATTAAACAAGCTTTTGAATTAAAAAACTGGTCAAAATCATCAACACTGTAGTTGGCTTTTCAACTATTTTGTAGAAACTTTTTATTTTATTTGACGCATCTTTAGTTATGTCCTTTAATGCATGAAACGATCCACTAAAAAATACCTTTGCGTCAAAACAGGCCGAATTGGAGTTAAAAGTTGTTTCCTTCGAGTGATATTTTATGCTAATTTGCCCAATGAGGTTTCTTATTTTGAGAAAGTATTGCAATTAATTGACATTATTGGAAATTTAACATCTACTCTGACTGCAATGGGCGGTATGAAGGGATAGGAGATAACAATGATTTCGATCTCAAAGTGTTTGTTTTGAAACGTTGTGTCTTTTTTTCATTGAAAATGATATTGACGCTGGTTTCCTGCAAGACCAATGGCGTTATGTAAATGTCCCCTTAACACAATGGTGATCATATCAATGCTCTCATCAGTAACCAAGCAACGGTCGCCATGGAAACATCCTGAAAGATGTGGTATGCCAGATATTTGGAAGCTACGTGCGGCGAAGCAAGTTATAGTATAAAAGAAATGACACTGCGTGCCCCCATCGCGTAACTGACGGTCATCTTTGTCCGGTTGCCTGCGGTCAGTAATGTAACGACAATTACAATGCTACACCTTGAGCGTGGACCTGTCTATTGGGGCTGCCAGTCGCTGTTTCCTTCAGTGTTTCTTGAATATGGAAATGAAACGAGAATACCGGAAAATGCGTCTGTAAAACTGAGTGTTAAATTTTGATTGTGGAAAGTTGATCGTACAAGCGACTTTGAAGCACGCCCCCATCTGGCAAAAATGCAGCCAGCACTCTGTTGCCATGTGACGTCAAATGAGCTAAATATAGTATTCAAACCGTTGCTTTAATGCAAACCATAGCAAGGTATCAACATTGCTATATCAATAAAAGTGAAAATCGATAAAACAGTTCAAGGAACCTACGGGACAGCAAGCCTCTCAGAGGTAACAAAACCACCAGACAATTCTTCGTACTGCTGCAACAACCATATTGATTACACAATACGATACGATATGGTGCAAGACAGTCGTCGTTTTTACTTTTAGATAACCAAAATAAATAATAAATATTTTATGAGTTTTTGTTCGTTGAAAGAGGGGATTATAAAACTGTGGAGACATATATTATTGTCGATTCTGGAATTGGTCATCAGTGGATTTATTGATATAGATTGAGAAGGTAAGTATGTGGTTATTTTATATTTAAATTTATTCCCAAAATTATGGTAATGTTCTTGGAAATAACTACAGTATTTGACTTTAGTGACGGCTTTAAAATATAAAAGCAAATATAAAAGCCAAAAGTTGGCTGCGTTGCGGAGACTTGGATTTATAGCTCTAAATGATATCATTACCGCATAAACACAAAATGATCTTGGCAGTTTATGTGAAACTGAAGTGGAGTAAGTAAAAGAACAATAACTATTCAGTCTCATATTCATTACGTATATACTTAGGCTTTGTAGCCTTGTATCAAATCGCTTTTAGGTTATAAATAAATAAATATAGCTACACAAAAAAGGAACGGCTCGTTTGAACGTCTGTGTCCGACATGGACCTTTATGGCCAACGAGAAAATTCTGAACCATTGAGTCCTACCCATTGTGTCCGACAATCCATTATGTCCGACCCATTGTACCCGACAAACCATTATGTCCGACCCAATGTGATCGTCGAACACACTGGGTCGGCCATAATTAAAGGTTGAAAATTGCCGCCGGACAGAATAGTCTATGTCGGACATAAAGGTATATACGTCTGATGAGAGCGTGGCCGCGACGTAATGCCGATGGCATCCATTGAAGATTGTTATTCCGTTTAATAGAGTCGGATTTCAAAAGGAAAATGCTCAGGTTCGGACTGTGTACGTTGTAAAGGCGTTATAAAGCGACTTTGCATTTGCACAAAATGGCGCACGAACTGATGTCGGCTTTCTCGCGAAATTATGCAAAACCTGCGGCGTATAGCCAGGATTTTTCTCGGGGGGGGGGGGCATTGCTTTTCAGTGGGGAGGGGGGCAGGTACCTTTTTTTTAATGAATTACATGTATCTACATTTTTTATGGGGCACCAAGGGGGGGGGGCGTTGGAAATTTGTTGGAAGGGCGCGTGCCCCCAGCCCCCCCCCCCCCTTGGATACGCCGCTGTGCAAAACTTAGACAGTGTAGGCATTACAGCTTCATTAATATTGTCATGGATGAGTGGATTTTTTACCGTTTAGTTCCGCCTGAATTAACACACAAACCAGGCTGTTATTGTTCCCCTTTTGTACAAGGTCATAACATACCATTAATACAATGTAGATGCTATTTTGCAGTCCGCCTTTCGGGCCATGGAAAGACATTTTGAACAGAAACTTTTCGTTACGGGTTTTGATCATTCTGAACCACGCGAAGTAAATATGAAGTAGCTGAGATAAATTGGATCTTGCTATTTCATTTAAGAATATTTTTTAACAATTTAAGAGAATCTGATGCTATATAATAATAATTATTTTATCAAGACCGGATTTTCCCAGAGATTATTGATTTATATTTCAGAGCTTGATTGTTCCGTATAAACATAAAGGGCTTGGGCCTACATATTTAAATCCAAACGAATCGGTTTTAAGATAGGCCTACAGTGATTGGAACTCAATATGAATATTATTGATCGAAACATTTAACAGAATGGGTTTTTCAAACAATGGAAATAATAATGCCGGACGGTTTCAAATAATGATAATAGTTGCGCTGAGTTTTGAGATGTGCTCCCTTTCTCCATATTATCAAAAGTTGATAAAATACACAAGGTTTAATCTACATAAAATATTATTAGATTTGATATTTCCTTTCATAGGGCTGTGTTCAAATCATGCCCGCATGAAGTCTAGGCTCTGTGGCTCTTTTGTAAACATGTGATATAACAGTTTACATGGTTTATTACATTGAACTTATTTATACTCCTCGGCAAAATGTGTTCATAAAATGTTTACGAGATGATGACTGCTATGAACCAGGAGCAATGGCGCTGGTTACGGTACCATATTCTGAGCTATACGGCTCATACAATAACATGCTTTACAGGGCGTCGGGAAGCGCAGAATTCTGTCCTATATTTGGACACATTGTCTGAAATGATACCATTATGTGTATTAAACAATTATATTCCTTGACGCTATGCACTGTCGTGCAGTGACCTCAAACTAGCTCAACCCTCCCCCCTATAAACAAAGGGGAACAAAAAGAAAAGAATGAAAGAAAGAAAAGGAAAATCATGGAAAAGAACGTAAATCCTTGTTTTGAGAAGCCCTTTAATATCCGTTGAAGAAACAAAGAGACGCATATTTTGCCGGGTCACGTTCAGTATCCTGTTTGTATTCCAAGCAGTTTCGATTCAGTGGTTGGAGGTCGATTAGTGGTAGTCAACCGCTTTGGTTCAGATATATATCTCGGCGGACCTTTATCCTTATATACCCGCACAACAGACTCCAATATTTCTGTTTTCCTGGTAAGTTGTTTGCACAGCTTCGAAATACCCAACGACTAGAACGCCCGACCGGCCCGCGCCCGGTCGTTCGCGCGTATATACCCAATCTCTTTGTCATATGCAGTTTTTTTTTGTCAGGGTGCTGGTATAATGCAGACGGTTTCACGGCAGCCGCAGCGTGTTTTGATCCCACCTTCCGCCCCTGCAGCTAGGGGGTCCAAGGTTGCTGCTCGGCTGAAAAAAAGGAGTGTCATCGCTTTTCTACTGATTACCAACAATATAATACCGCGCTGACTGACTTCGTTTAGAACCCCGCAGGACATTTTTACTGCATTTAAAGCTGTGCTCCAGTTTTGCAAACATTTCGACGTCAGCACGGGTTTCTATTCACGAACCGGCACTGTGGTTAAATGCAACGATCCACGAAGCAGACTTTAGTTTACATCCGAAGCTGAAAGCTGCGACTCGTTAACGGTTTTGGGTTGTACCATCAGCTGCTATTGCGGGTTTCCCTCTTACACTCGTTTGTCTGTCATCTTTACACGACAAAGAAATAAGAACGTTAAAGGCAAGTATTTTGTACATATAATCACGATCGTAGGAGATGTTGGATAGATGTGTTAGTACGCATCGCCTCGCCACGTGCATTAGTTTACGTCGATGTAAATCCTTTATGCTGTTCATAATCCTCGCCTGTATCATTGATTATTTGCTTGTAGCAAGATAAGTATGGCAATGTCCAATCCGAGAAACACTCTCAATTTTCTTGGACTACTACAGATGGTCTCATTGAGACAGTTTCCTATTATTGTAAAACCGAAGCTTTTATTCGCAGAAAATTAATCTGTAAATCTTTATTGTTCAGACAGACGACAAAATGTATTAAAATTCTCCCGTTGGATTCTAGTTGTTGTGTATTCAAAGACATCATCTTGAATTACAAATGACTTATACGTCAAGATTCACTTTCTAAGAAATAAATCAGAATGCGAATTAGAAACTGGTCAATAGGTAAACATGAGACTTCGTCTTTTGAGACTTTCTCAAGACACTGAGATATTGTCTTCAAATCCGCATATCCTCATTAGTTGCTGCACCGCAAAGTTGAAATATAACAACACCCGCTGTCCCAGAATCGCAACCATTACGATTTTCTTGGAATTTAATTACGGACCATCGCTGGTTAGGAAGCTGGCAGTAATCCTGCAAAGAAGTTTTGAAAGCAGTTAGTAAGAAGATGAGAGTAGGACATCAATGTTGATCAATTTGAGTCGGAGGGTTGAATCTCTTGCTATGGATCCAGTTTGAATTTCGTTTGGGACTGGGGCAGTGTATAAGCAAGTGTCAGAAACAGTGTCTTTGACTTAATGTGGCTCGATCACTGTATGTTCTTGTACCTTCAACATTACCATTGAAGCTGACGGCGTCAACCACAGCCCAGCCAAAGACTACCGACCGATGACGACATACGGTAACGTGTCATTGGGTGTGTCCTACGTGTTTCTGTGTTCTGAGAGGCGGGTTTTTACCAGTCAAGTGAAGAATGATGGTGTCGACATTGTGTCTCATACGGGTGTCGACAACAAAATGCATGCCCGACGTTCTGTCGGGGGTCTGTCGGATGATAACAGTTTTCCTTACCTACTTTTAATTATACTTTTCTTTTGTCTGCCTTTTATTTGTAGATTGTCTTGAAATGTCAAAGGGTGGAAGATAGCATTAGCAAGTGGATACTTTTGAAAACAAAAAATAGAGTGTAAATTGTGTCCGATTAGTTTGTTAGATATAGAGACAATCATTGTTGATGATTATCTTTGCCGAGTCAGCTTCCAACAGCATAGACAATGCCAGTACGTTTGCTGACTATCGGTGAGTCATAATCGTAGCTCGATATCACGATTTAATACATCGGTAGATTCATGTCACTATGTGACGGGAGTAATGCGTAGTCTTGACCTGGCTGACGTGAAGAGACGGGGGTTACTGAGTTATTTTCAGTGAGGAATTTTACAGTCTGTAGATTGTTCTCACATCACACAATGATGAGTACATAAGAGTAGATATCCAATCGATGTGGAATTCAAATAATGACGTGTTCGTGTCGTTGGTTGGTTGGTACAACTGTTCCGATTGAGATGCAAGACCCACGTAGCCTTAAACGTGGGAACGTTCATTATGACCTGATGGGTAATTTGTTGGGCCCTTTAAGATGTAATATTTATTGACAAATGAAATTAACCATGCAGCTGAAATTCTATGAGGCAAAGCCGGTTCTAGGACAAAAATCACCCTGGTGTATTGTTATGAATTTAATCAAATTTATCTTGTTTTGGAGACGGACAAAACCAAAACAGGTTACCTTTATTTATAATGATATAGTGTAACGAAACAAAAGCATCTCCCAGTCTCTTGAAAACTAAGCAGTTGGTGAACTTCCTCTCCGAAGACCAACACTCCTTCCCTTTGCTATGTTTGTTCACATCACGGTATTTTTAGTTTTCATCTGGTAAAATGGGTGAATGCACTCTACCAAAACAGATGCAGACTGTACTAGCATTTTAAAGATGTCAAACTTGTTCTTGATCGATCGTATCATACGACATGTGTGCTATTTCAGGGTGCGGTTGTTGATTGTTTATATCTATCAAACAATAACCCTCCCTCTTTTAATAAAACTCGTTTTCCATTGTATTGTCCCATATTTATAAAAACATTGACGATTTTTTCTTTAAAATTCTACGGTTTTTATTGTCAAACCTTAATCGATGTGTTACGGCATTATGAACACGTGGAAGATTCTGTATCCTGTTTGGAACGAGTTCAAGGTTGTGACGTGAACATTAGACTTGCCAATCCATGTGGTGAATAAATGAGCCACTTAGTGCGTTTGTACAGCACGATTAATGTCGTAACCAAGTTATTTGGCACCAGTGCAATGGAAGCGAATATTGAGCAAGAAATAGCAGGTTTACACATCATCATACGTTGTTGATGATAGTATTATCGAGTATATTAAGAACACCTTACCGGGCAGGCCTGGTAGCTTCATTCTTGAAAGGGCAAGAACACCTAGGCATTTTCTTCTTGAAAGGGCACATCTACGAGGAAATTGTAAACTTCTGTTGGACCATTTCAAGGGCACCAAGGCAAAGACCAGGGGCAATGGAGGCAATTGCCTTCGTTGCCTCTGTGAAGTATCATGCCTGAATGGCGTTAATTTTGCTCTGTTTTTCTACCAGAGTAAGCCGGATGATAATCCTCAACTAGATATGATCCGAAAACAGGATAAGGCAAACTTTCTTTCGGAAAGACGTGTGTTTTACTTGTGAGGAAATTATTACGACTCGACGTCAATAAAAACAACAGTTATGAAGTCTTCAATCCAGAAAGGCCAATATTGGTTGAGGCCGTCTGTGAAATTTCTTTTGTGATAAACGGAAAACGGCACTTGTTTTGAAAACCCTTCAGTGAATACTGGCGCCAAATGTTCGCGCCCCAAATGTATGAATTTTGATCATCTCTTTATTCGAGATTTGATGTACGATCTGCTAAGTTAGATGCATGTTATAATTTGGTATGTAAGTTACGTGGATGGGGTTGGGCCTATAGGATCTACGAAGTGACTTGATAGCGTTGGTCGATTTTTTTTTTATTTCAGAGAGATTTCATTCTCAACTGCCATTTGAGCTTTGTCCTTATTTTCATGGTTGATTTTTTTTTACTGGATTCGTAATTCATAATATTCCAAAGTGTGTACCAACAGTTTCAATCGATAAAGAAGAAGAATTATAACCAATATTTAGAAAGTAATTAGCTCAAATCGACTGTAATCAATTCATATCTATGTAATTATGATTATAATTATTACAAAAAAAGGGTCACGTACTCACTCGATCGTTTGATACCCTTATTGATAATCTTCCTTTCTATAAATGCTATTAGAGATCTATTAGCATAATTAGTTTCTAGGCATCAATTCCGAGGTGGGTATGGGAGCTTGTAATGGCAAGGGAAGCCTCGTAATTTTCTATTATAGTGATATTATTGCCTTGAACACAGCTTCACCTTATACGTAGACTCATTTATATGTCCACAGGAATAATGACATTATAGCATCACTATCGTACAGTAAACCCTAATTTTGAATTATACATTATTCAGTTTTTTAACTATAGTACAAAGCAACACAAAATGGACAAGGACAAAGTACAAAGTATGATATACACGAAAAAAATAAAGCAATAAAGGCCCGTTCATGGTTAGCCTGACAAGGGAATTGCTATCATCTGAAATATATTTTCTAGACAATTTGATATGCTCAAAATTTTAATGGCTTCCGCTTTTGTTGTCACATGATACAATAGGCCTGGATTTCTTGACATTTTGACAACATGGAATTATGAATAATAAGGCCTACACCGAAATCATGAAATCGAATGATTAAATTTGCAATCACTTTAATGTGGAATGAATTATACTTTAGCCCCAAATAATGAAGTTTTTTTTTAATGTTATACCGGTTTTCCTTGACAACTAAGGAGAGGACGAGATCGTCCAAAAACGAAGACGTATCATTCCTAATTCTAAGATAAGCGTACACAATACGCCCTTTGTGTTGGTGATATTGCAGTGTGTTGCGATCATGCGTAGGTACGTTACGGATATGTACTATAGTCTGTAATAAATAATACCATTATTTTTGACGGTTTCTTGTCTTTTGATTAATAATATTTTATGCATCTGTTTTTTCCCCCTAATTGGCTCGTAATCATATTTCCTGGTAGGGACATTTGTTGGGATAGATTAGCTCACTGCAGTTAAATTTGGGACGTTGTTGAGCATTAGCAGAACCAGGTTACCAGCCAAAATGCCATAAAGTTACATTATTGCTCTGGTGCCCTGTCAATGTTGGAATTAGCTAAGCATCATTTTCTCATGAACATCTTTGTGAATTTGGGTCAATGTTGGAAAACAATGATGGAATGCTAAAGGTACATCAATGTAGGAGTCTCGACATTAATTCAAATAGTCTGGTTTCCAGAAAACAAGGTGGATGTGTTTAATTTGTTTTCAAAGAAGTGGTGCGAGACGCTATAATTATGTTTTTTTCTTGTCTGTGTTCGTCTGAAGAAGCGGCGTAAGATTTACATCATTTTCATGAAAACGTTCATGTCGTTTCATGAAAATTTCAAGCCAAGTCTTTAGTTAAATTTCGTTTCCGTGAAACTGCGCTGTAGGCCTACTACACATGTCGTTATACAGCATCAATATGCGTCAATTCGTAAATTCATTTTAACTCTAATGTTGCAACGTGTCGGTTTTATATTACTGTATTGGATGACATATGGTGGAACGTATGCATTACTTGTGTAGACAAACGCAATAACGTCAATTTTCAACATGGTGTTTTGTAACGCTATACTCTTTGGATCACGGCCGGTTTTAACGTCAGGCAAACTAATAAAAAGGCTGCATTGTTGGAACTATGTCATGTCGATACCCGTCAACCATGGAGTATTTATAGAAGCTATATAGGTTTTTATACTGCGATCCGAATCTAAAACAATGATGGGCATACTTAATTATACAGAACGAAGGCAGTTTGATATCCTTGTCTTTACTGGAAATATTTTTAGCTTTAAAATCCGATCGGAAGAATACGTTAACTCTATCCAGACATGACCATATCACACTGGATAGAATTATGGGTGTAATTTCGAATGAAATTTCGTATGCATTTGCTTTTTTCCCTCTGAAATAGTCGTTATCGATTTCAGATCTGTAAATGTCAGACTGTATTTGGTAACAACATAGTCATGGTGGACGAGTGTCGACATGACTGTATCAACCTTGAGAACTTGATCGACTTGTCTATGTTGGATATATCGACACATGTCATCATTTATTAACGAAGAGCTCCCGCTGCATGTATTTCATGTTTTGTCTGCTTGTGTGTAATGGACAGACCTTGTACAAGGAAACAGTTGTTATAATGTTGTAAACGCGTTATCCTATGGGGGAATGTTGTTTCAATCTCATGTCCGGTTGTCATGTTTTAAAAAAAAAACACATGATAACATTTTGGATTGTACATAGATCTACCTGTTTATTATACATAGTAATTGTATATCGATTTGTTGCGTCATGACCAGAGATGTGTTTGGTTTATTCGTAGGTGATGACAATAAGCGAATGGTAATACATCCACACGTAGACACGCCGTATATAAGTCGATGTGTAGCAAGCCTTAGGACCCGTGACGGTGGGTGACTGCAACGCAGGGTCATTCGTTGAAGAGGACGAACCTTGTCCTTAATCGATCTTTTACTTCATCTTAATTCAGATCCATTTCTATTTAAGAAGACGAAGCACGTGATTGGTCACTAGCGGGTGTGATTACATTGGTTTCGAAAACTTAGTTATTATAAAAATTGCACCAGTACAAATCTTCCAGAAAAATTTTGCCTTCTGGAATACTATCGAAAAAGAGAAAACACAGCATTTGAAGACCTCCCCCCATAAAAAAAAAATAATAATGGTAATACCATTGGTAATAATAATAATAACCATATAAAAAAATAAATAAATAAAAAAAAAAAAATGAAAATAAATAAATTAAAATAAAAAGAAATACAAATTATAATAATAACTACAAACATTAAATAAAAAAAAAATTAATAAGTAAATGAACAATCAATCAAAAAAATAATAAAACACCAATGCTTATATAGATTGCTTCAATTGAAATGTGCCTAATAATGCATAAAATCCCGGATAAAATATGAACAATTTTTTATATTTTCATTATTTTTTCACGTTTCATCAAATTTGTTTAAATTTTCACGGGTTGGGTATTATAATTATAGTAAAAACTGAAGAATTTAAATGTTTTTAGTTTTCCAAAATTTAGGTTGTACCTTTCCTTTAAATGAAAAGATCCCATGTGGGTTTGGATACGCAATAAAAGGACTGTACCATAAGGGAAATGGGTAAGTGTTATTGTCACACTACTAGCTGGCAATCGATGTAGCCTATTAGCATCAGTGTGCGTTAAAAGGTATATTTACTGTACGCGAATTTGAGCCAAGAATATAGATACAGCGTCAGTGACATACAAATGAATTAAATGCAGTAAAATCGATGGTTTTTAATTTTCAGTTGGAATGTAGGCTATTATTAAATTATACTACAAGGCCCATTGTATTATTGAAACAGAGAATTGACATTGTGTTTAAACCAATTGTTTTTATTTGAATCATAGCTTGGATATTTGGGGCATGATGAGAGTAGGAAAAAACGCAACTACTTTTTAGAATTATACCTCAGTGCTCTACCTCGGTGCACAATGTCAACGATTGATTTGTTTTTTTGATAAATGCATTTCCGTTTGGAGTAGACATATACAAATATGACGTACATGATGGTTACGGTATATTAGATACCGTACGATTCGGAATGCCTTTTTTGGTGGTTTTGTGTTTATTACGATCCATTGGTTATTATTGTTCCATTCAGCAGGGAATAATGTGCTTGATTTACGTTTTTTTACGCATCATTGTGTCCGACACGGACCATTATGTCTGACGAGACAATTTTGAACCATTGTGTCCGGCCCATTGTGTCCGACAAACCATTATGTCCCTACCAATTGTGTCCGACAAACCATTATTTCCAACCCATTGTGCCTGACAAACCCTTATTTCCAACCCATTGTGCCTGACAAACCATTATTTCCAACCCATTGTGTCCGACATGAACCATTATGTCCCTACCAATTGTGTCCGACAAACCATTATGTCCGACCCATTGTGTCCGACAAACCATTATTTCCAACCCATTGTGCCTGACAAACCATTACGTCCGACCCATTATGTCCAACGCATTGTGTCCGACATAGACAATATGTCCGACCCATTGTGTCCAACAAACCATTATGTCCGACGCATTGTGTCCGACATGGACCATTGTGTCCGACGCATTGGGTCCAACAAACCATGATGTCCGACCCATTATGGCCATGGACGCAATGTGATGGACGTAATCATTCGTTGGACACAATGGGTCGGTTATAATGATTCAAAATTGTCGTCGGATATAATCGTCTATTCAAAATTGTCGTCGGAGATATTAGTCTATGTCCGACAAAATGGTACTTGTAATTCATGTTCTATTTGAAAACATGAACATGTGTCCTGAATTGCACGCCATAGTAACACCATGATCTAGTGATAAGACAGCCGTGGCTGTTTATCTATCAACCGTACACCCGTACATTCTAAAAACGAATGTGTTAAATTAACACTTAACGAGTTCGGTCAGTGACAACACTTTGAAAGAGTTAATTGAAACTCTGTTGAAGAGTTGAATTTACACTTTTAATAATTAAATTTCAGCTCCAGAAACATTGGTTTGACACTTATATTAGTTGGAAAAATGCTGTCACTGACCGAATCCTTTAAGTGTTGATTTAACACTTTCGCTTTTCAGAGTTGCCCGTTATTAGTTATTGATTTTTAACGCTCAGTATTTCCTTCAGAGAGACATGAAACAGTTTTGTTTATTGTGACGTCATCCCAGTTGTTTTCACCAAACATTTGATTTATGAGATAAGATTAGGAAATCAACGTCAACTTGATCCCCGGTTATACATCATGATAAAATCATCGTAGTTTCCACAATGACAAGATTCTCTTGATGGCGTTATCTATAATGCACGAGGTCATGATATCGTGAAGGCGGAAGTTCTAATTCAATGCGAAACTTTATCTTGAATGCGATAGCTGTTAAGTTTCCCTTTACCAATGCTGACGTAGGCTCAATTAATTAGTACGAGGCATGTATAGTTCACTCTCTCTCATCTTAAATCACTAATTAAGTTACTCTATATGTGTCTGACTTAAATGCTATTCTGTCGCCAGATAAAATGCAGATTTAAATTCCTTACGGTTGGAAAATTACGAGGAACAAGAACTGCCTCAAAGAATTACGAGTGTCCAGGGTGTGAAGTTATTTCTGACGGTATAAAGAACCAGGATAAACAACAATGTCGTGTGTTGAATTGGCGAGATATTGAACTAGAATTATTCACAGATGTCATTTGAGCATTTCGCAGATTTATTATCCGTTCCCAAATCCATACTATTTCAATATACAATCTTAAGCTTTACACGTTGATGGCAACTACATTCAAGACGGTCTACATGGACCATATTGCAGATGATGGTACAAAAACAGCACCGTGTGCGCAGTTATGGACACAATTTGAACTCACTGTCACCGATGACGTTTCCCTGTGATATTTAGGTCAGTCGTTTTATTATGTATTTTTTAGAAGGAAATAATGGTTGCTATTGTTGTTTTCAAAGGTAAAATATAGGATTAGTAAAGCTGATAGTGCAGTGTTCTTACTTTTTGTGATTCAATATATACACGAAGAAAAAAAAAACATTTGAAAATTTGGGCTCAATGCGTTGTCCGAGTCAGGAGAAAATAGTGAAAAACCGTGCACACTGTTCAGCATGTAAACACATTGTCCTTAACTTCGATTGTTACAACAGAAATTAAAATCGGGGTCTACAAATTCTATTTTCTCAACTTTCACAGTATTTATAGAAATATTTCTATAGAAGAATTGGTACCGGTATGAACTTCATAATTAGTAAGCTTTCAGATGCCGGTAGTATACCTTTAACTGGTTTCTTTGGGGGGGGGGTGCTAATTTAAACTGGAATCATGCCAACTATTTTAAGACGAGATTATTTATGATGTTTTCAAAGTGTTGGGAGTGAGTAGTTGAAATGTTGTACAGACTGTGGACATGTTTTGTGATCGTTTCCCTACTGGAGGAGATTACTGTTGCGTTACAAACAGGCTTTTACAGTCTGTAGATCATAGCATAAGGACTCTATGTTTATTCAAATTTCATGTTTTTATATTATTGAATACCTACTGTTTACGCTTCAGTGGTTGCATGACGGTGCTTCAGGTACGGTTACTTGCACTTAACAATAACTAGACTACAGCGCTAAAAATATTTCCGAACGTGAACTAAACACAATGGTTAACTGACTGTATTTAATGACATTTGAACGGTTGCTCTTTCTTTTTCGACATGAGGCGTCGGCTCTTGGCAAAACGAAATCGAATGTTGTGGCGAAGGCCACGAAGACCGCCCGAAGCATGCGCGGCTTTTGCATATATGCCATAACAAACCAGTCATTGACAACTAGCTCCCGATGAACAATGTTAAAATCTGAAGCTTTTAAAATCCATTTCCTGAGGTTGTGTTTCTGTATGGGTTTGTTTCCCAAAGGGAAGAGAGATGTTTCGAGTGCGACTATGTATGGTGTATTTAACGTTGATGTAAAATGCAGCACGCCAGGAGTTGTTTAATTCATACAGCGTACAGAACGGAACACCGCACATTCACGCTCTATCGTCAGTGATTGCAACGTAATAATGCCGCATCAATAATGTTGATAAAGGGCTTGCTTAAGTGCTACGAGGCAGTGACGTGTCAGTCCGTTTAACCGATGGGAACGACTGTCGGTCGGTAAACCTGAAACATACTGCCGGTGTTTGGGAAGAATGCTGAGACGATCTGTACGTTTGGGTATCTAGCTACGAGGTATGATTATAAACATTGTGATATAAAATAGATTACTGTTGTGAACACTGCGGGTGTTTCAATGCCTGACAATCGCTGCCAAATATCGATGCTCGTCAGAAATGTTTCAAATTGTGCAAATGCTCGTTGGTTCATACTACCAGAGCTGAGTGAGCCAAAATCATCAGTTTGAAAAATAATTGGTTTTTAACGAGGAATCACGATGGCGGACATTTCACAGGAGTGATTTTCGTTGATGGATAAATTGTGTTTGATTGTTTGAGTCCAAAATAATCTAGGAATTCGGTTGTTACAATGCATTTACTGTTTAAGAATGTTGGATTCATTCTAGGTTGTTAGGTTTTCAACCTATGGTCTAATTAGGGATTCTCTCAATTTATACGATTACAAAAGTATCGTTTTTAATAATCTGAATTAGCCAGAGACGTTTTAAAAGGAAATTGAAGATGGTCAAGTTTATGTCAAAAAGGTTTATATTTGATCTGTATTCGTATTTCGTCATATTTTTCAGACTTACCGATCTTCTGTGTTTTAAGAGGGAAAACTAGTAGAGATAAAAGAGTAAAATTTGTACAAGAAAAAGGTATTTTTCATTCCATCTATCTATATCAACGTTCATTGGACTGAACAATTTATTCCTTAGGTAATATTCTACTTCTCTTTGTTGGACGTGATGTTTAATAGCTCAAAATGCAATGGCAGATGCTAAATCAATCGCTACGTGGACCAGCGTGCCCTGAATCCTTGATGACGTCTTTCATTTTTGGTCTTGAATGAAATGAACATCATGTCACAAAAATAATCCATATTATATAAGATTTTGTAAATGTTGAAGTTGATTTTCCAGACGTATATATCAATACTTTAACATGATAAAGAGTCACCAAACCACCAATACGTCTTGTACAATTGACCGTATAATATATTCCTGAGTGTGATTTAGAATGACTTCGAATAATCATTGTCGAAATTCGGGAGGAGTAGAAGTTTGTCTCAAGCCTTGTCAGTTGTGGCTTAGGCTATGGCTCAGACTAACTAGGTTCTCGTCTGCGACTCTGGCTTGGGCTTCATGTGTGTTTTTGGCTTATTCGGTCATTTGAAGTAGTTTAACCGCGGCAGGCTGATTCAAAATGGCGGACGAAACCTTAGTGGAAGGTGAATCCTACATCGTGGATGTAAAAACAGATTGAGTTGCTGTGTATCGACGTATAGTCAAACAGTTATGTATAGCTTTGCATGCAAACTGCACTGCAAGTTCGTTTATTGTTGTAATAGGTTGTACAGTCGTGGCTAATGGCCAACACGACTCGCTTAGTTTCTTAAAAGTGGGTATACAATGAGAACCTTAATTGAATATTCGCTTCCATAAAGTAACATTTTAAATGTGATTATTATTATTAGAGTGTGTGTGTGTGTGTGGAAGTGAATGTTAATGTTTATTCGTCCACGAAAAAGGCCTTTTAGTTTTATCATTTAATATACTTCTTTCATTTACTACAAAAACAACAGCCTATTTTGAAAGTTTCATCGCAAGTGATTCTCATTTTTTGCTTTAAGTGTATAAAGATTCTTACAAGGTTGATGATACAAAATGTCCTAAATCATCTTAAAGCCCATATTCACTTTTGGGAACACCGAAAAACAAAATGTTCACAGATTTGCACATAACTTACATGGTATAGAGACGATGATGGTAGAAAACTTCCTGTGAAATATTTCTGTCTGATGTGTTATCGGTTTCGAATAATTAGAGAAATAAGATCCACAAATGATTTTTCGTCTCATGAGACGCAAACTCCGGCCGTTAGAATGAATACAAAAACGCCGAATGACTTTGTGTTGTTTTCTCGTAAAGGAAACAATGAAATGAGCTGAAACTTTCGCAGGTTGATTTCATTAAATAACTATTGATGCTCATAAGGTATGGAAGTATTTCCAGACATTTTACCAATAGTGTATAATGGCTTTAATGAAAACTGGTGAAGACTTTGCACATGAAAAACACAGATAAAGAGTAAATTTACATGTTTGACGTATCATTGATATCTAAGAGTGATTTATAGGCTGTATGGTATAAGAAACCAGTGATGATGAGACTCACGAGTCTTCTCTGTACCCGATGTGGTTCCTGTTTGGAATGAAACACGCAACCAATACTCTAGTCACGATCTAGGCCATGACCTAGCGGCATCTTATTACAGCCTTTTATTACGCAGACTTAGGTTTTAGCTAGCAGATTATACCTGTGCTACCAAGGATGGCGAAGACACTGTAACATTCAGGAATATCGTGTTAAAAATAACTGTTTTGATTGCAGCAAAACTATCTTGGTATATATAGGAACGATTCCTCGTGGAAACTATTACCGTGTTTAACACCGTCGTTGTCGAATAACCTCTGCAGAATAACCTCTTTGTTGTGTGGTGTTGACGTTTACACTTGATTTGCACGCAGGTTTGCTGTGTCTGACAGCTATTAACGGACATTCAGTGATGGGGTTGAGTTTAAAAGACGTTTGTGACGTCATCGCATTTTACGGGTTGTTGTTTTAGAGTATCAGATGGTGACTGTGAGATGAAGCACGTTGCTTATACTACTTAGTTCTGTACAGCCGTTACTATGGTGGAAGCGATACGATTATTTTGATAAGATACTAACCAATCGATTCTAACCAATTGCCTTTTTCTATAGTCGAAGAAATTGCAAGGAGAAATCCATGCCCTTGTTAACATGTGATGGTGTTATTGTGTTTTCTGTGCACTGAGAAAATTGATTGGGTCCGGATTGTATATCAATTTATAATTTGAAAAGTGAGAAAGGATGCCGTGTTTGGAACATACTATAGTACAGAGTGTATAACAACACAATCTTCAATTTGTTAGTTGCATTGGTCGAGGTTGAATATTTTAATTAAAGATTATGTCCGAGCTTGTTTACACCCCGCACGTGACGTCATCAACACCAGCTAGTCCTAATGGTCAAAATCGCTTGTGTCCGGATCAACGACTGACGGGACGTGCCTGCTGGAGTTGACCCCCAAACCATCGACAATGCGGACGTTTACGATGTACTTTATCTCAAGACCACAGGCAATTTAAACCGTGCACGTTACCTTGCGGACGCGATGTAAATGCATCGTCTGTGGATTCTTTATTTGCGACTCTTATTTCATTTTTATGAATTGAACAGGTTTGCCTTAGATACAAAAGTACATTGCTAAAATAATAAAGAAAACATGTAGAGAACAGCAGTTTAAAAAGCCCAGTAGCACCCCTCATGGGTTTAAAAAAGGGTGACTTTAATTACATCAGGTTGATCTCCTGAAGCTACAAACCTAGCTTTATAACCCCTATCCATCTACCAATGACAAACGTGGCTTTGTTGAAATGATGTGTCTTGTTTGCAGAGGGGTCAAAAATATCAAAAACATCAAAGTCCCCTGGAGCTGAACCTGTCTGGCTGTTTCACTTGGATGATCAGTTGTTATTTTTGTTGTTTTGTTTATTTGTTTGTTTGATTTGAAGGTTAGGGTTGAGGCTTTGTTTCTTTTGGCCTTATGTAGTTTGACTTGCAGCTATACGTATTTGCCAACAAATGCTGTATATTTTTATTTAGAAAAAAACCCCGCACCAAATGGAAAATAATATGTGGTTCCTCTCATATTTATCTACGATTAACAAATTGGTGTCTGCATTATTTGGAAGATTTTAGTTTCAGAACGAGATTTGATCACCACAAAACAGACTGAAACCGTGCAGTCACAAACTGCACACAGCAACGTGGGTTTAACGCCAAGGGTAATTTGCGAGACTACCAGAGAAGCGATGACGGATCTGTTAAACAGTTAATAATACTTTTCAACTTAGTGAGCGGACATAATCTGGGAGATTGCCGCTACATGCAGGCATATATAGTGCACGAACTGGCTGTTAACGTTTTTCTGCAAATAAATGTAATTTACAACGCCTTGAATAGTAAATAATATGTTTTTAATTGGAAATTGTAAACATTGAATAATAAATAATATGTTTTTAATTGATAATTGTAAAAACCGTCTGTCGCTGACGAGTGTGGTTTCCATTTCTTGATTGGTCCACTGTTACTACGGTATGCCGTGGATGCGTACTTCAATGTTCGCTAGAATGGTCTTGATTTTTGTCTGTGTGATGTGGCGTTGTCTATAGCTACCTTGACAACCACGTTTATCTTGGCAGCTGTTCCTATCCATTGGAGCATGTTGAGCATTCACGGTCTATAGTCTCAGCGTTGTAGTGACGCGGTGATGGTTTCTGGGCTCTAACAAAATACCTGATATATCTCCAATTAGTTGTGAAGGGTTTCCGTGAAATGAAAGGAAAGTGGATTAGTACAGTCTTTACATGTCCCAATTTAACGATGATCTTTTATTGGTACAACTCAACATTTGTATGATTTGGCTTATCACGGCAAAGAGGTGACGGGATTGTGCCTGTGATGATACCAGCCTGGAATTTGGCACTCAGTCTGTGTATGTCATGAATCGCAGATTTGTCCTTTGAAAACAATATTTCAAAAACAAGCAATGGCAGTCATTTAGAAAAAAAAAAAAAAATTGCTTGTTATTCTACCTTTTTTCCAAAGGACAAATCTGTGATGGCCCCATAGCCAATTATCTTTCTCATGACATACTCTGACTGTGTGTCAAATTCCATGTTAGTAAACAAAGGTATACAATCCCCCAAAATATTTCTCCTATCTGCCGTACTATATTTAGAAAATTCTCTAAATATTTTAATCGTTTCAAGCCTATAAATTATAAAAACAAACAAACAAAGAGAACATTTTGGGCTCTAGGTTCTATTATTTTGTGTTTGCTCTTAATTAGGCAACTAAGGAGAGGTTAACGGAGGTAAGTGGGGGATTTTGCAAATATAAAAGATCAACCGAGTTAACAACTACTGATATCGTTTGAATTATAAAGATAAAATAATAAAAACCAACGAGTTTTTATTTCATGCGTTATTATTTTGCCGTTATCGCGGTCGTGTTCCAGTCTTTATTGCCAGTTGTCATGCACAAACTTGCAAAGACCTTTCTGGATTTTGCTTCGGTTACATTTATTTGAATTGAGTCAAAATAATATATCTACGTTGACAACGTTTGGTCACTATTTAAAATACTAACTGTATAATAAATTCAACCAATGAATTTCAATTTAGTACATTCTCTCTCTGCATAACAGTTATATTATAATCGATTATCGCATATGTTTATTAGCTTGCATCTATCGCATCAGATCTCACATTGTTAGGCCTATTTTACAATAAATGAGTCAATTATATCCCTACACAAAGGTAGATCATCGTATCGTGTATCTCCAATTACTTTTAAATAATTAAATGATTTTTATAGCTTAAAATATGTCCCCAGCTATAGACAAGAAAACGTCTTTCACTTAACGCGGACAAATAAACATAATGAGATTTTTTTGGAAATTGTTTCATTCCTGTCTGTATTCCAAGTAAGAATTCCCTCTAGATACACACACAATGGTTATGTTCACTGTTTCTGTATAATATAGAAACACAATCAAATACGGAAGGTAGCGGCGACGTGATTGTCACTATAGAAATATTTTCATTACTCGTAAATTATGTCTGATGTCAGAGACATATTCACAAAATGGTGCATTCCACCATAATTTACAACGGCAGTCAGAATGAATAAATGATGAAGGAATTGCTATTCACACGTCAAGTAAATTCTTTGGGTTTCTAAACTGAATATTTCCACACACGGTCTCAGGTTATATCGTCATTTCGTTAGAACAGCTGGTCGATGTTTTATGAAGTGGTAGGCTAACGTTGTGAGCGAACAGAATATTTTTTAATATGATGCCGCCATCTTCGTCACGTTTCCTGTGTATACTATACTACAGTGCTGGTTGATCTGTTATGATAAAAAGGAGCCAAACTGTTTTTCGTTCCAGTCTCTGTTTGGCGTCGACTCTGGTTGAGACTTCTTTAATCCATGAAAGAAACCTTGCGTGTTCGGAATGGCTTCAACATGGCGACCGAAATCTAAGCCGTAGCCAGAACAGGATATAATATCTCAATTGGTCTGTAGATTTGACCGCCGATGTCTGAGTTTTAAAACAAAATGCTCTCTGTCTGACTTGAAATCAATACGTCCACCATAAAACACATTGAAGTGATCAGTAATTTGATTTATCATTGTCCAACTCACGTCTTAATTTACGCTTTTTTAAAGACATGTACGTCAATTACATCGTGACCATTGTAAGTCACCAAATAATATCTCCGGATCATTTAGCTTTGCAAGAGTATGGATGTAAACCTCACAATGCGACCTTGGTATATAATAATTCATGGCAATGTTGAAGGCATTGTCATCAGCACGTGTCTCAGTCGACATTTTCAGACCTCCACTCGTGTTTAATGCTGCCAAGGTACTGACACGAACTCGCAATTTAACGCATCCAGTTATAATCATGGTACTTGGTTCGTCATTTATGTCGAGGTTCTTGGCCCGCATAATTAAGTTGTGAGGCTTTAATATAATTTAACAGGTCGACTCTCAGTTTTTTTTATTGGTCATATTCAGCGGTGGACATTTTCCTGCTTTTATTGGTTTAAAATTCCAGCTCTATATCGCAGCTAGGCAGTGGACTACATTACACAATGATTTATTATCCATCGTTTTAAATATTAAAATGAAAACTAAATCAATGATGAAACACCATTTTACTCTGTTGAGGTTTTTGACACTGTTTAATTTACCTTACGTTTAAGTAAAGCGCCATGACATCATAACACTACGACACATCATATCAAGGTGAAAGAGTGCGATTGTGTGATATTAAGAACTGAAACTTCCCTTTCCCCCGCCCACCACTTTCGAATGGCTCAGTTAGGGAATGTTATGTTGATGATGTGGGACAGAAACTGCGGCTGGCCTCCTGGTTGCAACATATGTTGACTGTAAACGTCCCTGGAGTACTCGATAGTACTTGGTGTAATTACTGCAGTTGTTGAATTTAGCATATAATGAAAACATCACCCCAGTTAGCCAATCAAGCAGAATAAGTCTCACTTGTTTTTTCTTCGTGGTCGATGGGGATTTATATACAAAGAAGAACGTCTGACTGTAGTGACTAAACTTTAAAGAGAATTTCTCCATCTTTGAGATTATGTTGATGGTTTGATACTTTTTTCATACGTTTCAAAAGAATGTCAAATGTTATCAGGCAGCAACTGCACACAAGTGTGTAAAATCTGACATTATGTTTGGATTGTGGCCATTTATATAGTGGTTGTCACTTTATGTAAACGTTAACGATCGTTCTATCCATTCCGAAACTGTGAAGGTTAGCTAAACCTTTGTTTGGAACATTGTAAGTGTCGCTGTTTGGCTACACTATAGTTTGACACGGGTTCAAAAAAATAAATAAATAAAAAAGGCGGCATTTTTTCAAGTTCAAATGAAACAAGCGGTGTTATTTCACTTAACAGGAATGAAAGTATGAATCAAGTATGTTACGAAGGCTATTATGTCTTGTTTTCTTACATTGGATATGGTTATCTGCAAAGTAGTATTCCATTTTAAAGGGAATGACACAGAGGGAGTTGTAGAAAGATTCGGTCAAAAATTCAAAAACTCAAAAACATCTGCATTTAAACTGAAGAAAAGGTTCCCATATTTATGAGAAATAATTATACAACTTTTTTAAATACATTTATTATTTTTTTTTTTTTCCTAATCGTGGATTTTGTGTGGTTCTTTCTCTTGGAATCGAATTAAGTTTACAGCATTGTAGACGGAAATATTTCTCGGCAATAATTTTGCCAGTTCCAAGTATCAATGTCAGATTATAATTCATAAAAAAACCAAATGGTACCGGGTTTCCCTTGCTGTTTATGCACAGATGTTTATTTTATATTTAACAGCGATCTGATGTATGGTCTGTTATTCAAACCGAAAGTAATTGTTTAAAAATAACTTCCACGTCGTTTTTGGTTTGAAACAAAGTACGTCACTTGACCTTATTATTGCCACCGCCGAGGTTTTAGAACAATTGTTTGGTAGTGAATCATGGCATTCCCTGCATGAATCGTGGGTCTGGAGATAGGTTAATACATGACCTTGATGGGAGTGTATCCTCATGGGTCATTGGTTTAGTGGAACGACGAAAATGTATCCGAACCACACCTATACAATACAAATGTCAGAAATACACTTTAAGATGCCTTGTCCGATTTCTGGCCCGATTTGACCCGAAAATTTAGATTTCAAATAGTTATTTTGTATAGATTCGAGAAAGTTTTGAGCTTTCATTTTAAAGGTATTGCACAAAAACATCCGCCAGTGATAAGTGGTAATTAATTAAAAACTAAAAATGTATTATTGTCGGGATGCGGACATTAACATCTGTCCATCAGCCATATACAAACAGTGTTGTATGTTACATGTATTTTGTGCATTGTCCGTGGCATATGCGAAAGGTTTAGTATGTTTTTCGTTTTGAAACAGCGTCATCTGTCAAAATTCGTTCAGGAAAAAAAATGTATGTAATTTCCCCGGCTAAAACTGGGCCACGCAACAATAACGGACAGGTGCACAACTGCTACCCTTTTAACAATTCAAAACTCAATGTTTTTATCTGTGTGGGACATTTCAGCCTACAAAAGAAAAAGAAAAATGTCTGACACGGATTCCCGTGACCCCCAAAAGATCACAGCCATTAGTTGACCCGGAACCCTTAAACAATAACTGTCATTCATATTTGACAGATTCGAGTGGGAATATATTGTAAGCGTTTCCGAAAACCAAAAACTGTTACGTCACTTTATGAATGAACCGATTTCGCGATCAATGTTTACATGTCATCGCGTGATCTGTAGTGGGTAGTATACGTCACCTCAGCTGATGGCAAACTACGTGCAAATACATGCTGTGACCGGCAGAGTCACACCAGAAGTCGGCTTTTGGTAATAATAACACAGTTACTAAGCCCCTTTAATTAAAGTTTTATGTTGTGACATTGATTTCAATCATATTACTGTTTATAAACTACAAGTATTCTGCTACAAAAGAGGTTTATGTTGAGCTATGCACTACCGGCGTCCGACGACGATGTAGCAACCCGCGTCTTATTTTGTTTGTAATATTACTGTAAAAAAAGGTAAAGAACGTAAAAAAAAAATGAGCATTTAAACCTAGCCTTGCGGAATTTCAAGTTTTGGAAAGCCCCTTCTTTGGATAATTTCGGCTCCAAAACTGTAAAATTCTAGTGTTGAAAAGTGTGTGATCTTTGCCAGACGTTTCGCCGTGCAACTATCGTGAACATAATACGTAGAATTTCCAACTGAGGAATTGAACTGTCTGGACGCGTCAACATTGTTGATACAAATGTTTGGATTAATAATACTTATTAAACTTCTACATATTTTTTTTATTGTTTGTTTATTGCAGACTGAAGGTGAACTGTCTCAGTATACAGTTACAGACAACCTCGACCCTAACGCACATCCCGGTCCTGCAGAGATGTTGCATTATTTAGGTGGACCCGGGACCGAGGACGCGAGCTATGTCCTTGGTTCTAATGCCGATCTTACCAAGTAAGAGTAGTTGTGTGTTAATTTCATTCAAGAAACAAACTTTAATTCACTTATATGAACGGGTATCTATTTACCGTTACCCCTTTATCAGCCGTCTTGTTGTTATGCCATTCAAAGCAACGTTACCAAACAGAGGCTGGGCAGACAAATAGTCTGGCCCCGTTTAAAGTTAAAGCCAATGTCCTTTTACTTACATTGGTTACAAGGTACTCGACAAAATGGCTTCAGCGTGATAAAGGTCCATTCTTTTATCATTTGTCCCAGAAGTCAACATTGTATACTTGATTGTTAAGTTTCATATCCGTTTGTTTGTTGTTTGGTTGTTGTTTGGTTGTTGTTTGTTTATCGTCTACGATCGTCTTCTTGTTGTTTAGTCCAGACTAGTTTTGTTTTCTTTCATGTATGATGAAATACTTACTTAAATTTACCTTTACTCGTTATACTGTACAAATCGGTAAAAGTTGTTTTCTAAAGAAATACAGACGTTATAAGGTGACAAAGGAAGCACATACAGAAGAGTTTTGGGGTTGTAGATTTAAAAAAAAATACTTTTTCGCGGATATTGCGTGCAGTGTTTTGCCACAAATCAACTTCCCAAGAGCGGCCTCTGGTCCACCCACGCTATCGTTACGAAACGATAAACTATAACATTAGGTGAAGTCGATAAGAAAATGCCACCTTGTTTATCACCCACAGGGGTTGTTCTATAATTGATATCAAATCTATACTCACTCAGCCATTGATTTTGCTACATGACCGCATTGAAAACATTTCTGTTTTAAACCAGGGCCATGATTTGGGGGGGGGGGTAGTGCGTTTGGTATGAATTGGCAGAACGTCGGAATCATATTCTAATCAATCAATCATTTATGAATACTGACAAACTACAAAGGGTCCCTGACTGGCTCGTTTAGATGGTCAGTTGCTTGGAATATCCAAGAGTTATTTTTATCTAAAGAATTGATGTTTCCTATTGAATGATCTAAAAGGTCACGCACAGCCCGCAGTTTCAGTAATTGAAATATGAAATGATAGGTTTTTTCACAAAGTTGAAGCTTTCGTTTTTGATTTCATGAAACGAATCTGCATGGGAATACTTTCGTTATTTGACACTTTTTTTTCAAAAAGGCGGTGATGAGTTTGAATTAAAAACCAAACATAAGAAATAAATGTATCCGTGATTCACAAATCAATATTTCTTCCATTAAACAGACATAATAAATGTTATGGTCGCATACACTAAATCCTCATCAGCAAAGACTAGTCACGTAAATATTATTTAATTAAATACCCTCCTGCCAGTTAACCACGGCCGGGGAAAAGATTATAATTTGTAATTTGGCATGCATGTATAGAATCTTTCACTGGATGTTTGTTTTGCTAGTTCGCGGCCATCTTTGTATGAAACCTGATGTAAAATTGCGATTATTATGCGTCGCTTCGATCAATACTTTCAAGGAACCAGCCCATTCCTTTGACTGGTTTGGGGATGACGTCATTAGGAATCATTTGAAATTGATTTGTAGTGAGTCTCTTTGTACAGTCTAATCTATTCAAGCTGTTGTTATGTTTTTATCAGTCTCCATTTTTCTAAATTCCTTTTAGGCCAGTTTGTCATGTCATTCGTCTAATTGCCTTTGGTTTTAATCAAAGATAAAAAAAACACACCAAAAATAAACACATTCTACAATAAATTAAATACACCTGCAGTCAATTTCACGAAGCGCCACGATCAATCTTAAGATGGGTAAATGTATGAATCAATCTTAATTGCTAAGGAAAGTGTGATGTCACAATACAAATCACTATGCATCTTAAAGTCAGAGTGATTCCTAAGTTAGGAAGAGTTTGGTGAACTCGACTGCAGGCGTTTATGCATAATATGACGTATCAGGAAAACGCTTGAACGAGATCTGCTGGTTAATGTCTTGCAGACGATCGTGTTGGCAGTTAATCGCTAACCATTCCCGCCCAAAATATGAATGTAAGTTATACGCAGATTATTTGGAATGGGACCAACTTATTTTATTGTCAGTGACTGTGTAAAAGTCATATTTAGGTTGCGTGTACTTTGGGCAAAGTGTTCACTGCTGGATCAATATCAACAGACCTTTATCATGCTGCAACCATCTTGGTCATCATGCTCCCTGTATCTAGTAAGAGTAATATATGCTAATATTCATTGTACAAAAAGGAACCAGATTATTTGCCCTTCCAGCCTCGGTTTGGTTACATTGGTTTGAATGGAAGAAATTCAAGATGGCCGCACCATGATAAAGGTCTATAACGGTAAGACGTGGGCAAGTTTGACTGATTACCATAATTATGGTAATTACAAAATTTGTATTCACAAGACTGACTTGATTTAGTTGATTGGTATAAATTATTCCGAATTGGTTTGATTTTCGAGAAACTTGTACACGAATTCTGTCAAAAAATGACTCTGTCCCGAAAGCGAGAGAAACCAACCTCGGCAACTAATGAGATAACTATGACAGGTGTTTTTCTTCGTTATTTTGTAAGTGAGTTTAAGGGTGTAATCAATCCAAAGTTATAACATCCTTTTAATTTAAAATTCTTCAACATAAACAGTTTCCGTTACCGTCTCACAGATACCAAATTAATTACCATTAAGAAGCTTCGTTTCTTAGAAAAAAGTGACAGAGTATAATTTTTAAGGTCAAAAAGCTTAAGTGCTAGACTTGAGATAAACTACTGTAGTATAAGGGAAGATTGATTTCATTATCAAAGATAAATTGCACTTTCTATTTTATAGTTGGAGTTTGTTGTGATCTGATAAATATTGTGCCCTAACATACCCGGAGTTGATATTCCATCTCAGTATTTAAATAAACCTTTTAAATGGTGGTCATTTTGAAATTCTGAAAATAGATATTGATTGTCGATTTAGACTTACTGACAAGATGGTACGTCATTGTGGAAAATGCATCAACAATACCATACCGTACGTAACCATGTTCCATGCAGTATTGAATTCGTTATCAATAAATTTGTCGTAAATGTACCGTGCCTTGATATGCCAAGACCATTTTGAGGTTAACTCTATTTACTTAACAATAAAAAACCAGGATGTGACGTTGGTAATAAGACGTTATATAACTGGTTAAAAGATACCCATTATGTTTTAGTATTCTGTGTAGATCCGGGTTGATTCTCAAGTCCAGAATGTTGTGCGGAACTACCCGTATCCCCAATTTATTCTAAAAAATAGTGGGACATTTCTGATGGTTTAAAAAAACACGACTTCAAGGTTATTTATTTCAAACGTTACACAATAACTGTACACAAGCTGGTATTGGTACATAGCATGGTTCCGCCATAAATGCTGTTAGCATATTTTTAAATGACACATTTTTTTTTTCTGAAAGAGAACCAATTTTTTGAAACAACATTTTCTGCTAAACCACTTTATGTTAATGAAGAATGAATGATGCAGTTTTAATGTGATGGTTTTCTCTACGTATCCAGGGAGAGGCTACGGCAGTTTGCCACAGCGAGGCTAGCTGAGCAAGGTAGACGGGTTATGCAGGAAGCTAACTTTCTCTTCCAACAAGAGGCAGCAGCTGCAATGCAACATAGTGTAAGGATACCAGACCTATATTAATGGATAGTATCGCATCTTTCCTTCTTTTAAATAAATGAAGCTAAACAGAGACTGGAAGGGATTGTAGTCCAGTATACTTTTGGTGATGGATACTACCATTGACTACCAGTGGCAGTCTGGTAAACTGCCTCGTTTCTGTCAACAGTTTTGCTAATACGGGTACCAGCAGAGTTAATATTTCAAAAAACTGCGTTGAATTTATGGAATTGTTTTATTTTATGTTATTTTTTTTACATTTTTTATTTGAACGGAATATTTTTTTGTTTTGACCCTACAGGTGAGTGCGACCGTTGCTTCTAAACCTCTTTACCCCATCGCGGCACCGCAGAGAATGAAGCTACCTAAACATCCAGTTCGGTTCCCGGATCACCGTTGTAATCCGAACAAACAATATGACGGACCGTTGAATCTAGTGAACCGTCCGATGCAATCCGGACGTCCGTACGCTGCGATCCGGCCTCCACCGGAAGAGTGCGTGGTGGACTTTAGCAAACCGCTAGATTTATCGATGAAGTCTATCGAGAGGCAACGTGTTGTGCCAAGGGGACCTCCTGTTATGGATCCGAGGTTGATTGCATTGTCTATGTCGAACTCAGGGGTGATGGTTAGTAAATCGCACAGTTTGTGCAGCAATGGACGTGGGATGACGTCAGCTGCGACGACAACACAGTCCATTTACAGACCACCTCCAATGATGAGTTTTGGCAAACCTGGTCGCCGTGGGAACATTGTATATTCCACTCAATCAGCTTCTCAACAACATCCGCTTTTGGCGAAAGATATGCCACAAATATCCCAAGGACAACTTCATCCACCGATATCAACTACAGTTAATCAACACATCCAGCCTTCACGGACTGCACTGAAAAGACCTGCACCTGTTTTGGCACACTCTGCATCAGGAATTCCAACAAAACGTACAGTTCATGAGAAGAACTTGACTCTTGCCAAGGAGTTTTCAAAAGTCACACCGTCTTCCAGTGTACCTATGTCAGCAAGCATGCAATCCTACGAAGCAACTAGAGCTGCATACTTGGCCTATGAACGTGGGAGAAGCCATGCAGCTTCTCTTATCAACCAGCAGAACAAATCCTCTTCTTTACGAATCACAGATGTACGGTCTACTGCGAGGGCAGGTAGCATCCATCCTGTACCGACATCCACAGCATCTCGACCGCGTAGTAAAGCTAGAGGCGCACCCATCTTTCATCATATACATCATCATCTTCATCATCACCATGTACCACAACCAGATGAGGAGTTATTACTTCCAGACTCTAACGGGACGACCGCTGTGCAGGTACCTTCACACCCCGAGGTACCCGCACATGCACTAACCCACGAGAATGGTTTACCTAAGAACGGTAGGCCTTTACCCGTACGGGAAATCCAAATTCATAGACTCGCAAACCACGGATTATCATCCCATGATATGCAAGCGCATGATATCGTCACTGAGCCTAACTTATCAGCATCACGGAGGGATCGCGTACATGGCGTCTTGATTAAACACACAACAGGCACACCCATGGCGGCTACTACGAGTCCACATCTCAAACGAGCTCACTACCGAACCCGGAGACGCTACCGGAGTATCAGCCCACCGACCCTCGTCTCTATATCAGGTATACCTACCCTTTCTCGTGATTCACCAAGCGTTGCGTCAACACAAGGGCGGGCTCACCAACCCAACCGCGCCGCCTCGCCGTTACGACTCGTCGCGTCATCTATAGCTGCTGGGGCTAAGATGAACGAGATTTTGAAGCCACTTGATGGGCCCGATCAGCCGTCACAAGGTGGGATGAAAAACACCAACAAAAAACTCTTGATGAGTGAGAAGTTAGCTCGACCATTGCGAGTGGACATTCCAGACGATAGAGCCTTCGTTAGCCATTTAGGCGGTGTTTTCACTGGTCAAGCTAATCCTGTTCCGCTAGTTCGCCAAGTTGCCAATGTGGCAAATATCACAAAGTGTCTCACAAGTGAAGCCAGCTCATCGCCTAAGAAAGCTAACTCTTCAGGTAATGAATCTCCAACGATGCCAGTTCTGACGCCACAGAGTGTTTATTCACCCTGTCCACTCCCGCCATCTTTCACGTCCGATTCAGCAGGGAATCAGCCTCATAAACCATCCACCGTCGAGCACACTTCTGCATCGTCACCTGTATTCTACAACGCACTAACACTCCCTTTGTATCCACTTAACAAAGACGCATCAACCGAAGTGGCCCAGAAAATAGCCAGACTCAAAAACGATTCTCCTCCTAATCTACAGGAAACAAGCCCGGAACAGCAAGTACCGGATCAACGCGTTCCGGATAATATTGATCCGGATCAAGTTGACTCTGACCCAGATCGTATTGCAGCATACCGAGAAAGGAACCGCGTTAATAGCGTACTTCAAAGAGAGATTGATAAATACCTTGTGGATGCTACTTCAAAAGTCGATCAAAACAAACAAATGCAGAGGCGGTATAGGGATGAAACTATTCGAGGAAAAGATTATGGGCGAGAATATAGTAGAGAAACTCTTGAAGATATTGACAAGGGGAGAAAGGGACATACGCACCAATACAGCCTGAAAGCAAGTTTGGACAAACTCAAATCAAAACAACCTAAGAAGGAGAAACACTTGAGCCACTCGTCGCAGGACTCCGACGACAGAAATATCTTTGCACAGTTTATGTTACAACGACAGTGGTATGGTGCCAAGACCAAGGCAAAAATACCAACAGCAAAGGATGTAGAACAACAAAATTGTGACGTAATTGATCTTACAACCTCGCCATCTTTGTCACCTGCTCCTGATGTACTAAAAAGCAATACGGGCACAAATGGTGTCAGCGGTGGGATATTTAAAAATCTCTCTGAGACACCACCCCAAGCATTCAGAAGTAAAACTACGAAAGAAACCATGGTACAACGGGCTATACTGGAGGGCAAATCTGTTTCTGTGAGTGATGCAATTGATGCTGCTTTTGCTGGCCATCTCCGAGACTTTTCTTGTGTCATCGGAAACTCTGAGCAAAAGTGTCTGGACAGTGTTGCTAAGGAGTATACTTTTGAGAAGCAAAGCATCAAGCCTTACCATACGCCTGATTTAAAAGACTCACTACGGAGACTTTCTGAGAACCGGACATCTCAATCAATCTCCTCAGCCGTTCCATCTTCGTTTGGCAACACGTGCGCAGTTATAACATCAGCTAAAAGTTCATCAATGCTTTCATCTGTACACACATCTGAAGACGTCATAAAACATGGAGTTCTACCACAATATCCATCAGTATCTTCTCTGTCGGCCCACCCCTCACCGTCTTTCCTCAACGGGAGCATCTCCCTAGAAAATTTACAAACTTCGGTTTCCCCATGCAGTACTGGAGGAGCATTGTCCACCTCAGCTATGACGTCATCAACGCCTTCTTTATCTCAGATGAGATACTCTCCGACCGAGAAGACATTCTCCCATGACCCTCGTAAGAAACTTCTGGCAGCTATGAGCGTCGTTCACATGCCTCCCGGGGCTACCTGCTCAATCTCACCGGTATCCATAGCTGCAAGCCTTAACTCTACCGTCAGTCCGTCAAGCGGCCGTAGCACTCCATCAAAGAGCTCTGCAAGGAAACGATCGCTAGAAATGAGCAGACTTGAGAACACGTCTAGCTATGTTGCAGAGATACCTAAGAGAAGAGGTCACGTGGATTTACTGACGGATCCTTCCCTATTAGACAGAGAGGAACGAGCGTTACAGGTGAGCATTGCGTATTGAATGTAGACGTTGATCGAGGTTTTTTAAAACTATGTAGCCACCGTGCTTTATGAAATGGCAAGCAAAACATATTTCTCTGAATAAAGGAATTTCTCTGCGTCTAAATAAACCTAAACAAAGTCAGATCTATTGAAGTCAAATTTTGACTGATTTGGGGTTAGACAAATTATATTATTCACTGCATAAATCACTAGAAGTAACAAGAAATATGTGAAATATTACATTAATGCCTTTCGCTTATTATACTATCACAAATACATAAGAGTATTAAAACGACGGATTCGTCTTCTTTACGGTCTAGCGAGCCATGAAGCGTTTCAACGAAATGGAACAAAAGGAGAAATTAACCCCGACGGACACCCAGCCAAACCCACAGGCAGATCCCCTGACACAATCTAGGCGTCACGGCCGTCCATTAAACAGCAAACAGTCTCCAACCTTCAGATCAGGGAAGGGTCGTGGTCGTAAAATCAGACGTCTCATGAGGATTCAACAGAAGTTTAAAGGTAATACAAAGAGGCCTTTATCATGCTGCAACCATCTTGGTCATGTTCCACAGTAATATATTCATTGTTCAAAAAGGAACCAGACTATTTGCCCTTCCAGCCTCGGTTTGGTTACATTGGTTTGAATGGGAGAAAATCAAGATGGCCGCACCATGATAAAGGTCTATTAAACTTTAAGTTGGTACGGAGTGGCACGTAGGGGTGAAACACAACATTTATTTATGCAAATCGTCGCTTTTATTCTTCTGGAATAAAGAGAAATATTTTAAGAACGGCTGCGTTTATTTTTTATTGTCTTCTGTCCAGACGATTATTCGGTTTCGGCCCTGAAAGCCCGCCGGAGTTTCTCACGTGAGATGCGCCGTCTGACCAGCACTATTAGCCGGCCCAGCTTCCACGACTTCGTACCCACGGTCCTCGAAGACAGAACAAGGCATTCTTTAGCAACCAGTAAGTTTATGCTTCGTTATAACTTCGTTATAACTTCAGTTGTATGTAAACTCAATAATATAAACTTATTAGTTTCGCTATTACATTGTACACCTTTTTTAAATCCTTGTTTTATGCTTATTGTAGACTTTTTTGCATTGTGATTTTTTTGTAGGATCTTCTGCGAGGCAGCGGAAAGCACCGTACCACAAAAACGCCCGCTACGAAATGGAAATCGAAAAAGAAGAGAGGAAATATCTCGAAAGGAAGAGACATAAACGATCTGTAAGTCACTCTACGAGTGGAGATGATGAACCAAATTCACCCAAGACCAAGACGCCAACTGGGAGAAGACGTAAGGGTAGTGATAATGTCATCAAGACGTCTGTAGATAAGACTATTGTTGTGAAGGTGGAACCACCCACGGAAACCGATATTGAAACAAAACCTAATCCTGCCCAATTAGATGACTTGCTTACTGAAGAGGGTGTGGCTAAGCAAAGTAGCATGGATATGGACACGCCCCTTCATGTCGTCCTTGATCCCACCAATCGCATCAAAATGAAGTTCATGACGCCGTCTGCGTATGAAATGCATCAAAAAGACTCTGGGAAGGAGAATGATAATGGAAAGAAGACGGAAAGTGTCAAGAAGCCAGGAGGAAAAAGAAAATCCAAAACTAAGAATATTAGCTCAGCAATCGTTTCCATGGAAACAGATGTACAGCACGAAGAAAACATCCAAATCAAAAAAGAGGTAATTTCACTTTTTTTCTTCTTTTGAATATTGAACGCCGAGACAAATTTTATATTGATCAATTAATAAGTATAATCTTAGAATGTTATGTGGAAACATTTCTCTAAAACTGCAGTCAGTGTTCCGTATAATATGACAATCATTAAAGGCTGGGTATACCTTTGGTATTTGGAACCGTACGTTTTTTTCAATCCGATATAGTAGATATATACCATAAAACTAACCTCTGGAAATTTTGTCGCAAAAGATGTTAGCGTTCTTGAGATATCGGCGAAAATCAAGAGCAGGTTATTTCCACGCAGAAGGACCCGAAAGAGCTGAAACTGCCATGTTTTTCATTACGTGAAAAGGGCTTCTCAGATTCAAATATTTTAGCGAGAAATTACCTCTTTCTTAAAAACTACGTTACTTCAAAGGGAGTCCTTCCTCACACTGATTTATAATATCAACAGCTCTCCGTTGCTCCTTACCAAGTAAGTTTATATAGTATTTTATTTTTGGAGTAATTGCCAAAAGTATCTCCTTCCTTTAACTCCTATTTTCAAATCACTTTCAGTTTTCTGAGATTACAAGAACGGATACTCCTCCACCGGTACCTGAAGCAATTCCCGTGAAAGTAGTGAGGCCAAACCCTCCATTTGGTAGGTTGTACCCCCCTCCTCTTTGACGTTGTATTATTACATGTTTTTAAGGCGTCGATAACAGTATTCTATTTCGCTTGTTTTGATCGACAGAACTGAAACGCCTTATGGTCAACAAGAAACTCGGTGAAACTGTTCTGCATCGCGCGGCTAGACTCGCTTACGATGTAAGTACTGAAATTCGGCCATCAGGATTCAGTTACCTCTGTTATAGAATGTTGCAGAGGGATGTCATTTAAAAAGAAGTTCACTGCAATTGAGAAATTATGAAAATGTTCTCAGTTTCCATAATTAACATGGATACGTAAGATTTGAAACTTTGCATGGTGGGAATACAATCTAGTAAGTTTTACGGTGCATGACACAATCTCGATGCGGTACCGTGCTATTTTAGCCTTGAAGCTCTTTTACATTTTCAGAGTATACTGATCGAAACGTCGAGCTGTTAAACCATCGGTTCTTTTCAGAACCATTAGAGATAATTACATGGTGTCACCCGCAGATCCACATGGATACCTTTTTTGGGGAATTGTGCAAAATATTCGATAAATACTTTTACCTGTGTAGTTATAAATGTTACTTGCAACTACAAGAAAGAACAAAGATATTGACAAAATAGGGAGACTGCCAACATTAGGGCTGGATAGCTCAGTTGGTAGAGCATTGGTACGCTAAGCTGGTGGTTGCAAGTTCAAATCCAACTCCAGTCAATTTTTCTTCGTTCACCCCAAAATTGATTTAAAAATTTACCCAGTCAGTTTTCCTAGTGGTTGATTGCGTGATATTTAGAAAGAACCGTTATATACTCGGTGTTTTCTATTAGACAATAATCTACATAGCTTTTGGGTGGGTTTTGAACCGACTTATCGCATTCTATAACCTTCCTTGAAACACGGAAAGCACGCAGTAAACGGTGCTTTATCGGTGACGGGTAAAACAAGGTTATTAACCGTATACGTGTTGTGCGTCAAGTATGGTTCGAAGTTACTAACTCAGATATTGAGATTGAACACTTCCTCCTCACATTTACTCGATGCAGTACCGTGTTATTTTAGCCTTGACGACCACTTCAACTTTGTTAATCAAAGACTTCCGTTCTGTTATTTAATTCCTTAAGTTCCGGGTTCAGATCCTTGTTGAGTTCCTAGTTCATGTACCAGGACATTCCGTGAGAATGTAACACGATATCTCAAAGTAATGTTTCGATGTTTCCCGCACTACTACATTGTACACATTATCAGCGGCGTAACCAGGCTTTTTTTCAGTGGGGGTCGGAGGGGGTTATTGCTTGTCAGTCAGGGGGAATGGGGCGGGCCATGTTTTTTTTAACGAATTACATTCATCTGGACTGTTTTCAGGGGGTTGGGGCAGGCACTGGACAATATTGTGGGCAAGTGCCCGCCGGCCCCATTGCTATGCCGCTCAAGGATCTATCATAGGTCCACAAGCTTTCACAATGTACCTGGCCCCAGTCACAGACGTTCTTCGTCAGCATGACGTCAAGTTCCACCTGTACGCGGACGATATCCAAATCTATGTGGAATTTGACCCTAAAATCCCGAATGATGCAGAATGTGGGTTGTTCAAGCTCTCTAAGTGCATCACTAATGTCCAACGCTGGATGTCACGAAACAAACTTCAACTAAACAAGCAGAAAACTGAATTCTTCATTGCCTCTTCTAACCACAACTACAAACGTCTTGCACATCTGACTCTTACCATAAACAACAGTACACTCCACCCATCTACTTCCATCCGAAACCTTGGTGTTGTTTTCGACAGTACCATGTCAATGAGTGATCATGTCGCGTCTGTCTGCAGATCAGTTAACTATGTCATGCTGCTGTCAGGGCACTTGTACTCTCAAAATTGGACTACTGTAACTCCCTGTTGAATGGACTGAAACAATCTGACATTACCAAGCTACAACGAATCCAAAATAGAGCATCTCGTGTTATCTTCTCCTACCCAAAACGTGTTCCCACTTCGCCACTGCTCAAACAGCTGCATTGGCTCCCCATAGAGAAACGTATAATATACAAAATGGCCTTAAACATGTATAAATGCATTTCTGGTATTTTCCCCAAGTACATTTCCAACTCATTCGACACCAGGCCAACAATCCGCAATCTACGTTCCCAGGGTAACTTTTATATTCCACGCACCACCAGAAAATCAGGAGATAAAGCATTTTCAATCGCAGGTCCAAGGACGTGGAATTCCATTCCACACTCCATTAAGAACTCCATCTCTGTGGCCAATTTCAAAGTGTCGTTGAAGACTTACTTGTTCAATTTGTAGTTTCAATGTCAGTCCTGGCCTGCGCATGCTCATCATAGAGAGCCCTTTTCAATTGCGCCCTTCCTTGATCATTCCCAACGCACTGATATGACTGGGCTCTCTTGTCTGAGCGCTGCAGTCTGGGCCTGGCATTAGCTTTTCTTCAGTTTTTGCTCACATATACATTATGTCATTGTCAATTGTTGTTTGTTCTTGATCATTCTCTGAGCGCTTTGTAACCCTAGGAAAAGGCGCTATATAAGTCGTATTATTATTATTATTAACACACGTAGTGTGGTCATATACGTGTACAATACTTCATGCATACTAATCCATAATATTTGTAGCCACACTTTTTTTTTTCGTTTTTGCGAACTTTTTATCATAATCTTATCTAATCGCTGTGTTTTCTCGCCCTTTTCACATCCTGTTCAGGATGTAGCCATTTACTGCATAGATTATGACGTAGTTGATATCAATTCTAAAGATAACGCTGGTTATACACCATTGCACGAGTGTTGTGTTCACGGTCGACTGTCGGTAGCTCGATATCTTTTGGAGCATGGTGCTGATGTCAACGCGAGTGCATCGGATGGTACACGGTAAGTTGTTTGATTCAATCTTGTTTCCGTTTCGAGTTCAGAAATGCTACGATCTTATCGTTGAAAAATGCGAAATTTAATCCAATTTTGTTGGTGTGGTTCACGTATTTGAAATAAATGTAAACAATTCCTATTGATTGTTTGTTGCCACGCTTCAGGCCCATCCATGATGCGGTAGATAACAACTGGTTAGAGTTAGTACGCATGCTCCTTGCCTACGGGGCGGATCCATTGATAGCTACGTATTCAGGCAGAACGACCATTAAATTGGCGCGAACTAAAGCCATGAAGACATTTATCATCGGTAAGTAGAGTCGGATTTGTTAAATGTCACTCCGTTGATTTACTTGTTTCTAACTAAAACAACTGAGAGTCACGATGACGTCAGCAGCCAGTATGTATTTTTTTTATAATCTAAGCTTCTTAAAGTTATCTTGCTATTTACCGATGCTGCGAACGTCAACAAAGTATTAGTTATGGAGACCACAAAACCATTCGCAAATCCACAACAAACGTCATTTCCTAAGTCTATTCACCTCATTTTTTCCAAAATGGAACCAGTAAAAAACTTTACAAATTATTACGGGTTTATTACTTCAGAGGATATAATGACGTCATACTTGACGTAGAATGACGATGATTGCGTTAATTTCAACCAGGTTACCTCCGCGATGTCAACGGAGACTGGGAACTAGACGAGGAAGATCCGTGCCAAAGGAACCTAGATATAAACTGGAGCCTTGACGGAGAGTGTTCTTTTGGTAAGTTGGTTACGCTTACTATTGAGACGGTTTGTCATGTCAAGCCGTCAGTGGTTTTTCTTCGAGAACAATTTGAAAGAAAGAAACCCATAAACAACAAACAAACAAACAAACAAACGCCCCAACAAACACCTTTTGAAGTGCACCTAATCGGTTACTGGCCAGTGTGGTAAGGCCCATTGGAGTTCATATAGTTATTTTGTTCACACGTGTTTAGAATTATAACACCTCTTCCTTTGATTCTATCTGTTGTTTGGCCGAACGTGCGTCACGTGGTGTTGTGTATTTTTACTATCACACTGTACACCGACAAAAAGAACTATTAAAAATGGTACTATCCAACGACAACCTCGAACCCGGTGAAACGATCAAATAATACGTGCATTTGAAAAACGATATGAGAACGAAGGCAGTGTGGTACCCCCTCTTTCTTTTTGTCAAGATTTCCTGTCAGATTTTATACAGTTGTTTGAAGATTGATATACGCACAGCGAATATTAGCACAAAATGGATGAAATTGAGGTGTTATAAAACAAATATTGACTGCTTTATCTCGTGGCGTAGTAAAACTAGTCACTCTCGGTGATCCCCGGAGCCGCCTATCTTCCCTCGGCTCCGCCTCGGGAAGATAGGTTGCTCGGGGGATCACCTCGAGTGACTAGTTTGACTACGCCACTCGAAGCAGTCAATATTTGTATAGTACCGTACTTTGTAATTGTGTGTGGTCTGGTCCTTTAATTTCCAGCACAATTGCGGGGGTGGGAGGGGCGAGTGTGAACTTGAAACGTGAAAAACCTGGGGTCAGATCAGACTTCAGGTTATAGGGTAAAGCCATTGACGAGGGCTGGGAACAACACTTTGACCGAGTATTAGGAATTACGTAGTCTTGAAATTAACTTAATCGTATCGTATTATAACTTCTCAAGAAAGTAGATTGTTTACTTTTTGTGTGCTTTAGACGAACATGGCAAGGCGACGGTAGACATCTTTCAGGATATACCAGAGGAGAGGAAAGACAAGGAGGAGACCTTCTTGTTAGAGTTGAGTGACACGCCTCATCTGACAACCTACAACATCCGTCTTGCCAATACCCAAAGGTAAGACTTGCAAGTCTACACTTCCCGTGAACAAAATTAGTCATTTTCGAACTTAAATTTGTGATTGTATTGTCGTAAATCGTCAGCTTTTAAAGATTGATTCTTCTATGATTTAATTAAGCGAACTTTGGATTGGTGCTTGACATTTCTCTAACTTTTTTTACACATAACACAGAGCACGCAATTGGTTGTTGTTGTCTGACGTCACAAGGCAGTTAAACACGTCACGCATGGAGTTTTTGGCTTGTAACCGAACTTTACGCCGTGCCACCATGACACGTCACGATTTCACCATGGCAACAGAATACTCACAGTTAAACCATGCACCCTCATCATTGGAGAAGACGTCAAGGAACTCGACTGTTGAGTTATTGGAGCTGACCAGTGAATTAAGAAACATTCTTCATATTGAAGAGGAATATATCTGAGTCCAGATCAGACTTTACAATACCAACAACATACTGGTCTGTGAGTTGGACACAATGTCTAAGGATTTATACTGGAGTGCGAGTGACATGCAACTGAAGAAAGTGTGTGTGTGAAGGAACGTTTTGGACCTCGTCGTATCAGCTCTACAACAACAAACACTGCCAAAAACCGTCCAGAATTCAGTACAGACGATGTTGCATTTGTGGAGTCCGAAATTTGCAGTTGGCATTCCGTCAATTATGATAAGAAAGTTCTGTCTGTTGTCATTAGTGATTACATCATCATGAAGAACCATGGTCTAACCCTAATCACGAAGGTTCGTTATCTTCAAATGAATGATTGTGAATTCAAGTTACTTTAAACCTGAATGGAAATCATCACCGAGTAAAAGTTGCAATGTTTTATTTTCGCGCGTATATATACACCGGATTGAAAGAACTACTTGATGAAGATTTGATTTATTATGCGCCATAACGCCCGAAATGGAATCGGTGCCCCACATCTAATGACAGTACTATCGTTCAACTGAAAAAGCAGAAACTTATCCTGCGTTCAGTGAGGTACTTCGAAAAGAGCAGTTTTTAAAATTATATTTCCAAATTGTTCTACCTTTATTACAATAAGCGTTTAAAATCGTAAAAATATAAACATTTTTGTTCAGGGGAGTGGATGCTTTTATTTGCATCATGTTAGTCAATCTGATGGCCCTCATCGTCCTCCAGTGCAAGGGCCACGGAACCCCAACACTATTTCACAGAGCAAAGATCATTCTTCAGACGATTTTATCAAATAAATCAATCATATTGGCTATCAAGCAAAATACAGGTGTGATATCACTTTTGAAATCCATGTGAAACAATCAGCTTGTCTCGAGGCCAATCACACTACTCAAGACTTCATCACATGGAGCTACGGCAAGCATTGCCTATCATGTATATTTATTACACACTACACGACCACCGTGCTTAACCTGTAAGTCTTATAAATTTCTACCATCACCATGATGGTGAAACCTCGTCTCGAGGTTTTGTAACATTGGGTCTTGGTACACTTTATATCAATGTAATGACCATTTATAAAACACACTTCACATAGTAACAACTTTCTTGATTAGACCAGGGGCCAATTTCATAAAGCTGTTTGGCAGAAAATACTTCTTAGCAAATTTATATGCTAAGCAAAAAATGAGTGGGGCACCAGTCGCAACAGTGTAAACATAATGGAATGTTGGCTGGTGACCTGTTTCTGCTAAGCAAGGTTTTTCTGTGCTTAGCAAATTTCTGTGCTTACAGGCCCTATGAAATTGGGCCCTGATCTTAATTCCATAGAGCAGCTTATAAGCACAAAAGGTAGTTTAACATAAGAAAAAGATGTTTCTTCTTGTTCCGGTGGAAGTACACCCCTCTTGTAGAAGATTAATTCCTGAGGTTGGTCGTGCTGTGTGCGGTACCAAAGTGCCATGCAGGAACACAAAATGACCAAAAGACAAAAGGTGCAGTAGTGTTGCTGAAAAGCAAGTAAAAACAGGTCTCTTCTGAGTTAACAGAGAGATGGGGACTCAGTCGGCTCCGGAAGGATTCCATGGATGGAGCTGAAAGACGGAGTCTGGGAGTGTGTTCCACAGGGCATATGACGCTGGGGACAACTCGTAGGATTGGATTCTGAAGTGTTGTTGTCTGAACTAAAGGGAATGTCCTCTCATGTTTACCAGAATAAGGTTACCGGCCAAAATACCATGTTTCATGTACCATCAGTGACTGGTATCCTGCTTTTCAGCGATATTTCTGTGTAAGTAGCTCTATGAAATTGGGCCCTGGTTAATTATGTTAACGGTATCAGTATTGAATCATTTCCATAACGAGATTACAGTACGTGTTTGTTTCACTATTAAGGTACCAGACTATTACAGACAACACATTTTTTCGTAAAGTTATCGCCGCATCGTACATGTTTACACATACATGATGGTCGTCTGCATCGATTCAAAAACAAGATGGCCGTTACATCTGCAGTCGTTACCGTGCGAGTATCCTTGAATACCGGTAACGCAACGTTGGATGGATTACATGTACATGTACCTTCTTTGAATGGTCGTAAAATGTTACGTCATTGATTGCAACAGCAGCCTAAATGCAATACGGGTTATCGTGAGTTTTACAAGTTCAACCGATTACTTTCAACCTCATGAACGTGATAATGCAAAGCATCATTTTGCAGTTAGTTTTTTTGTAAAAATGTAAGATTAGTCGTTTTGGGAAAGACATTAAAATGGTCCACGAACGGGACATGTTTCACAAGATAATGTGTTCCTTTGTTTCATTTCTACTTAATGTAAGGACACCGATTGGTTGATTTAACACCACGTGACACAATTTGGGCATTTGCCAAACAACGGCGATGGACGTACTTCAAGTCTGCATCAGTCGCACAAAAACGCGCTTTGACCTCATTTAATACCCTATTTCGATCACAGACATTATTATTAGCTATGTCTATTTATGGCTATGGCTTTATTAGAATGCACCCTGCATCAAAAGAAGATACAATATTAATGTTCATGTCTAAAATTATTACTTCAAGTAAATCACTCAACATATTCAACATCGTGAAAGGTGATACACCTTTCTGTCTCCATTTGTCCAATTTGATTCGTTGACATCGGTAAAAATATCATTTACGATGAAGTATTCCCACATGCATGTTTGTATTGAGTTAAACCGACACAATCGATGATTGTCAAGTAAGGATGGGGTGGTGGAGGTGGAAGTATTTGATGTGTTTTTCATTTTTTTCAAAGAATTAATTATATTAAAAAAGAAAACACAAAACGTTCAACCAGCAAATAATCATCCACCCTTCACCAAATCCACTAGCGATTTGATTGTGGTATTTCTAGTTTGTTTATGTTTTAAACCTAACGTTACCATGACAACACAATATTATGTAAAGTGAACTGTAGACTTTCTATCAAACATAAGTGTATACATGTACGGTATACATTCATTACAGTTTTGCCGTACATTACAATCTAGAAATAATGAGCAACCACAAAATACAAGTACCTACGGTATAGGAAACAAAAAACATGAACAAGTGCAGAAAGTGTAATATAGAATTCCAAACCTACTTACAATTCAACTGGTAAAATAAAATGGTAAAATTCCACATAAAAGAGGACTTCTTGTGACAAGAAAATAAATCAATCCAAATTTACAACATAATTATCCATTTTAGACTCACTTGTAACAAATCATTCCATGGCATCTTAGATGTGTTGACACGTTAGTATTCTGTTGTATACAAACCATGGACAAATAAAAATAATTGGTTACAAATAATTAAAAACATTCCAACCAAAATACACAAATATAATTCTTAATTACAATTTTCAACATCAGGTTTTGAGTTGTTAAGCATATAAACCATTAGAAAATGAATTTAGAGTGAGCTTTTCTTTGAATGTACCTTTCAATTTACGATTACATGTACTTGGAAGTACACTTTGGTTAAAAAATTGAATCAAATGTAGGGGGATTGTTGCCTTTTGCTTACCCGCGTCTATAGAAATAAAAATCATATTTTCACATAAAATATTTCTTAGCTGAAACACTTAACAATCACGTGAGCCTTAAATCTGCAAAAATACTGATTTTTCTGTTGACATTTTGTATAAAAATTACCATTTCAATAAAAAATTTGCACAAATTTGATACGAGTATCAAAAGGCTAGTTGGTCACTGTTAAGGTGGTCATAAAAAGACAAATTTAAGAATGTTGCCGTTTCACTTTCAATGATAACGGGCTGAAAAAACACCTTTTGTTTCTCATTAGTATACGGTGTAATAGAATGATCTAAAAAGAACAATACTTAAGAAGCACTAGGCATTCCTTATTGGAATGCTAAGAGACTATATAAGTCTATCCTGAGTTACAAGACCTTCCTCCCTCAGCAGGTTCGACTGTTAAACATCCCTGGAATCAAAGGTACCTTCTGTTCCAATATATGCTTACCAGTACAGATTGCAAGGGGATTAGTTAGTTACAATGTTACCCACAAAATAGCAATCAATTTTGTACAATGATTAATCTGGGTTTTTTTTAAGTCAAATATTAATCCTTCAAACTCTGTTTATACAATGGCTCCTGTGAGGAAAGACTGTTTTTCCACAAATGTTCATTATTAACGTTTTGTTGTATCATCTTGTTGTGACCATCTCTGTTACAATGTTTGCATGCCTAGTACAATAGTACTGATGTTGTAAAAAAAAACATGGCAGTCTGGCATTGTATGTGTAGCACACACTAACAAGCTGATTACACCGTTTCTACAATTCCACAGGAATCTCATGTTTCTGTGACTCGGATGCCTCTACCATCTTGTAAAACTTTGAATCTGGATTGGATAAGAGAGCTGATGGTTTATCAAACTCGGCAATCTAGAAAGAAAAAAACAATTTATAACATGTGAATGTAAAATGATAAAACATTGCTTTTTACACAAACTAAAACATGTAATTTTGAATATTAATTCATAAATATTAACAAAATTTGAGATTTAAGCTAAGCAATAAATAATGATCTTGTTTAAAACGACATTACAAACAAATATGAGTAGGAAAACAATTTAGAACAAAAACATGAAGTCATTTACAAGTTAGTGCTCAAACAATGTAAGAGTATCATAACTTGTAAAATGTCACTACATGGTAACTGATAAACCAAATAACAAGTTATTTCCTTGAGGATGTGGTAACTCTGGGCTGAGGATTTACAGACTCTTGATATCATAAATAATGCATGTATGCGCATGATGTCACTGCAGTGGGGCGCCCTCGGATAGAGGTCAAAAGGAGGCTACTCTAACTCAGTGGACCATCCTGTGCGCTGCATGTACATAGCTATGCCATTTTTAATTGTTTCATCATCGTTACACTCTAAGATGGCGGCGGGAAAATGGTTTACCTCTAAGATGGCAGCGGGATAATGTTTTACCTCTAAGATGGCAGCGGGATAATGATTTACCTCTAAGATGGCAGCAGGATAATGTTTTACCTCTAAGATGGCAGCGGGATAATGTTTTACCTCTAAGATGGCAGCGGGATAATGGTTTACCCCTAAGATGGCAGCGGGATAATGTTTTACCTCTAAGATGGTGGCAGGATAATGTTTTACCTCTAAGATAGCAGCGGGATAATGTTTTACCTCTAAGATGGTAGCAGGATAATGGTTTACCTCTAAGATGGCAGCGGGATAATGTTTTACCTCTAAGATGGCAGCGGGATAATGTTTTACCTCTAAGATGGTAGCAGGATAATGTTTTACCTCTAAAATGGCAACAGAATAATGTTTTACCTCTAAGATGGCAGCAGGATAATGTTTTACCTCTAAGATGGCAGCGGGATAATTGTTTACCTCTAAGATGGCAGCAGGATAATGTTTTACCTCTAAAATGGCAGCAGGATAATGTTTTACCTCTAAGATGGCAACAGGATAATGATTTACCTCTAAGATGGCAGCAGGATAATGTTTTACCTCTAAGATGGCAGCGGGATAATTGTTTACCTCTAAGATGGCAGCAGGATAATGTTTTACCTCTAAAATGGCAGCGGGATAATGGTTTACCTCTAAGATGGCAGAGGGATAATGTCAATGCATAAGGTCCATAAACTAGAGTAGTTGGTCTAGGTCTACCTTTAAGGCCACTTTATAGACGGTCACCAGCGTTGTCAGTGACTAATGAAAAAATATATCCATGGTAACTATAAACTGTGTTTTTGTTATGATCGCTCATCATGTTTTCAGTCACATGACCATCGAGTGATGGACTATAAACCGGCCTTCAGTCTGCCAGAAGACCAAGCCTCCTAAACCTTTATGTATACGTCAGTGGAATTACAGGCACTGTACATCTTTTCTCATTTGGTTGTAACTTCATTATCTTTAAGAAGACCAGAGAGAGATTGTAACCGTCTTAATTATCTTACCTTGCCATCATCCATGACTAGTACTCTATCTGAGTCTAGGATGGTATTGAGTCTATGTGCAATGGTTAACATTGTACATTCACTGAAGGCTTCTCTGATAGTGGTTTGGATGAGACTATCTGTATCTGTATCAATGGCAGCAGTAGCTTCATCTAACATCAAGATCTACATCAAATACAATCAGATATACAGTCAATCAAAGGATACGCAAACCATATATTCAGAGATGTTAGAAGAAAAAGTGATGAAACAATCAGGTGGTATCAAGATTTTGATCTCTCAACTTAGTGACCGAGAAAATTTGACATCATACCTGAGACAAAGGACAAAACAAGGGAATATCCTGAATCTTGAAACCACCGATACAAATATGCCTTGACTAGAAGTGTCTCAACCAAATACCAAGAAAGCAAATCCAAGTTGAATAGTACCTTACTGTTCCTGAGTAGCGCTCTTGCCATACACATCAGCTGCCTCTCACCAACTGAGAAGTTATCACCTCCTTCTACTACCAAGGCCTCTAACTGATTATCCAAGGTACTTATCTAAGATGA